>CM035415.1:56206154-56441154 GCA_020310875.1 Ceratopteris richardii | reverse complement strand
ATTGACTTGCCTAGAGGGCTACCACCTAAGAGAGGATACATTGACCATGCTATTCAGCTAGTTACTAACACTAACCCTATTTGTAAGCCACCTTATAGGCTTAGTGTTTCTCAGCATGAGGAGGTTGAGAAGCAATTACAAGACTATATAGATAAAGGCTTCATTAGACCTAGTAACTCACCTTGGGCATCGCCAATGCTCCTAGTTAAGAAGGAAGACGGCTCTATGAAGTTATGAATAGATTATAGAGCACTAAACAAGGTAACTATCAAAAATAGGTTTCCAATGCCTAGGTTATACCACCTATTTGATCAGTTACATCAAGCTAGGTATTTTACCGAGCTTGACCTTAGATCAAGGTATCATCAAATTAGGATTAGGGAAGAGGATGTCCCTAAAACTGCATTTAGAACTAGATATGGGCACTATGAGTTTTTTGTGATGCCTTTTGGTCTCGCCAATGCTCCTGCCACTTTCATGAAGCTCATGAATAGTGTATTACGGCCTTATCTAGGGCCGTTTGTAGTAGAATTTCTAGATGACGTTTTGATCTATATTAGATCAGAACAGGAGCATTTAGAACACTTAAGAAAAGTATTCCAAGTGTTAAAGGAAAATTCACTCTTTACTAAGGAGTCAAAGTGTGAATTTTTCAAAACAGAGGTTAGATACTTTGGGCATATAGTCTCCTAGAATGGAATCCAAATGGATCCTAAAAAAGTAAGGGCTATTATGGAATGGCCATATCCCAGGAATCTAGAAAAACTGAAGATCTTCCTAGGTTTATCAAGTTTCTATGGAAGAGATCCACTTAATGCTCTCTTGATCAAACACTATCGTAACTTTGGCACCATATAGATAATGACGGCACTTCTTCAAATCATGGACAATGCTGCAAAGGACTTCTCGGAAGAGATGAACGATATGCTCAGGCTTGCTAAGGACAGTACTAGGAGAGCTCAGGATAGAGATAGAGCATTTACTGGGCCTCAAAGGAGAGACATCAACTTTGAGGTAGGAGACCAAGTCTACCTTAGAGTTCCATCTGGATCTGAAACCATGAAGACCGGACCTTGTCCAAAACTATCTCCTATGTATTATGGATCTTTCCAAATACTTAAAAGAATAGGAAAGATGGCTTATGAGCTCCAACTTCCAGACAATAGCTAGATCCATCCAGTATTTCATGTTAGCCAGCTTAAGAAAAGGCTGGGTGAATATGACAACCTCATTCGAGATAATGAGGTAGTAGAGCCTATTTTTGTTCAATCTATTCCACATGAACGTGAGAGTATACTATGCACTCAAGAGAAATAGACAAGAAGTCACTTATATAAAGAGTGTCTAGTAAAGTGGAAAGATAGTTCAGAAGATAGTGCCACATGGGAGCGGGTTAGCACACTTCAGAGACCGTTTCCTAATTTTAGACTACTTCCCCAAGGGTCTTCTTAAGGGGAAGGATACGGGGAAACAACACGGAGATATGACCATGTATTATGATACATGAGGATATAGTCAGAGTGTTGCTTTTATATTTTCTCTCTTTCTCAAAGACCTTCCAATACCATTTTTGAGGAAAAAAATGGAATTAAGGGGAAGGAAATGTTTCATGGAGTATCCCTCCTTAAGAGGTGTGAAACACCTCTTATATATGTATGTTAAGATGCCCACATGAGTGCTAAGTGGCACTCATGTGAGAGGCCATGTTCAGTTACCCTTTGTGGGTGATTGCAGAGATGAAAAAAGTGGGAGCAATCATTGAGAGTGTAGGCGTTATGACAAAGAAGGTCAGAAGAATGGTATGGAACCAATGAGTTTTCCTATGATGGGCATGTTGCTTGAATGTGAGCAATGCGAGATAGTAATACAAAACAACGTCCACACATTTAGCAAGATATGGGTGTTGCACTTATGTGTTTCTCGAGTAGCTTTGATGTGAACCTTTTCCCTATACATGGGCACTTTTTACTCTAGAGTTGGCTAGAGGTTTTTTTCCCATGTTACCACATACTTGATACACTCATATGTGGTGGTATTTTGTACTTAGGGATATTATTCAGCTCTTATTTTGGTCTAGTTCATGGTCAATAGAGAGAGCAATTCCAGCCATCCATCTTCTCTGTGTGTCTTGTTGCATTTGTGCTCCTTGTGTGTGCTTCTTGTGTGTCTCTCGCACTTCTACACACACCCAACAATGGTATCAGAGCAGGTTCAACTCCTTCTCAAGTTTTTGTTTTTTGCATCAAGATGTGTGTGCACTTTTAATAGTGCAAATCATCTTTGGAGCATAGAACAGTGAATTTTAGCAGCCAAGAAACATTTTCACCAGTTGCACTATTGCACTGGGGTTTTACCACCATTTCATGCAGTCAGAATTGCCATCAGAGTGATGGTTTGTGAGCTGAAATTTCAGCATTCATTTCAGCTTTTGTCAAAGTAAAGATTTTATCACATTCTTGTTCCTTCATGAAATGGTGGGCATTTTCAAGCTGAAGATAAGCTCGATGGGACCAACTATCCAATGTGGTCTTACATGATGAAGCATGTTCTTGTTGCAAAACAACTTTGGAACATAGTGGCAGATGTAGATCGAAGATCCATAGGTTCTTCTAGTTCACAGTCCCCTATCACATATGGAGCTTCTCCTTCAAGTACAGTGGTTTCTCCTTCTCCACCTACACAGGAGCAGCTTAGATGGGATGGAAAAGATGCTCAAAATCATGCATTGATTGTGCTTTCTGTGAAGTGTCATATAGTTCCGCACATTTGGTCATGTTCTGCAGCAAGACATGCATGGGACACTCTTGCTTCTTTGTATGCTGTGTGTAATGAAGCACGTGTTGCATACTTGAGGAAGCAACTTGAGGATGTATGTATGGCTGAAAATGAGTCGATGGATGTGTATGTGACATGCATCGAGGACTTCAAAGAGCAATTGGCAAACATAGATGAGATTATTCTGGATGCATCACTCATTTCTACATTGTTGAAAGGATTACCAGAATCTTTTCAAAGCTTTGCCACTACACTCCGTTTGGTTGCAAAAGGGAATCCTAATATGTATGCATTTGATGAGGTTGTGTCTCTTCTTTTGCAAGAAGAGCAATCTAGAGTGAATAGGAGTGGTTTGGCTGAAGGAACGCAAGCACTTGCTACCTCACAAAAGGGGAAAAGCAATTATGGTTCAGATTTGGGTTCATCAAAACCAAAGCCTCAACCTTCCTCTTCCACTCATTCCTCTAATGATGATGATTTGCAAAAGAAGAAGAGATGCAAATATTGCCAAAAGATTGGTCATACTATTGATGAGTGTAGAAAGCTTGCTAAACGCAATGAAAAGAAAAAGGAAACCCGCATGTGTATTGCTGAAAATTCAGCAAATGCAAAGAATGAGATGTATAACATAATGAACGCATGTCTATCAAGAGTGCACAAAGTATGCCAAAGTGGCTGAAACAAACTTTGCAGGACAACGAATTGAGTGCACCTTTACTTGGTAGAACAAGATCGACCTCTCACCATGCATCAACTAATTTTATGGATTATTCTCTTATTGCAATAGCATGTAATGAAGATCCACTTACTTTTAAAGATACATGTCATGATCCACAATGGATGAGTGCTATGCAATCAAAAATGGATTCCATGCATAGGAATGGTACTTGGGAGTTATGTGAATTGCCAAAAGGAAAAAATGACATTGGTAGAAAGTGGGTTTACAAAGTTAAGAGAAAGTCTAATGGTAGCATTGATCGCTACAAAGCAAGATTGGTGGTCAAAGGATATGCAAAACAATATGGCATTGACTATGAGGAAACTTTTGCACCTACATCATGCATGACTACCATTCGTACCGTGGTTGCATTGGCTTCCCATCGAGGTTGGAAAGTGCATCAGTTGGACATGAAAACAGCCTTCTTGAATGGTGATTTGCAAGAAGAGGTATATATGAAGCAACCTCCTAGATTTGCCATGAAAGGGAAAGAGCATATGGTTTGTCGCTTGCATAAAGCCTTTATGATCTCAAGCAAGCTCCACATGCATGGTATGACAAAATACATAAGCACTTGCTTGCTCTTGGCTTCACATGTAGTTCAATTGAAAGCACACTCTATGCAAGGATGGGACTGATCTTACAGTGCTTGTTCTTTATGTCAACATACTCTTGACTGGGTCATGTGATGCAAAACTCGACAATCTTATGGCTGATTTGCGACAGACTTTTGATGTCACTTATCTTGGTCTTTTGAGCTACTATCTTGGCATCCAGTTTGTATCTGTTGATAGGGGAATTGTTATGCATCAAGCAAAGTATGTTAAAAAACTACTTCAGCATTTTGACTTTGAGGATAGCAAGCCAGTTTCCACACCATTTGAGACAGGATTTAGATTCTTAGTTGAGGATTCCAATGATGCATTTGACACTTCTCTTCATCAACAAGCTATGGGATGTCTTATATATGCATGCAATTCAAGGCCGGATATACAGTATGCAGTTTCCTAGTTGAGTCGATTAATGCATAGCCCTGGCACTAAGCATTGGCAAGTAGTGAAACGTGTGTTCAGATATCTCAGAGGCACTTTGATCTTAGGTCTTTTTTATGGAAGAGATGTTGAGCCATGCTTGCATGCTTTTACAGATAGTGATTGGGCTGGTTGTTATGATACTCGTGTGTCCACTATTGGTAATTGCTTTTTCCTTGGAGACTCATGCATATCTTGGTTGAGTAAGAAGCAACCTACAATGGTGACATCGAGTTGTGAAGCTGAGTACAGGGTAGTTTTCATAGCTGCAGTGGTGTGTATATGGCTGAGATGCCTATTGATGGATCTTTGCATGGAGATTGATGCTGTTATGAATATTCTCATTGATAGTCAAAGTGCATTGGCTATTGTATGAAACCCAATGTTTCATGAACGGACCAAACATATTGAGGTGCATTATCACTATGTCAGAGAGCGCCTTCATGCAGGAGATATTGATTTGGTATATGTGCCTACACAAGATAATGTGGCAGACATATTCACTAGAGCTCTTTCACGAGAAAAGTTTGAAACTTTTCCCAAGAATTTAGGCTTATTACCTTGTGGGGGCTGATCTGTCACTCCCTGTATGTGTTCACATCACACTCCACGGGGTTTACATTTATGTGTTCCTCGAGTAGCTTTGACGTGAACCTTTTCCCTATACATGGGCACTTTATACTCTAGTGTTGGCTAGAGGTTTTTTCCCCATGTTACCACATACTTGATACACTCATATGTGGTGGTACTTTGTACTTAGGGATATTATTCAGCTCTTACTTCAGTTTAGTTCATCATCAATAGAGAGCAATTCCAGCCATCCATCTTCTCTATGTGTCTTGTTGTGTTTGTGCTCCTTGTGTGTGCTTCTCGTGTGTCTCTCGCACTTCTACACACACCCAAAAATAGGGGCAAGTTATCTATGATATTTTGCATCACATAACCTCTGTCGAGTCGAGCTTCCCAAAAAGCAACCCTAGCCTAGAGGTTTAACTAAGAGAAGCCACATACCTCTTTGACCTCCACAAGATAATGGTGGAGATTCACCTCGTCCCAAACATCCTTCTCAAAACCATGGATAATTGCCCTCTTTATTCCTTCCTTTGATGTTGTTTTCTTATCACACATGTTGGAACTGAAGGACTCACAAGGCAAGGAAGCTTACGAAGGGAGTCAGAGAGAAGAGAAAGTACAAGCAGACAGAGCAGTCAACGACGATCTGGCAAGTAGGCCAATAATTTTTTCAGGACACTAATGCATCTAAAAGAGGTGGACACACAAGGAGAAGGAGCAAGTAGGGATCTCCAGGAAATGTATGTCAAAATGTTAATAGAAATCCCTACAAAAATAGTGATTTTCATCACTAAAAACCATTGTAAATACCATTTCATATTTTTGTAGCTCCATTTTGTGCAAGCCAAGGAGTCCTTGAGCTTGAGGAGCTTTAGAAGTACCTACCTGTCAGTTTTCACATTTTTTAGACTTCGTTTGAACCTCCAAATAGGGTAGAGAACCTAATTTTTAACTAGGCCGGACACTAGGTCTGGACACGGCCAAAACCTAGTCAAAAACTATAAATAGAGCTAGAGAGCTCATTTTTTAGGCTAGCTTGTAATTGATCTAAGCTTGTATGAACATTTTGGAAGGAATCTAAAGAACTCCATTGCTTCTCACTCTTTGTCTTACTGTGTGTGCACGTGTGTGTGTATGTGTGTGCATGCTAGTGTGCTTCTCACTCACGCACTTGTGCCTTCACTTGCTCGAGGTCTTCATACCATCCTCACGTCTTCCCGGATTGACATTAAAGGAGGTGCTACTCATCACTGAGCTACACCAAATTTTGGCGCCGTTGCCGGAGATCGAGCTTTGAGGACGAGCGTGTGATGGTAAGACGTAGATTTGAGACGTTGGCGTTGTAGGGAATTTCTTTACTTTTCTTATTTTTCTCTTTCTTACCTCACCACCATCACCACCATCATCGTGAAAATTTTTAGTTTTTGACCATATCACCGTCTCCACCTCATTTCCCTCATTCCACTTGTGAGAGAGAGCGAGAGAGCGATATTGTGTGCATTGTTTTTTCATGTTTCTTGAGCTTTCTTGCAGGTACTTGCTGCATCACCATCTCCAGCACTCCGTGCAAGTACGAAACACCACGAAACTGTCTCTGTGTCGTCGAAGTATCGACAGAAAAATCGCCCATTTGGTAAAACAAAGTGCACCACCATAATCTACATGATGAGCACATTCTAAATCACTAAAAACAGTTAAAAATTCCAATTTTCTCTGTCAATCGCGATTGACACAGTCGATCGCGACTGACACCCACGACCGACAACTTCTGTCAATCGCGACCGACAGATCTGTCGATAGCGACCGACAGAGACGACCGACTGACCCTGTCCATCGCGACTGACACCATCGATCGTGATCGACAGCCACGACCGATACCTCTGTCAGTCGCGACTGACACCGTCGATCGCGACCGACTGAATTTTGACGATTGACTGAATTTCTCGCATTGCCACGTGTCCATCACGATAGACACATCCCCGATTGACTGAAATCACGAAGAAAATCCCAGAAAAAGTGTCGATCGCGATTGACAGGATCCACGACCAACTCTGTCGATCCTGATTGACACTGTCGATCGCGACTGACGTGTCGATCGCGACCGACAGGCCCCGATGGACACCTCTGTCAATTGCGATTGACAGACCTGTCGATCCCGATTGACAGGCTTTTCGGCCAAAAAATTAGGGTTTTTATTCCAAGTTTTGGGGATAGTTTTTGGGCATATTGGTCTAGCAATTAGTGATTTGTGAGGTCCCTACACATGTATTTTTGAGAAAAATCCTGAGAACAGTTAGCCTGTTTGAACCTTGTTTTAGTCCCAAAACCTTGAACAGTCATAACTTTCTCATACGAAATCCATTTGTTGTGATTCTTGTCTTATCAGGATTATTAGATATAGTATTTTCAAGTTGACCATATCCAGGGGGAACAAAACCAAGGGATCTCTAGAATTGTTTTCCATAAAGACAAAAGGCTAATTGGTATCTAAGTTACATGAATGAAAGTGCTTGGTTCTATCCTTTGAATTTAAGTCTTGAGCTAATCTTGGGACTGATACAGGTCTATTGAGAGCAATTGAGAGCATCCAAAGCAAGGGCTTTGTGCAAGCTTGAGAATCGGGTTCTCGAGCACTAAAGAACAAGGGATCAGCAAGAAAGGTTGGAATATTCTCAACTCCCTTTGTCAATTCCTAGCTTAGGCTAAGTTCGAGTAGTGCTAGGAGTAAGTCAGGACACGATAGGCACGTGACAAGTCAAAGACTATCTAAGAAATCAAGTTCAAGAGATAACTTGTGTGTGACCGAGAACTTTAAAGGAAAAGACTTAACGTGGGACGATCAACTTAAGTGCGGAAAATTAACTCAAATATTCCTGACGACGCGATATCAGACAAGATCATAAACACGATAACACACTAAAAAAGAATCAAGTGACTGACACCAATTGCTCGGCAACGAGGTTGTACTTGGGTAAAATTGGGGATTGCTCAATAAAGCATATGAACCTTAGATCAGGACGACATCTAGGGAGAGATAGACAAAGTCTGAGATCTTCAGAGGCTAGCGTCAATCACACTGCTAGGTCTTGGGCCCAGCAGTTGAGCCACCACTCGTATTATCCTAGCTCGGAGACTAGTGAATCAGAGATGTCTCAAGGCATGGACAGACCCACATGAAGTTCAGGTGTGCCATATTTGTATAGGGTGGAAGGCCCCTACAAGACACAGCTAGAATACCTTAGGACCAACCGATTAGGTGCTAGCATCTATGAGGACGGCCTAGGAAGATCCGTGGTCCAGATTAAAAACCCGGACCAATCCATTAGACTAGAACACCCAGCTGTCAATTTTGAAAACGGAGCATACTTGGACAAAGAAGGAACCATATATGTGGTCACTAGTCACCCAGACCGGATAGATGAATTTGGAAATGTGATCCCAGAAACGGACATAGGTGACCTAGAACAAGGGAACGTAGGAGGAGAGCCTAGGACCCCTCGAGGGAAATCTGTTCTTACTAGAATTCTCACTCCAGAGTGGATTGCCTAGGACAACAAGAGCATAGACCTGCTCCTGAACCAAGAGACCGATGAAGCCTTTTGGAGGTATAAATCAAATAGGCCAAACGACGTAGGGTCAATCATGATCTATGAGTTCAAAGACCCTGGTAGCCCAGGCAGACTGACCTACTTAGATCACGCTTCAAAGAGGATCTTTGTGGTTACAAAACATGACAGGCATGCTTACACTTGGAAGGGTGAATTCGTTTTCCCCCAACCAAGATCGAACGTGTCCTATGGTCACCCTAGAGCTGGAACATCCCAAGCTCATGGAGCTCAAAGAGACAGAAGTAGAGATAGGCCAGAAGTAAGCTTTGCCAACCCAGGGGGAAGAGAAAGAACGAGAACAGAAACAAATAGAGTGGAACCTGAGGTCCTTAGAGCTCCAAGGAATCAAAGAAATGTGGATGAGTTCCCTCTACCTAGACCTAGAGAGCACACAAGGACTTTGAGACCGACTCAGCTAGTTAAGTCCATGAAGAACTACTTTGATGGCACTGGAGATCCATACGATCATGTGGCTGAGTTTAGGCAAGTCTTGAGAGCTGAACAAGTTGAAGATCTGTTCACGCAGTACAATGCCTTTAGTCTAACCCTTAGGAACACTGCCCTGACATGGTTTCAGCCACTAAACGAGAGGTAGTTCAGGAGCATAGACCAACTTCTAGAGGCATTCATTATCGAATTCTCTAAAAGTGGCATAAGACATAACACTTCCTCGCTGATTCACTACTTCAAGCAAACCCCTCAAGAAACCGTGAGACTTGCTGGAAGAAGATTTAGGCAATACTTAGAGAGATGCCCTGTCCCTGAGTTACCCACACCAGCTAAGCAAGTGGCTTTATTCTTGGATGGATTGCTAAGTACCAAATTGAGATCATATGTGTACTTGAAGGACCCTAGGACCATAGAAGAGTGTGTACGCATGTGCATTGACATCGAGGACAACCTAGGGGAGGAATTAGAGCTTTCAAAAATCTACAAAGATACTGATAGTTCTTCTAGCCTCTCTTCCACGCAATCCACATCAATTGAGGAACTCGCTGAGAAAGTAGCTCAGAAATTAGGTGTCACTAGCAAACAGATCCCAAGATTTGCCCCAGTGAAAAGATGTTATACTTGTGGAGGTGACCATATGGCAAATGTATGTCCCATTATGGCTCAACCCCAAGTAAATCCTAGTAGCTAGTATTGCACCATAGAACGAAGATACACAAATCACTCCGCACAAGACTGCCCATACAATAAGCAAGCGGTTAGGCAAACCTACCCTCAGCCATACCAGCAAGGAAGATACCAGAGTCAATACCCACCCCAACAGTATACTAGGCCTCAGCAAAATTACCAACCGCAGTATCAGACCCAACTGAGACCCCAGCCAGTGCTAGCACAGCAACCACCTACTCCTACTAATGTGATTCCGGTAAAGTATGCTGTTGTAGAAGAAAACTTGAATAGAGCTATAGTCCCAATAACACCATTAATCTCAGAAAGTGATCCCAGTGACCATAGCTTTGATTCTACCCACATTGATAGCCCCCAGGCTTACTACATGCAATCTCCTGAACATGGTGAGTCCTACTATAGTGAAGAACCAAGTGAACCTAGTTGGGAGCCAGAGTACACAAATGTAATGTACACAAATCCTAACTCTAGACCCCAACCTAGGCAAGTAAGACCCTCATTTCCTAGAGGACCATGCTACAGATGTCAGGGAGATCATCTCATTCGTGATTGTCCCTTGCCTCCACCTACACAACCCCAGTCAGTGACGATCCAGGGCTATTGCCAGGAGTGTGGAAAGGAGCATCTCTTACGAGACTGCCCAAAGAATCCTAATAATATGCCGAAAATCACTCCTATCAATGTCGTAGGGTTAGTTGTAGACTCCACAGGAAGTGTGACGTCCACTACACCAGTGCAAGTGATCACTAGAGCCCAAGCCTTGCAACAGAACCAAAGTGTAGGCCAGGAAAAGAGCCCAGATGTTAGTGAAACGGAGAGCATGACAAAGAAGAGGACTAGAGCTTGGAGAGATAGTCGTGAAAGAATGAAAAGACAATGGGCAAAGAAAATGAGTGAACTTGAGGAAAGCCTAAGAGAAACGAGAGCCAGGATAACCGAACTCACCTCTCCAACTCCCTGTCACACTACCCCTCCTCCATCATTCCCAACTCCATCTGACCCGCCACCTTCCAACCCGCCTCACCTAATCCCACCACCCCCTAGAGTAGGATCAGTCCTAGCAGATCCCACTCCCGAGGACCTAAACATGATGCTCAAAGCATATCAGGCCAGAATCCAAGATGGGCCAAATGTAACTGATCACGGAAAGTGCTACCCTAGAGCAGAATTAGAGCTCGAACGAACTAAAATTTTTGCTAAGATGGTGGAGTTGGCTCAAACCATGTTTGAAGCTAGCCGCCTTTTTAACATATCTAGCTCAGCCAAGACACAGTTGCACTTTGAAGGACTGTTAGAAAGAATAGAGAGACTAATTGCACAATCTGAAAAGGAACCCGCCGCTTGGAATAAGGGCAAGGCAAGTGAAAGAGTGGGCCTTCCTGCCCAGGAAGCCTATGTGCCTAACCCTACGGAGCCAGACACATCATCTTCTATGAATCGGTTCACACCCGAATTCCTACGAGAGATTCAAGAAGACAAATGGGCTAAAGAGAGGGAAGTCCCTCCTCCCATTGAACTTGTGGATGATGCACACGACCAATTTCCACAAGACATCCCATCCATTTATGAGGAGCATGAGAGCACCCAATCTCAGGAAAGATTAGACTTTGATTCTAACTCTCTGCAAGAATTACCCCACTTCACAGGCCCATGGGAAGCTAAGTCTACTTGTATGAGAGCACCCACAGTCATGGTACGAAATGAGGACTTAGTCATACCTAGGAACACAGAGGTAGTGAAAAACACAAAAGTACAGTGCAACCTCACCTTAAAAGAGCTACTCAAAGTGAGGCCAGAGCTATGGAAACATGTAGCCAAACAAGTACCAAAAATAGCAAAACCTCGTTCCCAGGTAGGGTCCCAGAGAACAGTGCCAGAAATACCCTTGGACAAGATAGGAGACATGAGTGAGGGTGAAGAGGGAAACACATATCTTCCTATCACCCATCAAGGATACACCACCAAGGTCATTCTAGACTCAGGCGCAGGAGTTGCAATTGCTACCACTTCCCTATGGAAGCGTTGGGGCAAGCCAGCACTCCGACCGACGAGAATGAAATTGCAGATGGCCGATGGCCATATTGAGAGGCCCTTGGGATTGCTAGAAGGCATAACTCTCACTACATGTGGTGCTGAGTTCGAGCATACATTTGCTATATGTGATTTTAGCAAAAATCATGCCTATGAAATGATCTTGGGACGACCCTTTATGCGACAGTTGCAAGTGGTACAGGACTGGGGAACCAACTCCTTGTACCTGCAACACTTAGGTGTTACAACCAAAGTGAATCTCAAAGATTACTCTCATAGAGATGTCCCTCCTATCCAATGGAATCCCATCCATAGAGCCAAAGATGATACAGAGTCGTTGCATTCCATAGGATCAGGATCCTCATGGATGCATGAAGACACCCACTTATGGATGTGCAAAGTGGCAGTAGAAGAAGAGAAAAGAGAAAAAGCCAGAGAGGTAGGTGCAAAAGAAACACATAGATCAATTCAAGACCCAGCCTATGCACCTGTAGTCTTTCTTGATGAGGAATTTGAACCCCACGGCTGGGCAGAAATCCTAGCAACAATGGATGTAGCCATCAATGAAGAACAATGGACACCTCACTGTGATGAAGATGGCTATGACATTTCAGTCTTCTCCATAGAGCCGATAATGGGAGAGGCAGTGTTAGAAGAGTGTGAACTTAGCCCTGATGCATTTGAGGATGCAAGTGACTCCGATCTAGAGTCAATCATCATGGACCCACCTTTTGCATCGGATGAAGAATACTTCTATGAAATAGAATTTCAACCCCAGAGGCATGGAGAGCTTACAAATGATGTAAGGCTAGCCACACATGTGACCCCGAAGGAAGAAGGAAAGAAAAGAAAGAAGAGAGAAGTCACACCAGAAGAGGAAGAATCTTTGTTTGAGGTCCCGGAAAATTTTAAGAAGTATGAAATAGATGACAGGAGAGTCATGATCAGAATGCCTAAAAGAGAGGCGCAATCGGGGGAGGCCTATGATAACAAAGAAACCACCAAGAAAATAGTGGTAGCCGTGGAAGAAGGAGAAGAGAGATGCACGTACATAGGCCATGACCTGACGGAAGACAAAGAGCACGAGTTGATAGCCTTGCTAAGAGAATACAGAGATGTATTCGCTTGGAGTTACAAGGATTTGAAGGGTGTTGATCTAGACATATGCTCACACACTATCCCCATGACCTCAGACGCCAAATCCTCCAAGCAAAAGCCATACACATACAATGATAATTATGCTGCTAAGATCAAAGAAGAGATAGATCGTCTGGTAGAAGCTGGATTCATCTATGAAATTGAGCACACTGAGTGGGTATCCCCCATTGTAGTGGTGCCCAAGAAGAATGGAAAGCTACGTGTGTGCATTAACTTGAAGAAGGTCAATGCAGCCACAATTCGAGATAACTATCCGCTTCCTATCACAGAGCATCTCTTAGAAAGAGTAGCAGGCAAGGAAGTGTACAGCTTCCTTGATGGATTTTCAGGCTACAATCAAGTAGCCATAGCCCCAGAAGATCAGCACAAGACGGCTTTTGCCACTGAATGGGGCATTTTTGCCTTTAGAGTAATGCCATTCGGGATGACCAATGCCCCTGCGACCTTCCAGGATTAATGTGCCATGTATTTAAAGAGTTCCTAAGGAAGAACTTAGAAGTCTATGTTGATGATCTTTGTGCTCATTCCAACATTAGACAAACCCATATTCCTAAACTCAGACAAATCTTTGACAAATGTAGAGAATATCAAGTCTGCCTGAACCCAGAAAAGTGTGTTTTTATGGTCAGGCAAGGCAAGATTCTAGGACACATAGTGTCAAAGAATGGCATATCCACTGATGAAGAGAAAGTGAGAGCCATAGCCGAGTTACCTAGGCCAAAGAATGTCAAGGAAGTACAAGCTTTCATGGGGCATTGTGGTTATTACTGACGGTTTATACACATGTATGCCATCATAGCAAAGCCTCTGTATGGACTTTTGACTAACTTTGAGTGGACTGATGAATGTGAGCATTCCTTCAATGAGCTTAAACGGCAATTATGTTCAGCACCAATCTTGACCACACCAGATTGGAATAAGCCTTTCCATGTTCATGTTGATGCATCTAATTATGCTATTGGGTGTGTACTCGCGCAACCTACCGGTGAAGGTAATATGGATCTTCCAATTGCCTATGCTAGTAGACAATTAAATGCAGCTGAACGAAATTATACCACTACGGAAAGAGAAGGACTAGGCATTGTATATGCAATTAAAAAGTTTAGACATTACTTGCTTGCAAATAAGTTTAAATTTTTTACTGACCATCAAGCACTGCTATATCTCGTGAACAAGCCATGCAATACAGGAAGATTAGTAAGATGGTTTCTCTTGCTAATGGAATATGATTTCAAGGTTGTGGTAAGGAAAGGGAAGACTCACTTGAGAGCAGACCATCTCTCTAGGCTCACATTTGGAGAAGCCCCACAAGGAGTGTCAGATGACCTCCCTGATGCTTACTTGTTTAATTTGGAAGTGGTGCCGTAGTGGGCTAAGCCATTAGTGCCAGTATTGACGTACGGACCTAGCCACCCAGTAATAAACACACAGGATAGAGAGATAGTAAAAGCCCAAAAGTATCACATCATGGCAGGTAGTATGTACAAGCACACAGATCAAGGGATCTTGGCTTGTTGTGTGGAAGAGGATGAGTACGCTAAATGGTTGCAATTAGCACATGTAGGTGCGTTAGAGCAACACTACTCAAAGCAACGAACCCTACAGACACTAAGGAGACTCGGAGTGCATTGGCCGACAATGGAAGCTGATGTCCAAAAGTTGTGCAAGGAATGCCCAATCTGCTGCACTAGACCACCTGTGGAGCATGCTACTCTTTATCAAGTGTCCATAGTGCCAGATTGGAGTGAATCACTAGTATCCTTCCTGAGGACGAAAACATTCCCTCCAGACATGACTCTGGCTAGGAAAAGGAATTTAGAACAAGAATCCCTGGATTACTCACTCATTGGTGATAATCTATACAAACGTGGTAAAGATGGTTACCTCAGACTATGTGTCCATGAGAGTGAATATCTCAAGATCTTGGAAACTGCTCACCAAGGTGTAGCAGGAGGACACTTTGGACCAGACCGAGTGATTAAAGCGATCCTATTTGCAGGCTTGTGGTGGCCTACTCTTCACATGGATGCACAACCTATGTGAAACGGTGTGATGTTTGCCAGAGAACTCAGTGTCCTATACGCAAAGATGAGATGCCACTAAAACCTATGATAGGTGGACGTGCATTCTCTAAGTGGGGAATAGACTTTGTAGGTCCTATTAATCCCCCAGCTAAGGGTTCCCATGCTGAGTACATCATTGTTGCCACGGACTATCTAACCAAGTGGGTAGAAGTAAAAGCCACAACAAAGAACGATGCTCAAACAACAGCTAAGTTTTTATTTGAGAATGTGTTCACTAGATACGGGCTACCCATAGAGCTAGTTAGTGATAGAGGCACTCACTTCTTGAATGAAGTTATTGAAAATCTGCTCCAAGAATTCTTGGTAGTACATAAGAAGTCTGCCCCCTATCACCCTCAAGCAAATGGCCAGGCTGAGAGCACCAATAAGATCTTATGCAATGTACTGACGAAATTAGTGAACAATAAACGCTCTGATTGGGACAAACAGCTACACCATGTTGTTTGGGCATACCGAGTCGCCTATAAAATGGTACTCCAAGCCACACCCTTTCAGATGGTATTTGGCCAAAATGCAGTGCTACCATTGGACTTCCTGATACCTACACTAAAGGTAGCACAGGAGCATGAGTGGACGGGTCATGAACTCTCTTCGAGGATTTTTGATCTGGAACGACTAGGCGAGACAAGACTAAGAGCTGCAGCAGGTATATATGCAGCTAAGAAACGACAGAAGGCATACTTTGATGCCCACATTAAGGATAAAGGTTTGAAGGCAGGCGACCTAGTACTAGTCTACACTTTGAAACAACATGCGAGGAAACTAGAGAAGAGAGGCTACGGACCCATGATCATTAATAGAATCTCAACAAGTGGAGCAGTGCAACTAGCCATATTAGAAGGCAATATTCTCCCGAGCTACATAAGCGGATGTAGAGTCAAGTTATATCAGGAACCTCTAACGAAAGAGATGCTAAGTCGACTCAACACTGCTAAGAAACGCAAAGAAGAAGAAAGACGAATTCGAGAAGAAGCTCAAGAAGAAGCATTGGAATGCATTCGGAAAATGAAGCTGAGAAGACAGGGTGGAGAGCAACCTAGGACAGATGCATATGCAGATCAAGGATATCATGTGGCTATGTGTGAAGTTTCAGGTATCAGCTCTCATAGGATAATTGATCGACGTCCTTTTATAACCTTAGAGATAGGACAAGGAAAGGGTGCAAGGACTGTAAGAGCCTTGATTGACTCAAGTGCAGCCACTAGTGCTGTTAATTTTTCTTACTGTCAAAAGTTGAAATTAATTGTCAATCCTATAGAAGCATATCTCATAGGATTGGGAGGTGTGGAAACCCCTTGCATGGGCGAGGTGGAACTTCCCCTCTATATTCAAGACGAAGTAATGACAGTCAAAGTACTAGTGTGTCAAGATGAGGACCTCACTGAGCCTCTTGTCTTGGGTCAGCACTGGATCTATGATCATGCAGTCAACCTAAACCTAAGGAGTGGACTTCTTCAGGTATGGGTAAATCATAGTCGAATTATAGTTGAATTGGAAAATGAGGCACTCAAGGAACTAGGTAAGGCACAAACTCCTGGTCCTTCCAGGGGCGCACATGAAGTTGACAATGCTATTCTTGTCCAAAACTGTATGATGCAGAATGAGGATTGTCTCAACAACGGAGTCAAGGATAAGATGGCACTCCCTTCTTTCCCAAAGACCAGAGGGATGCAACAACCAAAGGCAGATCAAATACAGGAGGAGAAGTGCACAACCTATACTGGAGGCCAGAAACACGTGCGAAGCAGAATGTCTTAGCCGTCGAAACGAGTGTGGGTGCGGAAAGGCGAACACCCTCTTGCGACCATGCCAACCCCACGGCCGAAACCTCTTATTAGTAATTAGCAACACGATACTAATAAGAAGTCTTTCATAAATTCTTCTGCGAAAGTAAAGTCTATTTGGGTACCCAAGAAGTCGATGAAGGCCAGCCCACAATCACGACAAATCTGGGTGCCTAAGGCTTGCTTGCGGGCTCAAATAGCTACACCGAGGCCACACCCTGTACAACACATTTCACTCACTCGAACATCCGATGCCCATTCTTACACATCACGCACAAACACATATTCTTCCATGAGCACAAGTAGAATCACTCGTAAATGGGCCCCGAAGAAGCCTCATTTCCAAGCCAATACTCCTAACAAACTCTCCAGAGTCTCCACAAAGTCAAGATCAAAACCCATCCATTGCATTTGGCAACCTAAAACTTGTAATAAACCCCCGGACCCAAGTTGTAAATCCATGCCCACCTACTAACTACGTCACTCTCACACTACATCATTCCACCTAGCTCCTAGGTCTACCCAGTTCCTAACTACACACATAAGCACCGAGCACTTAATAACCTCCTAATCTCTCCCGAACCTCATGTTAATGTTGTAATCGGGACAAAAACGGTTCTATCTTGTCCTTTACAATGTTAACACATGTTTCTATGTTCTCACAGAATCAGGAGACAAGAAGTAACATGGCAGATACGGCAGGAACTAGCTCCCAGGCAGGCACCAGCCCCCAAGTCGTGGACATTGAAAGTCTTCCCGTTGAGGAGGAATTGAAGGAACGCCCAGTGGCATTGAGGGCATTACACGCCATACTAGTTCAGAATCCTCCACAGGGGCACACAATGCCGGTCAGCAAAAACTCACATTGGTTCAGTGATGTGGCAGGACCCCTGGGTGAAGGCACTTACATGTGGGAGGCCAAGATAGAATTCAATGGGCGCTGGGGCAGATATCACTTTTTCACCAGGGAATTTGAGAAACTGCAGAATAATGAAGGACTGAAACCTATATGGAAGAAGGCGGGACTCTACAATTACTTCAAACTCCAATTGCCAAAGCCCGATTTTCTAAGGTGCTCTTATTTGATTAGCACCCTCACTCTGAGCAAAGACAAAAAGGGATACAGCTCCTTTGTCCTCCCATCTCTCACAAGGGGCAATGAACTGAAGCGTTTCAGGTTGACTATCAATTTGGTAAGGGAAGCTCTAGACATGAAAGATATGCACATTCCTATGGAGAAATAGACTATGGTCCCCGACAATATGAAGAACAGGAATCTGACGAAATTAAAGGACATGGTGGCAATGACACCTACAATTGCCATTCACTTGCGAATGGTCATGCAACATTTTGCATTTCCCGCTCAAGAGAGGTTCACAATGCCACCTAAGAAGATATGGTTTAGTCTATACTTGGCTGATGCCTTTGATTTGACAATCAACATGCCCCACTGGATTATCGACCAAATCCACTTGGCTCATCAAAGGTGTTATACGAAACAAAAGTCTGTACTGTAAGGATGTTGTGTCCTCACCAGGATTGTGTATAGATGTCTGGCGTATGATGTGCCAGTGCAAAGGGCACTCATTTGGACCAGGGTACAGGAGTTTCAATGCAGATTATCCACCGCAGGGCCACCCTCCAAGAAAATGAGAGGCGACGTTCAGATGCCCTGTGCACAAGCCCGCGGTGCGACACTGACATCGGAGACAACACCACGACTTCCGAGGCGGGTCCAACCCTTCACTATCAGATTACCAAGACACAGCACTGATGGACCAAATCTGGTGTTCCCACCTGTACCAACTGACCTAGAGTTTCCTCACGGATTCACATTAGAAGACCTAACTGATGAGGAGGTAGCTAGAATAATCGAAGTTGTTAATGCGGAAGTCGAGGTAGAGCAAGCTAGTGGACAACAAATTGCTACAGACCAACCCCATCCCAGACAACCAGAGGTCGTCGATGTGGAGGGTGAAGAAGAAGAAGAACAAGAGGAGGAACGTGGTGGACAATCCGAGGAAGAAGAGCAGGAATATGATCAGGAAGCTCTGCAGGTACTTGAAGGTGCTCCAGCTTACACAAAGGCATTGAAAAAGCTCTATGATACCATGAACAGAGTTCAAGAGCAACATAGACTGTCCCTAGCAGCAGGCAAAGCCCTCATGAATCAAATCCTTGAGGAGGAAGGCGTAGACGAGCAATACCGCGCCACTCTTGACATGATATCTGATGCTTTAGGAGTACCTGAGACGGTTCATACCGCCCTTGCACAATCACGAAGAACAGAGCGACAATACGGCAGACACCCCCCTCGATCAGGAAAGCAGATGAATGTATTAGTATCAGAACCACAAGGCACATCCACAACCACGGGCACCGCACACACCGTTCAGGATACTGAGGAAACCCATATATCAAGTGCACCTCCGTCACCCCCTTTGCCACCCCTGCCTCCAACTCCACCACATTCACCTCCCACTACCAGTGTAACCACTACTGTCACTGCCTCCAAGTCCACTACCCATACCGAAGCACAGACCGTCAGTCAACCCACACAACCCTCACACCCCATCTCCACCTCTCTTGTCTATACGGCCACTGAAACAGTAATTCTAACTGCAGCCACAGAAAATCTCATTCCACCAATCACACTTCCGGACAGTTCGTATTCACAATTGCACACACCACTGTACACTTTCACCACTATCACCGCACCCACAATTCCAATATTCACAATCACTCCCACTACTGCATCCACTGTTGATTTTATGGACATATCACTGTTGGAAGCAGTCATAGGCACAGTCAGAGGCACAAACGACGTGGAAGCATGTAAAGACGGAGCAGGGAGCCAGTTGGATCATTTTTTCAAACAACTATGTTTTTATTACCTCTTCAAACATCCAACAGTGATTTTCATCACTCTTGTAACATATGTAATATAGACAAAATCCCATTTTCTAATTCATAGCTCCATTTTGTGCAAGCCGAGGAGTCCTCGAGCTTGAGGAGCTTAGGTAGAATGCGCGTACCAATTTTCGTTATTTTTAGACATCGTTTACCCTTCCAAATAGCCTCTAGGACCTATTTTTTAACTAGGCCGGTCACTAGATGTGAAACCGGCCAAAACTAATCTAGAAACTATAAAAAGAGCTAGAGAGCTCATTTTTGAGGTTGGTTGATGTTGGCTAGTGTGAGCTTAGAGCTAGTTTGAGCTTGTAATTGTGTTCTTGAGTAATAGAGCTAATTTCCCACCTTCCATTGTGTCTTGCTTGTCTCTTCATTGTGTGTGTGTATGCGTGTGTGCATTTTGGTGCTTCTCACCTTCACTCTCACATCATCTCACGTTCACGATCTTCATATCACTCCTATCTCTTCCGCGGATTGACATTAAGGAGGTGAAGCTTCTTAACGTGGTTCTCACCATTGTGCTAGAGCAACACCAAATTTGGCGCCGTTGCCGGGGATCGAGTCTAGGACGAATGTGTGATGGTAAGAGTATAGCAAGAAGTGGCGTTGGAAGGTAAGAATTTCAGTTTTTGTTGTTGTTTTTACTTAGTTTTTAGTGTTTTTCACCTCCCCCACACTCCATCTTCATCATCGCATCATCATCTTCATCTCCAAAAAAATCAGAAAATTCACCATATCCACCCATTCACCTCATTTCCCCTCATTTGTGCATGCGAGAGAGCGAGAGAGAACTTTTGTGCTTGTGTGTGCTTGTGTTTTCTTGAGTTTTCTTGCAGGCACAGAGCTCCAGTGCATCAGGAAAGCTTGGAAAAGGTAAAATTTTACTCTCTGTCAAAGATCTGCCGAGTGTGGCGGACCATCGCGATGGTCTGCAACCTTCGGAATTCTTGGTAGGCGACCACACCACGAGGTAGGCGACCCTTGCGCTTGCACGAATCCACAGGCGCATCTCAAAAATCATCAGTTTGGTGGACCATCGCGAGTGGCTCGGACCATCGCGATTGTGTCGCACCATTGCGATAGGCTCACGCCATCGCGACGGCTCGGCCGGACCATCACGACAGCCCAAAATCGAACCATCGCGACGGTTCACTTGAGCCATCGCGACGGTCCACTTGGACCATCGCGATTGTTCAGCTGACCCCGGACCATCGCGATTGGCTCACGCCATCGCCACGACAGTGCCACGTGTCAAGATAGACCATCGCGACGGTTCGTTTTTCGGACCATCGCGACAGCCCAAAATCGGACCATCGCGATTGGCTCACGCCATCGCACTTGTGACCATCGCGACGGTTCACTTCGGACCATCGCGATTGTCCACCTTTGACCGTTGACCGCGCCATCGCGATTGTCCGCCTGATCACGCCATCGCGACGGTCCATTTTCATGCCATCGCGACGGTTCATTTTTTGGGCCATCGCGACGGTTCGACCTCACGCCATCGCGATCGTTCACTTCGGGCCATCGCGACGGTTCACTTTTTCGCGCCATCGCGATTGTCCAAAATCCACGCCATCGCGACGGTTCGCTTGGACCATCGTGACGGTCCCAGACCATCGCGATTGTGCACCCCTATCGCAAATTTAGGGTTCCATTTTTTGACCAATTTTGGGGGTATTTTTGAGAAATTTTTGGACCATTAGACTCATAGGAGACCTCTTAGCTCATATTTGAAGGAAAACCTGATTGTCAGTTTTTACCCCCCAGGGCCTGAACACTCATAACTTTTTCATCCGAAGTCCGTTTTTTGAGCTTAATAGCTCGTTAGAAAGCTCTTGACGAGTACTACGTGACCTCAACTGTTTTTTTGTCATAAAGAATACATCTATTTTTGGATAAGCAATTGGGAGGTTCACCTAGGGTGGGACCAGAAAGCCAGGGGGCAAGTATTGAAAATTTGGGCAAAAAGGGAAGGGACCTAAAAGGTGTATATACTCAAGTGTTTGATCATCCTGTGAATTGGTCTACTATTGGAATTTTCTAGGTCTAGCAAAGGCAATCAATGGCAGACAAGCAAGACACAATTGAAGGTGGGCAATTAGCTCTATTACTCAAGAACACAATTACAAGCTCAAACTAGCTCTAAGCTCACACTAGCCAACATCAACCAACCTCAAAAATGAGCTCTCTAGCTCTTTTTATAGTTTCTAGACTAGTTTTGACCGATTTCACATCTAGTGACCGGCCTAGTTAAAAAATAGGTCCTAGAGGCTATTTGGAAGGGTAAACGATGTCTAAAAATAACGAAAATTGGTACGCGCATTCTACCTAAGCTCCTCAAGCTCGAGGACTCCTCGGCTTGCACAAAATGGAGCTATGAATTAGAAAATGGGATTTTGTCTATATTACATATGTTACAAGAGTGATGAAAATCACTGTTGGATGTTTGAAGAGGTAATAAAAACATAGTTGTTTGAAAAAATGATCCGACTGGCTCCCTGCTCCGTCTTTACATGCTTCCACGTCGTCTGTGCCTCTGACTGCTTCCAACACCCCCCTCCCTCTCGCTTCTGTCGTCCTCGACAGAACCTTGTTGTGCGGTCTGCCGGAGGTAGTTTTGTAGGAGGTCGTGAGCGAGGGTGTGCTCAGATACTCGAATGCCTCGGGCCAGATCAGCCTCGAGTTTCTCCCCGACGCTATATATCTGGGCATGAGCTGTAGTATAAACCGTACTTCATGTTAATGGCTGAATATCAGCTAGCTATAGAGAAAGAAACCGGCAGGAAACCCACACATGCTACACAATTCGAGCCGGCGGACTTGCCACCAAATGCGCAAAGAGGAGAAATCCATCAACCTGATTGGCGCAAAGACCTCCTCCAGAAGTACCCAGAAATGATGAGCACATGGGTGAAAGCGCCTTTACATTTAAAGTATAAACCTTGCTGGGGACCAGTACCACGACGCCGCTCCTGGACTGCATTCGCTATCAAAGTACAAAACAATAGGCAGTGTCAGGATTGGCTGAATTACCCCTACTTCAAGCCGCCCACCGAGTTGCCCACTGTTGGCTATATGATGGCTACAATCCGTCACTGGCTCCCTCGCCTGAAGCATATGGATGATATCGCAGCGCATATGACTGTCAAAATTTTTGACATGATGCAAATGATATTTAAAGTCTTCCGACGCGTCAAGGCACCGCATGTAAACACCCCGGGATTTGAGCATGGTAACTTTGATCTAGTATATGACATGAGCACAACGCCATCGCTCCGGGTGTGTTATGCCTGGCACTGTAGAATAAAATACCTACCGGCATGCTACAAGCAAACATTTGAAGAGATGTTCACCACCGGATTTTGGGAATACCATTCCGAGGTATTCATAAGCAGGCCCACACATTTATTGCAACTTTTTGCCTGTGAGCGAATGGTTTATTCCGCGCATTATCAACTCCCGCCACCCGACGAACCGCAACCGATCGACTGGGAGAAACTCGAGGCTGATCTGGCCCGAGGCATTCGAGTATCTGAGCACACCCTCGCTCACGACCTCCTACAAAACTACATCCGGCAGACCGCACAACAAGGTTCTGTCGAGGACGACAGAAGCGAGAGGGAGGGGGGTGTTGGAAGCAGTCAGAGGCACAGTCAGAGGCACAGACGACAGACGCAACCTGGCCCTCCTACGAAAACACATGTCTACAGCACTCGAAGAGAAAAAACGGCTGCAGAAACAGAATGAAGAAAACTTGGAAGCAGCAATGGAGGGTTCCCCTCAAGAAATCGACCCAGAGAAATTCAAGGCCATTCCCTCAGAGAATATGCAAATTGTGTTAGAAACCCATGCCGACCTCCTGGAGGCCCATGCAGCATTAGAACGAGAAAGAGATGACCTACTTAAGCAACTGGCAACTCAGCAGGAGTCACCAAGCAAAGTCACTGCCACAGACGACACATCGGAAGAAGTCACAAAACTCAGAGCAGAACTCGAAGAATTACGCAGTAAAGTCATGCAATACGAGCGTCAACCCTCTCCCCTTGTAGAGCCCGAGCCTGAGGACTTAGTGCCAATTGAAATCGAGGAAACCTTCGAAGATCCATACGTTCCCATGCCTGCACCAAGGGGCAAGCAAACAGAAGAGGGCATGGACACCATCGAGATAGAGGCTCCTGAATGGATGCAGAGGTTAGAGAAAGTGGCCACAACCCATGATGATAGAGTGGCAATTCAGATAGCGTCAATGACACGTTTGTAAGAGGTAGTTATAAAATCGAAGTACTTTCGAAACCTCTCCCATCATTAGGTGGATCGGCACATCTGACGATTCGTATGTTCCTTTCTGTGTCTTAATGGCGGACTACAATGCCGAAATCAAGCACCACACCTCAAAAGAACCGACCTCGGCTACACAGTTTGCACCGGACGACATCCCAGCAAGTGCCAAGCAGGGCAATATACGTCAACCGACATGGAGGATTCATCTATTGGAAACCTACCCAGAGATGGTAAGAATATGGAATAAGATACCTTTGTACATCAAATACAACCCATGCTACTGCCCCGTATTTCGAAGAAGGTCGTGGCCGGAATACACAAAAACTGTGCTAACAACCAAAGGATGCAAGAAATGGCTCAATTATGTCTACTTAGCACCACCTAAAGGCCCACCTACCATAGGATATATGATTTCAACGATTCAGCACTGGGGGGTCCGGTTTAAAAATGTACCAGATGTCATGGCCCAAATGTGCCTTAAAATTTTTGAACTCATGTTGGTCACCTTCAAGACTTTCAAGAATATCAAGGAACCTCATCTGTCAGCTCTTGGATTTAATGAAGGTAATCAGGACCTTGTCTACGACATGAGCGCAACACCATCTATTAATGTTGTATATGCATGGCACGCGCGTATCAAGTATCTACCAGCCTGCTTCAAACAGACGATTGAAGAAATGTTTGTCACGGGATTCTCGGAATATCATTCAGAGATATTCATTCCCAGACCATCACATTTATTGCAGCTGTTTGCAGTGGAACAAGCTCTCCATTCAGAAAAATTACGTATACCACATCCAGAGGTTCCCGGGCCGGTAGATTGGGATGCTCTACTCACGGACTTGGCCAAAGGGTTGCGGATTGCAGAACATCACTTAGCACAAGACGTTGTTGAGTACTACATCCAACGACCCACCCAATAAGGGTCTGTCAGGGACAACAGACGCGAGAGAGGGGGGGGTGTTGGAACTGAAGGACTCACAAGGCAAGGAAGCTTACGAAGGGAGTCAGAGAGAAGAGAAAGTACAAGCAGACAGAGCAGTCAACGACGATCTGGCAAGTAGGCCAATAATTTTTTCAGGATACTAACACATCTAAAAGAGGTGGACACACAAGGAGAAGGAGCAAGTAGGGAGCTCCAGGAAATGTATGTCAAAATGTTAATAAAAACCCCTACAAAAATAGTGATTTTCATCACTAAAAACCATTGTAAATACCATTTCATATTTTTGTAGCTCCATTTTGTGCAAGCCAAGGAGTCCTTGAGCTTGAGGAGCTTTAGAAGTACCTACCTGTCAGTTTTCACATTTTTTAGACTTCGTTTGAACCTCCAAATAGGGTAGAGAACCTAATTTTTAACTAGGCCGGACACTAGGTCTGGACACGGCCAAAACCTAGTCAAAAACTATAAATAGAGCTAGAGAGCTCATTTTTTAGGCTAGCTTGTAATTGATCTAAGCTTGTATGAACATTTTGGAAGGAATCTAAAGAACTCCATTGCTTCTCACTCTTTGTCTTACTGTGTGTGCGCGTGTGTGTGTATGTGTGTGCATGCTAGTGTGCTTCTCACTCACGCACTGGTGCCTTCACTTGCTCGAGGTCTTCATACCATCCTCACGTCTTCCCGGATTGACATTAAAGGAGGTGCTACTCATCACTGAGCTACAACACATCACCGTGCATCTTTCATTTAAACTTGACTTTGTTGCAATTGATTGAATCTATGCTTTATGAACTATGGAACATACACTATTATGACATCCACAATTGTAGTCACATCTTAGATGTAAAATTTTGGCATCACTTATATTGAATCATCCATTAGTTTCCTAGAATTAGTGGTTCTATGAGGTCTTCATCATCATAAACTACAAAATTTCTTTCATAACTCAACCACCTATGAAGAATTGTATTCACATTTTCCCTATACAAGGTATAATGGTACCATCCACTCCTAGAAAGCTAAAGTCATTTGATAAATACTTTGTGTGAATTTCAAATCTAAAGAGAGATTGATGGTAATTTTTTCAATGTAAATATTCAATTTTTATTGCAATCTTGGTGTATATCTTATGATTTCAAATGATTTTTCATTCATGCACACACCTATCATGCATACTAATATCACTTGTGAATAAATTTCCCAACTACTTTATGCCATCAATTTTCTTTTTTCTTCTTGTTTATCCTTATTGAATCTTGTGCATTTGAATTGAACATGTTCTCTAATTCTTTGTTCTTCAGCCTTTTTGCTTTACTGTTTGAAGAAGTTTTGCCATATCAAAAGTCAATGGCTTCAAAGATCATTTTATCGTACAACCATTGATATATTTGCAAACCACATCTCCCTCTAGTGTAGCCATATGTGCTCCCTCCTCTTGATGAAATCTTTTTTATGATAGAAAAATTGTATTTTCTCCTTCATAGTCTCTTTCAATGTTGCTTTCACATAAGAACAAAAACAAGATCACTCTCTTTCACATTTTCATCTTTCTATGAGCACCATACTACATTTTTTTTGTCTTGAAACCACAGATTCTCACCACAACTTGTGGACTTTTTATTAGTGCAAGTTTTCCAACAAATCATTATTTTGTCATAATTCATGATTTGATCACTCATAATTCTTAGCTACTCTTGGAGTACAAATCAAGAAATATGTTTTTGACCATATCATAAACAATATCATTCTCAATGTAGCCTTATATGCAATGATGTATGCCTAGGAAAATTATTTAGTTGCTTAATTGAATCTATCCTTTATTTGTTTATGAGCGTATTCAAATGAACTTATTAGTACTTTTGGCTTGATTATTAGCTTGTGGATTTTATGGATTTTACCTTTTATGAACTATTAGAAGTTCATCTAATAAACATTCAATCAATTCATCACTAGTATGAGTTCCCCCATTACTTATAATTTCTATTGGAAGGCCAAATTTTATAAAAATGTGCTTGAAAAAATAGCAATTATTTGTGTATTACATTGAGATGTGGGTTTGGCAGGACCAACTTTGCTAAAAAGTTCATAGCTACTATTGTGTATTCTACATGTGATTCCCTTGCTAGTTGACTAATAGTTCCAATAAAATTTATGCCCTATTTTTCAAAAGCTTTCATCTATCATGGATCTTATGGTCTTCCATAAATCATAGAACTTTAGGAAATTTTATCTATTTTCATGAGGTTTGAAGCTTCGTGGCGTGCTTAATATCTTTTCACGTGAATTCCCATGTCCATGTGGATGATTGGCATTTCTAGGATGGTTCTCACCTTGCCCTCATGAGTGGAGAATCCACCTTGGAAACTATATCCCAAGATTTTGCATTGTGTAACAATGAAGAGACAAATTTAAGGATAGAAATCATCAATTTAAACTTCCAAAAACTCCCTCAAAGATTCCTTGACTTGATACATAAATATTTAAAGATCTATTGGGGCACTACTTAATCCAAATATTAGCAAGATTCTTTATTCTATGGCAAAGGCCATCTTGTAGCTTTAAGAGCTACGACTACTTCATTGTATCCTGAAATGACATCAAGGAGGCTCTGAAACTCTTTGCCTTTGACTTTATCCAATATATAGTCAATGATGGGCATCTATTTTCTTTGAGCATATGTACACTTACCCTACCATTCTTCTTGGCCACTATCACTATGGGAGATGTATATCATATGTTTTGTTTTGTAAATAAATCTAACTACAAGAAACTCAAAATGCTCTTGGTTGAATATGTATCATTATATGTGTATGGCCTTTGTTTTTTTGGATTAGTATCAAGTTTCATTGAAATCCTATGCATACAAATGCCAAGTTCCACTCCTTTTGGATTTTTATACATTCATGCATGCAAACATATTCTTTGTACTTACAAAAAATAAAAATAAGTCGTTCTTCCTCTTCACAAGATACATGTATCCCTATATACATACAAGTTTCTTGGTGTTCTCACAAGTATCATACCCCTCTCCCAAGGTAACCTCTCTCTTAGGCATCATATTCAAAATCTTTCTTCATGCAATTTCATATTTCTAAAGTTCTCTAGAGTTTCATAAGATTCAATTAGATAGTTCCTTTACAATTCTAGTTTTTCTTTCTTAATTTTTCATTCTTTTCTTGTACTTCAAGTATGATTACATTTTTATATATTGATCTTTCCACTTGTTCTAAGGTCTATGTTATGTTTGCTCCAATTTTCTCCAAAGAATTCAAAATCCATGATACTAGACTCTTCATTAGCATCTTCTTGAATCCTTTCTTAATGGTTCCTTCCTCATTGAATGTTGTATCTAAGGTGGTTAGAATTTACCATTTCAACGGTTCAAATTTCTCCTCATTGAATAACATTCTCACGTGCACAACATCCTCTATTGGTTTATCTATAATTGTGGTCCCTCTCAATTCACTTACATACAATTGATTTCCTCTTTTTTCTTTTATTCTTTACAAACCATCAAAGTTTCATCTTCTTTTCCCTAAGATGTTCCACCTTCCTTATTTTCTTCTTCATAGCCATCCTCATACTGATGCACATTATTCGATTCCCTATTAGCATGATTAGCCAGGATTATTTCAAGGATGCTAGATTTGGTAAAATTACAAATTGATATGATAGGCTCAAATTCAACTCCAAATGTTTTCAATTTTTTTCTATATGTCCCTCAACCAATTGCAATTTTAGTTGAGTAGGCCTAAAGGTGCGTTTTTGCATGCAATGGACACTCTTGAACCACTATCTAATATAGCTTTGAACAAATGCCCATTGAACTTGATAGAGAGGCATGTATTTCTCTCATTTCCTTTGTTGTACGAGCCTATCTTTTCTATATGCACAAGCCTCACTTTTATGCATGTTTGGTTACATTATTTAAATGGTGTATTTGATTTCACCACTCTCTTGGCCCACTTTTACCATTAATGTTGTTATAATTTTATCAACTCATTCATTGGATGTTAAATCAACTCATCCATTGGATCTTGAAAGTTTCTAAGGATCGCATCTTACTAATGGGTCTCTCTTTGATTTTGATCTAGCCTCATATGAATCTACGTAATTCAAAACTATGTTTTTAATGTAAAAGCTTGTCACCATGTCTAGAATGACTAATAAAATTCACCATATTCTTTTACTTGTATTTGGTCTTTGGTAATGCTATCACTCCTTGATTTGTTAGTTCTCTCCTAAATCTTTGGCACTTAGCTTTCGAAAGTCTCATCTCCACAAATGTGTAGTCCACTTTTTCTAACAACTATTATGCTATTTGTATCACGTACATATTATCCCACCTTTTTTTCTCTATATTACCATATGGAAACAAGATTCATGTTCAAGTACTCTTGGGCTTGCCTTGATTCTAGCCTAACTAACCTTTTAGCAACGTCTCTAGGTCTTTTGACATGGGATCTAGTAAAAATTCAACAAACCTCTATATTTTTCAACTCTTTACTTCTCTTATGTAGGTAAATTTTATGTATTAGTTTTTGTGGTTGCTCTTTGTTGGTGAAAGTAATTCCCTTGTTTAATCTTGTATTATAGGAAAAGATTTTCCTAACCCTGTGTGCCATTTTTAGACACTTGTGCCTTTCATTCCATGGAGTTATTTCCTTACTTCTCCTACTCCTTGGTTCAATGGAATTGTCCATTATTTTCTCTTTGCATTTAGGCATGTGGTTTTGTTTCTTCTCTTCTTCTTGTGCTTTGAACATTCAATTAGAACTTTTTTGTCCTCATCACTCTATAACAGCTCTATTATCTCAACCACATTAAAGAGACTCATCTTTGAAGGTTTACTTAGATTGAGCAAAAGATCCTTGAACAAATGTTCTCAACCACAATCTTCACAGAACCCTATAGGGATTTTTGGTAATGTTCTAAGTGGATGAGTACAATCATTCATGAGGTTATCTCTTTTGCATCCATAACATGCTCTTTTGGGTTTATATCTTTGTGAGTTTGAGCCATCAACTATGTACATCAAGTTCAAGCTCTTAGGATAAATCCCCTTGGTTCCTCACAACATATATACTCTAAGATTGTTTCTAGATATTCTTCCATGTAGTGGCTCTCCTTAATTTTTTCCAATTGTATGGCTAGGTTTATATGTGCAATAGATTTTTTCCAAGCTTTTCCATGTATTTTAATAGTGTTACATTAGATGGGGGTGGTTGTTCCAAAATAATTTTTTTTTATATCTTGGGTCATGTCTAGGCTTTGATTGATTGTAATAGGGTCCCGTTGTTGGTACACGCAAATGTCTTTTGGCTTGCACATCAACCTAGGTACAATGCTATTTGACATGGTATGTTACAATAGTACGCAATAGTCAAAGAATTATTCTGAGGGGCAAGAAAGGAAGTTTATAACTTTCTATTGTCCATGAAGATCACCAAAATAAGCTTTGAAAGATTTATAGCCCCACTATTTTCCCTAAATGGCCCTTAGAGAAGGGAGCAATCTTGAAAATTGCAATTTTGGAACTCTCACTTCAAAATCATAAGTTGACTTGAGAAAGTGAAGTTTTCCAAGCAAAAAATTATAACTTGGGGAGTGCACAAAGAAATCCCCTAGAGATCAATTTGATTAGCACATTTTAGATTCTACTTTCCTCACGAGTAAGGTGTGATATTCTAATTGTGGCTTTAAGAATTACTTGAAATAAAAAAGAATCATTGTTACCATAAGGGGGCATTCCATTCAATATGATCTTACTACCCAAATAGGCTTGTTATGGAGAAACTCTACCTACTCTTCCCTAGGTAGTGTGGTTTTGAGAACTTAAGCAAGTAAAACATATCAATTCAAAGTGAGGAAGCCAAAACCACTATTTAGAGCATAAGAATTACTTGTTTACTGGTAATACAATTATATAAGGATACAAGAAGTACATCAAAATACTAAAATTTTGAAAAGCACTTTTTAAACAGAGATATAAGAATACTAAATGGAATTCTTTGGCCAAGATTTAATAGTTATTGGAGAAATCAATTGAGAATCAACAAACAATGAGATGAAGAAAATCATATAGGGTGCTAGTGATTCAAGAAGGTAAACTATGAATCAACCATTGATGCACCCTTTATGTAGGAAAATTGGCAAAAGAGGGCCTATAAGAAGTTACATCTCTTCAATACATAGTAACTTGATGAGCTTTTAGAGTGCTCTAGAATCAACTAGCAAACACTCAGAAATAGAGTAGGAAAACATGGCCATTTTTCAAGGCATGGAAGGGGCTCCCTTGGAACAAGTTTTGTAGATCTAATGGGATTAATAACTCCATGCACTACAAAGCTTTTGTCTTAATGCTAAAAAGGACGAGTCCAGCCTAGCTCTTGCCATTAAAATTAGAATCCTTCAAAACGTCAGATGGATTGGTGGAAAATTTGATATGAGCATTCTCTAATAGTACGGCTTCCTTCATATATAGTTTCGTACAAATGAGCTACAAGTTTTTCAAGTTAGCTATCACAAGATATAAGCATAACATGGATATATGAAATTCCTAAGAAAGACCATATGAGCAAAACTTAATCTTGTTATTAGATGGACTAACCAATGGGTAGTTGAGATCCTAATTCTACATTTGTAGATTAGCTACACTTAATGAATGCATCAAGGATTATGTGGAGGACAACTTAGCCACAAGCTTATAAATCCCACAAATCTTTGAAATCTTGAATTGATGAGACACCAAAATGACTAGCGAAAACATTGGGCTTAGAACAAGGAAAAGATAAAAAACACCAACCCCACACTTAAAGAACTCAAGAACTTAGGACCTAAATTGCAAAGGTGAGGATTCTACCCATAGAGAAGACTCCTATAATTTTGCAAAACAAATTATCTTCTTATTTGTAGTGGATAGTTATCTTTGATAATAGCTACATTAAATCTTTTTAGATTTATAAAAACTTTTCCCTTTCCTTTTGTCATTGAGACTACAATGATGAGAGACCCACTCAATATGTTACATTTCATAAATAAATCTCACACTCAATAGTTTATCTACCTCTTATCTTAATGCATTAATACCTATATAAGTACATCACTCCACCATTTTCTATAGAAATGACCACCTTATTGTACTATTTATTTTCATTGCTTCTTCTAAGGTAGACTCATGTTTGCAGGTTACATTCATTACTTTCTTATCTTCCTGTCCCTTACCTCTACATGAGCACATGCCCTTACCTTTTAATGATTAGTCTAACAAGGCATGAAAACTAAACTATGTCAAATTGTTTTGCGACAAACACTATAGCTATGTGTGAGATGTTGCAACCTATTTCATCACATCATACATGCACAAGAGAGGAGGATCAACTCGATCCTACATTGCATATACAACAATGTTAGCCATTTCCTACCGATTATAGAGATTTGATGTCCCAAATCCTCAAGTGCCTCAAAGTCTTGAGGTCTTTCAACTTACATGTTGAAAAAAACATATGCAAGAAAGGGAAAGTTATCTTTAAGCATTGTGATGGATGGACACAGCAAACGTTGAGGTGCAAATAATGACAAAGGATTGTTCAAGTGAATTTTCTTCACCAAGGCATTATATGAAAGGAGACTAGTTCTTTGGTTTTACTTACTTCCTACTTATTTCTAACGTCACATCACACACGTAAACATAGCATGTGGATGTTTATAAGGAATTATAAGTGGAATAGTGTTTCTTCTATCTCTTTTGCATGAATTCCATTAGACCCAATCCCTAATATGGATGTCTTGATCATACAAGTGCATCATGCATGCACATGTAACTATAGTCTTTCTACGGTTTTTTTATGAGAGCTTTGCATTTTCTAAATGTGTCAAAGGATACTTCCTTATATGCTATTCTAGAATGTATGCATCAAATAAGGTGCGAAATTAAAAAAAGATTTATCTGAGGAGATATAGAGGGCTTACATGAAGACTTACATATGCAAGGATGCATAACATTCATGCACCCAAGCAGCAAGTTCCATTGAATGTTTTTATAGTGAATGCACATAGAATGATTTGTGCTATGAATCATCCATACATATGGTTGCTCATGATAAATTGTGAAGCGCGATTATTATAAGATACACTTGATGCTTACCAAGTGACAATAATACTTGCCATAGAGCTTCTAAGTAAAGAATGATATTAATATCACCTCTCTTAGTTTCTTTCAAACATTATGGAAGGAAAACGTTACATGAAGAGATTATGAATATTCATATATAGATATGTGATAATGAACTAATGGAAAATATCTCAAAACTTTCTTCGAAATTCAACTCAAATGAAATGATTATCATTGTTATGGAAAAATGAAATTTATTTTAGCGTTATTGGCTTTGAGAAATTGAAATGAATTTCATTAAATTGGATTAAAGAAGACCAATTCAATAATAGTTACTCAATTGGAAACTTGTAATGTAACAAAACCATATGGAAAACCTTTCTTCATTCCTCCAAGCAAAACCTTAATTTTGGTAGTCATAAGAACTTGGAATATTTTCTCTAATGTATGAGAGTTACTTGGGGGGATATAAATTCAAGTCATACCAAACTCTACGATGAGGAACAAAGTGGTCTCCTTAAAAGCAGATCTCAGAAAATTAAGATATCCTCCTAACAAGAGATACCAAGAAATGAGTAAGCCCAAGCCACAAACTTAAGCAAGATTGCTAGTAAACTCTAAAAGAATCATTAGATCAAAAGACTTATCACTCCTAAGATCACCCAATAATTCTCATTATTATCTTGTATGACTTAGGTTTAGAGTTAACCTTTTCTTACAAGAATTATCAAGCATAATTCTTGAATACTCATTTCAAGATATTCAAGGGTTCATCAACTTGTTCAAGGATAAGATCAAACCTATGAAGGACGAACTCTCAAACATTTTGAAAAACAATAATGAATAGATTAATCCACAAGAAGAAGCATCTAGTTCTTACCAAGGCTTAAAACTTGATGGTTATCTCTTGTAGGTTTTGAAGTTACTTCAACTTAGAGTGTCGAAAGAAGGTTGCACATAAAATGGGTAGATAGAGTGACATATTTAGACTCTCAAATAAAACATCTATAATGGGTATGATTATGGTAGAATGGAACAAGTCATGTATTTTTGGCATACAAATTCAATTATATAATGTATATGAGGGCTTGAAAGCTTGTTATCTTTTAAAACATGGAAAACCAATCAAATCACAACACAACCTTCAAAATTTAAATACATTAAACAAAATTATAAACAAAAATAAGAAAATAAGAAAATAAGAAATGAAAAGAGATAAACTTACCATCAAAAGTTCACACCTAAAAAATCAGCCCATAGATGTTATTTGTCATATTCCTACACTGGCATGGATGCCAATGCGAAGGCCTGAGGGCTGATGCCTCATAAGATATTAATAGAGAGAAGTAGAAGGAAAAGCGGGCATGCAATCCTCAAGCAAGGTTGGGTGGAGATAAAGTAATCTCTCTACGTAGTTATAATGATACATGAGCTCATCCACGAGAGCTAGTCGCAAAAGGATGGATCATTGGGTTAGCTGAGAGTCATAGCCTAATCTGAAATCACATTGGTATCATAACAATGATCCCATGTGCTTGTGAAGGACAAAAACGACGAAAGATGGCTTCACACAAAGCCTTTGAGCTCCAGGAGCCTAAGGCTCTCTTCCATCTATCCTCCTTTGGCTATGAGGAGGTTGCATATTGATTCTTATTCCCAATAGTGGCATACATAATTGCTATCAAGAGCTTCATTGCACCATACTACTCTCTCTATCAACATGGGAGCACCTACATCATCATACGCGTATTATGGTTCCAAGTTGATAAGGTCCAATTTCAAGAGGTTGGAGTAGAGTATATATATGAGTCTTTGAAGTTAAAAGATGATACATTGATGAGATATATGATAAAGACTTCCTTGAACAACCAAACAACATCATGGAAATCCAAAACTAGGGGCACATGGCTTCTCATAAACCTCCATCCCATCATCTTTAATATTTTCGCAGGTGTATATTTTGGAAAATCCTAACTTTTGAGGGAGTATCCGAAGATGCTTTTAGATGGACTTTCGAAAAAAAAATGCAAATGTATGCACTACGAAGTATTGAGAATGTTATGCCATAGAGAATTTATTATGACTACATGCTATGCCATAAAGGATTTAGTATGACTACATCCTTTCATGATGTAATCAACCTCCCATAGTATCCCTCTTGTGGATTTTTGGTTTTCCCCTTTTAAACTCTCACAAAAGACTACCTTTTCTCATTGCACTAAACATATCTTATCACTCAAAGATCCAATTCAAATTATTTTTGTTTTGCAAAATCACTTAATTGGGTAACTTGTTAGTTCACTAAAGCACAACTCTTGCATAAGATATTACAAGCCAAATCAAGGCATCAAGCTCTCTAGCTAGAAATCGATAACAATTCCCAATGTCATTTGGCAGACCTCAAAGCTTGAATTCGACAACATCACTTGGAAAAGTGTTGGGATTTGAACTCACAACCTCCCAGTTAGAAGTGTGATGGACTAAGCACTTGCCCCGAAAGCCATGGTTGAAGATTACTTGTTAATCCTCTCTTAAGGCATGGTTCAACCATCTCCTACTAGGATTATGTGACATTCTGTTCGGTTAAACTCCCAATAAAGCCCTCCAATTTTAGAGTCCTCTCTGTGCATGCAAATCGAGAACGAGAAGGTGATCCATACCTCGAACTCAACACACGAAGATCTATATGTACCTTTGCCACCCAGCCACGTGGAGTTCTATATATTCTCCCTCTCTAATTTCCCATAAAGGGTAATACTCAAGCTCTCTCATATGGGTGCCACTTGGCACCCATGTGAGTATCATACTCAACAAGTATAAGAGAGGGTTCACACCTCTTACTCATAACTAATGAATGATACTCCATGTGATATTTCCTTCCCTTTAAGTCTATTTTTGTCCTCAAAAATAGTATTAGAAGGTTTGATAGAAAGAGAGAAATAATAGAAATACCACTCCCACTATATCCCCATGTGTCAAAAACACATGGTCATATCTCTGTTTTGTTTCTTTGTATCCTTCCCCTTAAGAAGACGCTTGGGAAGGTAATCTAAAATTGGGAAACCGTCTCTGAAGGGTGCTAACCCGCTCCCATGTGGCACTATCTTCTTAACTATCTTTCCACTTTACTAGACATTCTTTATATAAGTGACTTCTCATCCGTTTCTCTCGATTGTGTAGTATGCTTTTAGGCTCATGTGGAATCGATTGAACAGCAATAGGCTCAACTACCTCGTTGTCTAGAATGAGGTTGTCAAATTGGATGAAAAACTGGATGGATTTGGCTATTCTCTGGAAGTTGGAGTTAGTAAGCCATCTTTCCTATTCTCTTAAGTATTTGGAAAGGTCCACAATACCTAGGAGATAATTTTGGACAAGGTCCCCTCTTCATGGTTTCAGATCTAGATGGAACTCTAAGATAGACTTGCTCTCCTACTTCAAAGTTGATGTCTCTTCTTTGAGGGTCAGCATAGGCTCTAGCCCTATCCTGAGCTCTCCTAATGTTGTCCTTAGCAAGCCTAAGCATATCGTTCATCTCTTCCAAGAAGTCCTTTGCAGCTTGAACTTTCTCATTCTGCAATCCTATTGCATAAGGAGCTCTTGTCTGAAACCCATACATAAGCATAAATGGACTATGCCCGGTGGAAGAGTGTTTGGCACTATTATATGCAAACTCTACTATAGGTAAGTACTCTTCCTAATTAGTTTGCCTTCCATTCACATATGCTCGAAGAATATCCTCTAGGATTTGGTTAACCTGTAGATGGTGAAGTGAAGTGTGTGGGTGGAAGGAATGCCTGAAATGCCCAGACAATTCTACTATCTGCATGTACATTTCCTTGGTAGTTAGACACACTCGAAGACATTCTTCATTCAACATACTAACATGATTGCGTAGTCGATGTTCTAAATCGACACAAGTCTGCGTGTCTTCCAAAAGTTTATTAGTAATTTTGAAAAACATATTCTTGGCAATATCCATCTGATGCATATTTTGTAAGTGATTGGAAACTAAGGGCTAGATATACCATTTGTACCTTTCGTTTGTGGACAGCTGTTGTGCTTCTGAAATGATGGATTGGCAAGAGTCAAGTATATGGTTCGAAAGCAATTTTGTAGCTGGGTTATGCCTAGTAGGAGAGAACTTGAATGGAGGGGGAAAGGGTAGGATATCGAACGGTGGTTGTTAAATGGTGTTCTGACTGTGAGTAGGAGAGGCGAGTCTATCATGTGGGGGGATAGATATCGCCGGTGGTTAGGATGGCGATGGGGATGTGATGGTGCTAGTTGCAAGGGAGAGTGGGGCGGCACAGGTTGTGGAGGAGAAGTGATGATGTAGATAATGCATGAAATTATAGGTAAATAGGATCTATAGGTGGATCGATGGTGATGTGAGTGGGTGAGGTGGGAGCTGGAGTGGAATGGGATGTGAGGGTTTGTGATAGTGGAGGAGATGGAACGGCTGGAGAAGCCTTCTTAGAGGAAGTAGGAGTGAGACGAATGGGTGGAAATGAAGTATTAGCTGATATGCGTACCTTTTTTGTTGTGCAGGCATACCCTTGCTGATCGATGGGAAGAGCATTGAGCACCTCCCTGGAATCCTTTTGTAATTGCACTCTTCGTTTCTTTGTACTAGGTTGTTTAGATGATGCAAGGTGCGACACATCTCTTGAATGCAGTGCTAAAAAGTACCTAAATATGTAGAGCATAATATGACCTCCTACCACTTTGAAGGGAAGAGCTTTCTTGCCTACTTGTTGCCCATAGCATTTCTTTCTTTCAGCGAGCGTTTGTAGAAGGGTTTTATGAAAGGGATAGGGTTTTGCATTGATGAAGCAGAGAAGTGGTTCACATATCTTGATATCCGTGAAGTGTAAATTATCTTTAAGCAGGAAGAACGCCTTGAATAAGAGTAGTCGTTTCATCATGACTTGATTACAGTTGGCAATCAAAAAGTTAGTTGCACATGCCTGTAAGATATCTGGGACTCGCAATTCAACATAACTTCTTGCTTTCTTCGTTTCTAGAATCTTTTGGCTGCCTAACATAATGGCTAATTTCTCCTTAGTGACCCTACCTCCACAAAGGGATGGAAATGATTTGAAGAGGCTTAAAATCTCCATACCGTAATTCTAGGATCATTGAGGGATGGCAATGTGGCTTTTGCTATCGTGAGAAACCCCATAGTACCCAATTCCTCTGGAATGGAGATGATTATTTCTATCGTCGTGACCACATTGGTAACATTTGATGATGGGATCGTGGTATCCCTGGTCTGAGTGGTTGTTGTAGATGTGCCCTCATCTTCTTGATTCTCCTCTTCTAGTTACTCAGATTTTAAAGAATTCTCCTGAGAGACCACATACAATGAATCGTTAGTCAACATTGGAAGAGGATTGTTCTGATCCACTTTTTGTATCTGTTTTAAATTTAGAATATATGTCTTCTATTTCCACTGAAGAAGATGTCATGATAACTATAGTTTCTTATGTGATTTGAGTGGTGATCAATGATCAGATATTGAGGTAAGTTTACAACCTTAGCAAACTTGGATAGCAGACCTTGATAGCACAGTCGGAGACCTGGATAGCCTTAAGTCATAAGCCATTGTCGAGTTAATCCATAAGCCACTTGGAGCAAAAATGTAGTGTAACCTTCAGGATAAGTCGAGTGCGGTTCAGTTGTGAGCCTTAAGCCACTTGGAGGAGTAGTGGTGTGGTGACTCGTGGGTAGATATGCCCAAGAATGAGGATTGGTTATGCCAACTATATCTGGAAGTTGTAGTTATATGGTATAGCCGTGGGCAGCCACACCCAAGAATGAGGATTTCTGGTGCCAATTGTATCGAGAAGTGATAAGCAATCAACACGAGAGCTGAAAAATCAAGATCGAAGAAGCCGCCTGATATTCTCCTCTAGTATTGCTCCTGTGAGAGCCATCAAACAGAGATCAAAGTCGAGAATGCAATCGGATCAAACAAAGATCAAAGTGCAGGATGAAATCGGATCAGCGCTCAGCACAGCCTATAGACCAGAATCGGAGGCCACCTAGTTACGTAAGATAAGGTTCTGGTGACGCGAGTAAGGGTTGCCTATAGTTAGAAGATGATGTTGAAGTTGATGGAGGAAGCTGCAGGCTATAAGGAATTAGATGAGGTTATGTTTATCTCTAATCAGCGAAAAGGGACTGCTATAATCAGCACCGTGGGTTATAGATGAGGTGATGTGGACCTCTAATCAACCGAAAGCTAGTGCTATAATTGATGGTCACTCGTCCAAATTTAGAAGCACATACTAATTATGGCGGTCAAGGGATGAATTTGAAAGGGAGAGCAATATTGGGTAATCCAATCGGGTGATCACCAACCTGTAGCATTCATACAGGTGGTCGCCAACTTGTAGCTTTGGAGATGGGTATCACGTCACTTGTAGGCCATAGCCCATGGCTAGAATACTAGTGTTAGAGAAGTCAAGCCCGAAATACTTCAACGAGTCAAACAGAGGTTACTTTTCCATCGAAGAGATCCTAATTGATGGTTTTTAGATTCACTGGATTTGGAAATTTCTTTTGTCGATAGCGGAACTATATAGTGAGATAGGTTCTTTTAGGGTGTACAAGTGGAGGTCGCCTCTAGGTTTGAGGGGGAGGGCAGAGTGGTCGCTTTGATGCATGATGGAGAGGAGGATTGGCCGCTAGGGAAGGGGAGGTCGCCCATTTAGAAGAGATATGGGAGATGGTCCAAAAGAGGAGATTGTTCTAGTCAACCTTAGAGGGAGGAGGAGGGGAGGTCGCCTTAAGATGATTAGGGGAAATAAGGTTTGGAAGTTGAGGATGGATGGTCAGGTTGGAGGAGTTGGAAGGTCGGTCATCTAGGTGGTGTTGGAGTTGGAAGGGTGGAGAGGTCACCCAATTGGGACTAGTGGAGGCGGGGGGTTGGAGAGGTCGCCAAGGTGAGGAGGGGTGGAGAGGTTGTTGGGTGGGGAGGTGGCCTAAAAATGTGGATGAGTGGAGATGGAGAGGTGGAGAATTTGCTCAAGTGAGGGAGGCTGGAGAGGTTGATCATATCAGGGCAAAGTTGGAGGGATGGTTACTAGATGCACTAGAGAGGAGGTAGGGCATAGGAGGGTGGTTGCTTATGTCTAGGCACAAGAGAGCATTGGGATTGCCATTGCCAAGAAGGGAGGTCACCTTTGCATGAGGGAGGAGGGGAGAGAGAGGTAGGAGGGGAGGTCGCCTTGGCATTAGGGAGAGGGATGGGAGAGGGAGGAGTGTAGAGGAGGTCACCTTAGCATGAGGGAGAGAGAGGGGAGGGGGAGGATGGTAGGGGAGGTCGTCTTAAGATGAGGGAGAGGAAGGGGAGAGAGAGGATGGGAGGGGAGGTTGCCTTGGAATTACAGAGAGGGATGGGAGAGGGAGGAGTATAAGGAGGGTCCTTACCATGAGGGAGAGGGAGGGGAGGGGGAGGATGGTAGGGGAGGTCGCCTTAAGATGAGGGAGGGGAGAGGGAGGATGGTAGGGGAGGTCGCCTTAGGATGAGGGAGAGGGAGGGAAGAGGGAGGATGGTAGGGGAGGTCGCCTTAGCATGAGGGAGAGGGAGGGGAGAGGGAGTTCACTTGAAGATGAGGAGAGGTGGGGGAAGGTGGAAAGGTCGCCCTTAGGGGCATCGTGAAGTGGAGGATCAAGGATGAATAGAGGTAGAGAGGTCGCCCATGGAGGGAAAGGTTAGATGGTGGGTGAGAGATGAGAGGTGGTAGAGAGGTCATGGAGGGACAGGGTGTAAAATGGTGGATGAGAGGAGATAGGTGTAGCTTGTTAATATCTAGAGGAATGAGGAGGGGAGTTTGCCCTTGCCAACATTGGAGGCAGGAGGAGAGGAGGTTGCCTTGTCAACATTGGAGGAGAGGTTGCCCTTGGAGAGGAAGGGTGGAGGAGAGGTCGCCCTTGGAGAGGGAGGGTGGAGTGGTGGCACATGAGGAAGGAGTAGGAGTGGGGAGATCGCACTTGGACAGAAAGGGTGGAGTGGTGGATTAAGGATGCAAGGAGACAGAGAGGTTGCTCATGGAGGAGTGGTTACTAGTGAGAAGAAGAAGTATGGTAGGTTAATAGTGAGAAGAGGAAGTATGGTTGGAGTGGTCGCTTCAGGGAAGGAAGGATTGAGAGGAAGTAGGTGGTCGCCAAGAAGGTACCTCTTGGTGAAGGTGCAACGGGTTGGTCACCTAAAGGTAAATGTTAGGAAGTGATCATGTGCCATCCCTTGCAAAAAGAAGTTACATAGGAAGGATAAGGGGAATCCCAATGTGATAAGAGGTAGAACAAGTGACTAGCAAACTCCTATGTGATAATGAGCAAAAGTGAGTAGCAGAGGAAGAATGGTAGTGGTGGTAGTAGTGGAAAAGGGAAGGAGATAGATGTGGAAACGAGGAGATAGATGAAAAACAGACCCAATCTATATCATTATTGGCTAATAAGGAAAGGGCATAAGCTAAGAGGAAAAGACATAAGCCATATATAAATTATGTACAAGGTCAATTTCCTGCTCTTCTATCATTCCACATAGGGTTTTAGCTTAGATTCATTGACTAAGGGCAATATCGTGTCAGTCAATGTGGAGATTTGTACTGCACCTTTTGGAAGCATTCGTATGACCCTAAAAGGTATGTTCCATCTCGACAGCAATTTCTTCTTGGCTTTCTTTTCAAAGAGCCACGGGTGCTACAACAAAACTAAGCTTCTTTCCTTGATCTTCGATTTCCAGAGGTTTGTGTCATGATTCTGTTTCCTTTTTTCCTGTACTTCAACCAGATTCTCATTGCCTATCTTTCTCTTTTCTTCAAGAAGTTGTAGCCTCATAATGTTGGCTAAGAGTGTGCCAGTAAACCCAGGAATTCAATTGGTTTCAATGCGAGTGGAGCCATGCAAGAACTCAAAAGGAGCAATTGCTTGTATCCCATAGACTAGCTCGAATGGGGTATGTCATGTAGTGGCCTTGAATGAAGTTCTGTAGGCCCACAATGTACCCAAATATGCTTGTCCCCATGTATGAGGAAACTACAAGCATGTTTTTCTCACTAGGAGCATGACAACCTTATTTGTGCTCTCTGCTTGACCATTTGCCCTTGGATAATAAGCACAGAACTTCTTATGGAATATTTGATACTTTTCAAAAATTAAAGTCAGTACCTTGTTGACGAAATGGGATCCTTGATTTGTTGTTACCTCTATTGGACATCCATATTTGCAAAAGATGTAATCATACAAGGAGGCGGCTACCGTTTCAACAGTACATTCCTTATTGGCTATTACTTCAGCCCACTTAGTGGCATAATCCATCGCCATTAGAAGATATTCTGCACCTGAATCTCGTGCTATGGAAAAAATTGGGCCGACAAAGTCTACTCCCCAATGCTCAAAGGGTTGCCAAGCTACGGAGATATTAAGTGGTTAGTTCCTTTGTCGTGTTGGTTTGGGCACACATCGTTGACAAACATCGCATGCCTTTGCAAATTTAGTGGCATCTTTGAAAAGATATGGCCACCATAGGCCACTTTGGAGTATCCTCTATGCAGTGATATGTCCAGCGAAATGACCATTAGACTTACCCTCATGTGCCAACTGAAGAACAGTTTCTGTTTCATGTGGTTGAAGACACTTTCTGTACATCCCATCAGGGCCAACCTTATAGAGGGTGTCTTTCGCTATTATGAAATTCTTAATTTTCAAGAGTCTACGCCTTTCCAATGGAGTAGACCCAGTACGGAATTGACCCTTTCCTAGGAGCAAAGTCAAATCATCATACCATATAGGTGCTACATTTACCTTGTATATTTGACTATCTAGGAAATCATCTTCTACTCCCTTTTTTGCTTGAGTTGGGTGTCTGATGCGAAAAAGATGATCTGCAATGACATGTTGCCTACCGCTTCTCTGTACAATTTCAAAATCGAATTCTTCAAAGAGAAGTAACCATCTCCATACTCTTCTTGCGACTTATGGTTTATTCAACAAATATTTTAAGGCTTGATGATCAGTAATTACTATGAATGTAGTGCCTGAATTTCTTGAGGGCAAATACAATAGCCAATGCTTCCCTTTCCGTGGTGCTATAGTTCTTCTCGACTTTTTAGAGACACGCATAATGAATGGGTTGGTCTTATTTGTGTGTTTCGCTTGGTTGAGTCAGTATGGCCCCTACTACATACAAGCTTGCAGCTACATGCACATTAAATGTCTTAGACTAATCTGGTGAGATAAGTATAGGTGCAGATGCCAACCTCTGTTTTAGATAAGTGAATGCAGATTCTTCTTCTTCAAACCATTGAAAGGGAAACTTTTACTAGTAAGTCATGAAAGTGGTCGTGCTTCCTCTGCATACATGCATATGAACTCTGGTGATATTTAGTGTGCCCCAAGAAGCTATGGACCGCTTTAGCATTTATAGGTCTTGGAAGCTTAAGAATTGACATTACCTTATCTAGATCTGGAGTCATCCCTTTAGCACAGACCACATGTCCTAACAAGGTGCCTTGGGTTACCAAAAAATGACATTTGTTAGGGTTAAGGTTCAAACTTGTCTCTCTGCAACGCTGGAATACTTGTTCTAATTGCTTCAAATGTTCTAGTACATTTTCTATTGCAGTGATGCACGCTGCTCCAGAGAAGGTTGAAAAGTCATCCATGAAAATTCTTAAGAATTATAGGAGCAACTTGTTGAAGATAAGATATACTGTCCTATTGAAAGTGGCTGGTGCATTCCTAAGGCCGAAAGCCATTTTGGTCTAGATATAAGTTCCCCAAGGGGTTACAAAGGTTGTTTTTGGTTGATCTTCAGGATGGATTTGCAATTGGTTGTATCCACTAAAACCATCCATGAAACTGTACAACACATGTCCTGCACATCTTCAATCATTACTTCCTCCATTTTCTGGATTTCCTTCTTGACTGCATCTGCATATTTTGGATTTAGCCTATACATTTTCCCTCTAATTGGTCGAGCTTCTGCCACGAGAGGAATAGTGTGTATTCCCAACTCTTTTGGTATTCCTATCAAATCTTTGTAACTCCATGCAAATACGTCTTTAAAATTATTCATGAATGTTATTACCTCTGTGAGAAGAAGAGAGTGGTTCCACAACCAACTTGCCACTAGGAGATTTTGTCGATTATCTTGTTCTCCTAAGTTGACTTCCTTAATTAGCTCCGGAGTTGCCTCTTCCTCGTCCTTAAACAACATTTCCTTGATGAATGTTGGACTATCATGGATAGTGATTTCCTGGGTCTTTTCTTGGGTCCATCCCACTGGGACTTCCACCAATGGGAATATGCATTCTACTAATTCTTCTTCTGTTCGGCTTCCTTCAACCCCTTTCCTTCCTTCAACTCCTTTGAAAACTTTACCTCTTGTGGAATCTTTAGCCGGTTCTCCTAATACCACAAACTTCACAGTAGGTTCTTCTTCTTTCTCCTTGATTGCTATTGCAAAGCATGAAACATTATTAGTTTCCTCAATCCAATCCATGATGTCATCTAGATCTTCATCAGATACTTCTCCTATATCAACTTCTTCCTTAATGTCAGGTGATCATGTTTTAGTTGGCTCTGTGTGAGGTTTCCCGAATGCCCACTGGGCCACCCAACCAATTGTAGGGATAGCCCAAGATGGAGGATAAGTTGTCCATTCAAGTGCCCAGTGTGGAGGCCCTTGAGCAGAGAATGAAGCCCAAGCCTCTGGAGTGGCCCACCTAGTTGGAGGCGGAGGTGCCCAACTAGGACTAGGAGGTGGAGTCATCCAACTGCTTGGAGGTGGAGGCGCCCAATTGGGACTAGGAGGTGAAGTCGCCCTATCTCTACCTCTGGGAGGTGAGTGTGCCCAACTTGAACTAGGAGGTGTAGATGCCCAACTTGAATTAGGAGATGAAGATGCCCAACTTGAATTAGGAGGTGGAGACGCCCAAGGAGGTGAAGGCGCCCTTTCTATCCTAATACGTCCACATTTGTCGAAACCCATAGTAGTGGAGGTGTGGCCCAAATGCTTGCTCCTTGTCTAGTCTGCTCTTCGTCTTCTCCATTGTTATCTTTCTTGCTTTCCTCTGTAGTTTGATCTGGATGGAGAACAACTTGAGAAGTACCTAGGGCTTCGTTCGTTCCTCCTTCCATTTGAAGTTGTCTCATCACCTTATCTGGTCTATCCCGGTCATGTACTGCTTTGCTGTGGCATAGCCATGGCCTTCCTATCAAGAGGGGAAATCCTCCCTTCACCTTTAGGTGCGTTATTACCACAAAATCCAACACAAATTTTAGCTTATGAATGACGACTTCGATATTTTCCACTATGCCTAGTGGGCTTACCTTGGTTTGGTCTCCCAATGATAATGTAAAATGAGCAGCCTTAGTTGGTTTTAGATTTAGCAAAGTCATTATGTATTCAAGCATCACAATAATACCGGATCCCCCATCAACTATTACTCCTACCAAGGGAGTTCCCTTGATACTCACAATTAATCTAGGACTCTTGTAATCAATAAGAGGTGGTTCCGAGCTATAAGTTATAGGCATAGGTATTTGCTGAGAAATTAGAAAAGTGAAGCCTTGCCCTCCACATAATATGGTACCCGGATCTAACCCATTTATGGAAGCCATTACTTCTCTAAATCTAGGACTCATAGCTAACAAATTATATAGATATACATGTTGGTACATGTTTTGCAAGACTTGAACTACAATGAGAAAACCTTCTTGATTGTTCCTTGAAGTAGCTCCATTCAAAAACTGCCTTAGGTCCTCCTTAGATATTGCATAGACCTTGTCGTTAACGTGTTCGAGAGTATCTTCATTTCTTCTTACTCTTCCTGGTGAGATTGTCTCCTTGTCTTGCTTGTGTTTGGCTTCCAAAGAAGGTTCATGCTCTATGGTCTTTTTCCCTTTATCTTTTGTTGAGCAAGCTAGATCCATTGTTTCTTTGGCAACATCCTTCAAGGCTGCCTTCTTCTTTTGAGCCCTAATCATTACTCTGGGAAGTTCAAGCTGGACTACTCGGGCACTTGGAGAGTCTACATTGCCCCCATCATTAGTTACAATGATCATATGTAGGGGGCAAGAGTTACCTTGTGTGCTTGTGGATGGCATTAACTTCGAGCAATCCTTCGTGTAATGATCCCTTGTTTCAGGATAGTTTTTGCATGGTGGGGCATCCTCGAGAAGGGAACATTTACTTTGGAAGTGTCCATACTCCCCGCATCAGTAACACATTATAGGCCTAGGTGGTCAGTTCTGACGAGGCCTATCTTCTTGTCATTGATATCCTTGATTGGTGTAAAAAGTTGTTACAGAAGGTGTTCCAGTGGACGGTATGGGTGGTTGTCCTAATAAGGAGGATTGAGCTACACCTACCCATTGACTGTTGGCGATTGTCCTGGCCCAAGACCCTTCAAAAAATAACAATCCTTGGCCTCATGGCCAATCTTTCCACAAAACTGGCATGTTTGCCTCCTTGGACACTCGTGTTGTGTGTCCTTGAGTAGTACAGAGAGAACACCACAGTCCAATTCTTACCTCCCTTAATGTTTTCAGTTCTTCAAGCTCTTCTCATATCTGAGAGAGACCTTCTGAAGTACCCTTGTCTTCTTCTCGATTTCTTTGAAGCTTTAAGGCTTCTAACTCCTTTCTCAAGGTTGTCACAACATCTTCATCTTGGGGAAAAGTCTTACTTGGTTGTGTTTCAAAATGAACCCGTGCAGCCTCAATCCTTGTGGCAATTGCTTTGAATTCTCTTAGAGTGGCATTCGGTCACAAAAGCTCTCTGAGGTTCTGTTGTGTGGATTTCGGCAAGGCTTTTTCCACCCATTTCTTAACAAGGAAATCCCCTAGTGGTTCTGGCAATCTTGCCACGAGTGACCTTGCCCGTGTCATAAGTTCTGAAAATGATTCTCCCATATGCAAAATTAGATTCTCAAGTTCATCTAATGTTCTTTCTGTAGAGTTACCTAGCCAAAATGCTTTCGTGAATTCAGTCCTCAATGCTTCCCATGTTTGGAAATGGTTATCAATGTACTGGTTGAACCATTTGTCGGCCAATCCTTCAAGGGTTGATCGAAACAGAGCAAGGAAGGCGTCGTGTCGTTACTATAAGCCCCTGCTCTTACAAATTGAAAGAAACCTTCGTACATGATCTTTGGGATCTTCATTAGCACCACCATGAAATGAAGGAAATCTAATATTTATCCTTGATAGAAGAGCGAAAAGTGCCTCTCCGATAGTGTTATTAAGAAAAGTGTCTTGAGGTAAAGTCTTTTGGTTTTTAGCCTTGTCCTCTAATCCTTCTATTCTAGAAGCTAGGCTTGAGGCAGATAGACTTCTTATGAGTGTTAGGTAAGGGTTTGGCCTTCTTCTGTGGTAGCTTTTGATTGGTGTCTTCTTAGGGCTTAACTGCTTCTCTTTGCTAACTCTGGAGTGGGTCATGGACCATCTTGGGAACTATTTCCAAGACAGGAAATAATGAGAGAGTGATTAGATGGGAGGAGGTGGCTCACCTTGATGGAGAAGCTTAATGGAAGAGGAAGTCGTGTTAATGAAGGAGGTCGCCCAATTGCAGAAGCTTGAGGAAAAAGAGAGAAGGTTGCTAGGAGTCATCATCCAAGAAGAGGTTTCTCAAGAGGAGGAATCGCTCAAGAAACCAAGATGCCAAAAGAGAGGAGGCTCAAGAGAGAGAAAGGCTATGAAATAGGAAGTCTGAGGAAGGCGCCGAGTGTGGCACCTAAAAGTCTAAAGTGATTTCTCAGGGAAATCTCCATAAGCCCTGTCCCACCATGCGTGCAAGTTCTCACCTATAAATGGTGAAGTGAAGTGTGTGGATGCAAGGAATGCAAAATGCACTACACATTTAAGCACATGGGCACATTAAAGCACATTACCATAATACATAATTATTACCAAGCCTCCGTATCACCACTACAAACTACGCTTAGGAGTAAAAGTCACAACAGCAGCAAACATGCAGCAGAATAGAGCACAAGACAACACCAATTCCAACAACCAAATGTACCACAATCTATACAAGCCATTAGCTAATCAATCATACCACTTATCATACAAATGCAAGACAATGGAACAATAGAATTCAACCTCCAAATATTCTCACATGAGTAGCATAAGCAAACAACATAAGCAGGTCTCTACGAGCTCTAAGCATGCACTCCCTCTCTCCAAGTCTCTCTTAAGTCTCTCTTAAGTCTCTCTCGAGTCTCAGCTATAGTCTCATATAGTGTATGGTGTGCACTATATGCTATATCCTCCTCTCTTGAGGTTCCCCCTTTTTATAGGAGAGAGGTCAAGAACCGGTTACAATATGAGAGCTTATTACATGAGATTAATGGAAAGTTAATGCACTAGGCGGTTTCAATTGTCAGCATGGCTGCCAGTACCTCCTTTATTCTCCTTCAAAAAATTTATTGTACATAACCCTCTTTGTTTGCCCACCAGATTATGGATTCTCGGCCATACTCATGCTAAGTTTCATATCCAACCTTTTAAAGACTACTCTCCAAAAGTGACTAGTAATCTTCCTATCTCGATCAAAAACTATGACTAAGGGAAGACCATATAACCGGTATAGGTTCTATACAAAGAGTTCAACTCAGGTGTCTTCATTACATTATAGTGTGTGTCGGAATAAACCTGACCATTTTGGTTAACCTATCCACAATTACACAAACAGAGTTGTGCCCTCTCTAGATCTTAGGTAATCCGACTATAAAGTCCATGGAGATTCTCTCTCACTTCCCATTAGGAATATCCAATGGGTGGAGTAGACCTCCAATCCTCAACCTCTCAACTTTATTGACTTGGTATTTAGTCACTTAAGCACATACTCTAGGACATCCTTATGAGGTCCAAGCCAGTAAAATTGCCTCTTCATAAGATCATATGTCTTGTTAACTCCTGGGTGTCCTGCACTAGGTGTGTCATGACACTCTTACAGAAGATGTCTCATCTTAAGATCTCTAGGAACACACCCCTTACCTTTATATAACAGATATCCATCATGGATACTGTAATTCTTCCACTTGAATCCCTCGAGTACCCATCGATACTCCATCCTCAGTGGAAACCCGTGTATCACGATTCCCATTCTCTATGGCTTCCCAAATCACAGAATATGTAGGATCAAGCCTACATTTCCCTCTAATGGACTCAAGCAACTCACTAGTGATCTTAGTAAAACTCCATTCATTGAGCATAAGCATGCGGCTAAGTGAATCAGCCACTACATTGAACTTTCCCTTCCTACATCTAAGCTCATAAACAATGATGCCACTTCTTCAAAGCATGAACAATTGCATACAACTCCTCATAGACGAAGTAATTTTTCTAAGCCGGTTCTAGTTCCTTACTCTCAAAAGCTATTGGTCGACCAGCTTGAACTAAAACCGCTCCTATGGCAAAATCACTCGTGTAGGTCTCAACCACAAAGGGTTTATTGACATCCACTATATGTAGAAGTGGAGTCAAAATTGCTGCTTTCAATTTCTCCATACTTTGCTTATATTCGCCTCCCCAATGAAAGGCTTTCCATTCCCCTTTAAGCTGTTCCATCATCGGGACAACAATTTTGGCATAATTCTTAATGAATCTTCGATAGAAACCTCACAAACCTAGGAAGCAATTCTTCTAGGTTCCTAGGATGTCTCCATTCCATAATAGCCCTTACTTTTTTAGGATCCATTCTGGAAGACTATATGCCCAAGGTATCTAACCTCTGTTTTGAAAAATTCACACTGACTCCTTAGCAAAGAGTGAATTTTCCCTTAGCGCTTGAAATACCTTTCTTTAAGTGTTCCAAGTGCCCCTGTTTTAATGCACTATAGATCAAAATGTCATCCAAGAAGTCTACTACAAAATGTCCTAGATAGGGTTGTAATACACTATTCATGAAAGTGGAAGGCGCATAGATGAGACCAAAAGGCATCACCAAAAACTCAATAGTACCCATATCTAGTCCTGACTGCAATCTTAGGGACATCCTCTACCCTAATCCTAATTTGTTGATATCCTAATCTAAGATCAAGCTTGGTAAAATACCTAGCTTGATATAATTGATATAGGTCTTCTTGTCTAGGCATTGGAAACCTATTTTGGATAGTTACCTTATTAAGTGCTCTATAATCTATACATAATCTCATAGAACTATCCTTCCTACCTAGGAGCATGGCGATGCCCAAGGTGAGTTACTAGGTCTAATGAAGCCCTTATCTAAATAATCATGTAGTTACTTCCCAACTTCCTCGTACTGAGAAACACTAAGACTATAAGGTGGCTTACAAATAAGATTAGTGTTAGTAACTACCTCAATAGCATCATCAATGTCCCCTCTCCATTGGTAGCCCTCTACGTAGGTCAATGAGAAAAACATCTCTAAACTTAAACATAAGATCTTTGAAACTTTTAACCACACTCTTACAAGAAAGTCTTGTCCCTATTTACATTTCTAGCATGAAAATATACATCAAATGAAATGTTTGTATAATGCTCAAAGTAATGACCATTAAAGTCTAAAGATGAAATGAGAAGTGCACTAGGTACATCTCTCCCCCTGTACACAAATTTACTTCCATTTCTTAAAGTGTGTTGTTTTGATAGCTGCGTTTAAGTATGTCTCCCAACCTCCATAGCCACTCTCTTCCTAACACAAGGTCTATCCTCTCCAAGACCATGTGCAAAATCAAAAAAGGAGTAGTTACATCATGTAGTCGCTAGTTATCGAATTCAATAGAGAATCTCTCTAAACAAACTGAGAAAAGGCTTTACATGTATTCTTCAAATCTTGAATGTTGGAATGAATTCTCATGGTAGTAGAAGAAGTGAATAAAGCCAACTTTCTATGAGGGAACTTTAAGCAAAAAAATGAAAAAATTGCACCATCACGAGAGCCTCTAGATCTTCATGTGTCCATCACTCCAAGAGGGTCTCTTCATGCTCATGTCCCTCCATAACAAAGCTCTGGATAGCTCGACAAACACCCATTGATGATGATATCAAATCATTAGCCAACCTTTGTAACATCATGAAACCTAAAGACATGGATTCATAACGTGTAATTGATATTATTGCATGATTCAAAATGTTACTAAGGAAGAAGAAAAGCATCCACATAACCTAGCACGAAGTTCTTTTTCTAGAAATCAACTTCTCTCCATCCTCTTTTGGATCGTGCGTGTAAACCTCATTGTCCTTATAATGCGCCATGTGGGTATTTTTATGGCAGCTTGAGATTTTGAAAAATCCTAAACCCTAAACCCTAAACCCTATCTACTCAATAATTCAGTTCGTATATGATCACATGAAAGATGATTAGTGTGTCTTGCGAGTCAAAACTACTTTACAAAACCTACTATATGTGCTAGTTATAATTCAATCTATATATGTTCACATAAAAGATGATTACTATGTCTTACAAGTCAAATCTACTTTACAAAGCCTACCATCTCCCACTTATGCTTCGAATGTATGATTGCCAACATGGACATGCATCCTCGTTCCAAAATAGTTACCTTGCCTAGAGACTTGAACACAATGGTTTTTGTGATGCCTCTAGAGGAGATCCGGAGCATGAAAAACATTACCCAACACATTCATCATTATTTGCTGAGATTCAAGACCAATGGGAGACACTTCTTACCTTGAGAGCCTAATTTAAAGGAAGCATTTGCCTATGTACACTAGACATGGAAGCCAATTAGATTGTCAACGGATTCGATCCTTCGTTTTAGAGTAAGAAAATGACTAAGACTTGCAATTAAGAATAAGGCAAAAAGTGTACGTCCGCAAACCCAAAGAACATGTGGATGGGCACTTGTAATTAAGAAGGTATGCCCAAATGAGAAGTTTCCACGACCCACGAAGAATGAAACTACCACGAAGTCTGAATTGCACCACCTCCTTAAACTAAGCCTGTAAATACACCCATGGAGTGGCTCCAAACTTCACAATGCCAAGTATGGCAGTGTTCAGCATGAAGTTAAGTAGGTACCAAGTGAGAAACTTCCACAAATCCATGCAGAATGAAGGTTCCACCAAGTATGAATTGCGCAACCTCCTCAAAGTAAGCCTATCATGGTGTTATGTCCCCAAACCAAAACGACATCAAGATAGTTGCACGTAGTTATAAGTCATGCCAATTGTGGACTCTTCTCTCAAGTATGTGCCACAATCTTGCAATGCATGGCAGATAATGCAAACAGTGCACAATCACATAGCTCACGCACAAAACAGGATCATTAAATGCACAATACCCAAACATTAAACACCATGTTGCATAATCAATATTGCATGTAAAGTACAGTGCACAATCATTGACAGAATGGATGATGGAGGCTTCACATGATGCACAATCACGTTATACACAGCATAACAATAATACATGGTATGCAAAGATAATATAAATTGATCGTGCACAGTATGCAGGAAGAAGCATATAAATAATAAAAACATGAGAATGATGGACACCAATGATATTGTACCTTCAAAGCAGCAACCAGATAGAGCTGCAAAATTCAAGCTTTAAATTAAAAGTAATGGGCACCTCAAAGGCCTGGAATTATGTGCAACTGCTAGCAACCATCTTCAAATGTACTTCGCAACTCAAACAAATGACATAGAGGATTAGTTCCAAAAAGAAAAAGACATTAATAATTGGTTCATTCAACACACGAACATTTGAGAATACAGCATATACGCATCAGTTAAACTGTGGTGTGAATAAGAACCGCAACCCAGGATCCCAAACAAAGTCCACACTAAGACTAGAAGGGTTTACAAAAACTAACCCATGGCTGAATTATATACAGCTTAAGTGTAAGAAGCGCACAGAACAATGTGCCACAAAACTTGAAGTTCACAACATGAGTGACGGTTTGTTGATGTTAAAAATAGAGCCACTTACAGACACTGTATAAGGAACAATAGTTACATTTAAAACCCGAAGCCAAATGTACTTGAAACAAACCATGAAAAATCATTTAGAGTAATGAGTGCATAGATTTGAAGAGCGAGTAGTTCAAAACAGCTACATGAGTTGAAATTTCAGATTTTACTCACCAAGACATTTTCTCAGTTTGACTTAGTAAGTTTGATACATAGTGCCTCCATTTCAGGAAGCTCATCATCCAATCCACACCTTCAATATGATGATTATTTAATTATTCGCTCATAAGTACAATCTTTTCTTACTCGTCATGTTCTGCTATGTTGATTTACTGCTAGGCAGTGAAGCAAACTTTTGAAATTAAGGTTTAGTTAAAATCTCATCAGTAAATGAGTATACAGATGATAATTATATCACAACAGCACTCATGACAAGGCAATGTATGTTTAAGCTTATATGCCAGAAAAAACAGACCGAAGTAGACCTTAATCGCGTTCCTTTGCCACAGGGGACCAGATACCAGGAAGCATTTCTACATGAAAATCCTCAACATTGTGCCTTCACCCGTTGCCATCATATTCTTTGTTGTCCTCAAATGAAATAGAGGGCTCAACTTCCTGCCTTATCTTTAATGAGGCACCAAAAACTTCAGAGTCCATGTAGCTTTTCTGATTCCAACTGTTGCAAACAGTATGCTAAGAAATGATTGCTTGATATCTGGACTCCGTGGCAAATGAACACAAGGTACATGGCCTTTTGATCTGTTTTATTTACTAGCACATCAACTTCAAAACTACTTTGGCCCATCACAAACAATGAATTAAGATGGAAATCATCCAGGAATTAATTTACTCATAGATAGTTATTTGTATGAGCCTTAATTACAAAGATTGAGTAATTGCCCACATACATATCAACCTTGTATCAACAACCTCATAGCGGACATATCATATCGATCTGTTAATTATGTACGTCTAGAGTATAAATTTCTAAATTCCAACAAACACAAATATGCATTAAACTTCAAGACAGAACATATACCTTCGTGTCTTAATGAGAAGAATGTCAACTTTAGAATTGCTTGATAATGACAGCGAGAGAGGAAACACCTTATCAGCAATTGAAATCGACGCAGGGATTAGTACCTGGCAGAACATGCAGTCCATTCTTCCTTTTCAGGTCCACTAGTATCAGTTGCTCTTGCCTGAGTCAGATGATCAAACTCATACCACATACATTTCAGAATTAGCTGATTGATATGTTCTTTGCTTTTTCTCCAGGGGAGACAAGAAAATGAGATCTAGAATACGTTACAGACTTGCTAATGGTCTTCAGCCCTTTCCACAAGAAGACTTGTTCTATATGAAATGCAGTTGTATGACACTTGACCCTCCTGTGTTGGCTTCAATTCAGTAAAGGCAAATTTTCCATTCTAGCATCAAATGGAACATACTAGAAGAAAAAAGCCATGTGACAAATTGTCTAAAAAAGGCATATATGCTGATTAAAAATCAACACTAGCTATCCCTTTGCTAGTCGATTGTTCTTATCTTTAAGCCTTCAATTTAAATAAAATATTTCGTTAACTCTCCAACTCATTTATGTCCGCACTACGTAGTATTCAATGGGTACTCCATATAGAATGGAGATGAATGTTCTCCAAAATCTGAATGCTGCTCATTTCAGCATTCACATTGTTCATTCACAGACAATGCCATTCATGTTAACTCTGTCGGGTATGATTATCAAATATTACATGCTGTCAATTATTAATATGTTATTCTTAAGTATTAAATATATATGATTCTGAGCCACTACTTGCTCACAACATTTCTATGTTGCTCCCTAACATAATATGATTCATTAACGGCTTTGAGGTTTGAATATTCATGTGCCATATAAAATGCACAATTGTATGATTCACACCAAATAAGGCATATTTTGCACGACATGACGTACAGCACATTGCCAGAAGCACAATGAGCAGTACATAAAGCACAGCATATAATGCACATTCATCATGCTCAGTATCCCGGTCATACTGCAAATCACACGATACTGGATCTCATTAAATTGAATCACATCGTGAACTTGATTCATGTTATTGATGGCTCGAGGATCGCAGTGAATGTGCCACAATCTCACAATCCATGGCAGATAATGCAAACAGTGCACAATCACATAGCTCACGCACAAAACACAATCATTAAATGCACAATACCCAAACATTGAACACCATGTTGCATAATCAGCATTGCATGTAATGTACAGTGCACAATCATTGACAGAATGGATGATGGAGGCTTCACATGATGCACAGTTGCGTTATACACAACATTACAATTATACACGGTATGCAAAGATAATATAAATTGATAATGCACAGTATGCAGGCAGAAGCATATGAATGATAAAAACATGTTGTACCCTCAAAACAGCAGCCAGATAGAGCTGCAAACTTCGAGCTCTAAATTAAAATAAATGGGCACCTCAAAGACCTTGATTTATGTGCAACTGCTAGCAAATATCTTCAAATGTATGGTGCAACTCAAACAAATGACATTGAGAATTAGTCCAAAAAAAAAAGACCACAATAATTGGTTCATTAAGCACAGGAACATTTGAAAATACAGAATATACACATCAGTTAAATTGTGATGTGAATCACAATCACCAACTAGGACCCCAAGCAATCCATACTAAAACTAAAGGGTTTACAAAAACGAAGCCATGGCTAAAATCTATCCAACTTAAGTGTAAGAAGCCCATATAAACCTTATAATGTGCCACAAAACTTGAAGTTCACAGAATGGGTGACAATTTGTTGATGTTAAAAAGGAGGCACTTACAGGCACTGTATAAGTAACATTAGTTACATTTAAAACCCAAAGTCATATGTACTACAAACAAACCATGAAATTCAATCCAAATGCCTTAACACTTGAGGAGTTAGTCTTTGTTCTATTGTAGGAAGATCAGTCTAGGAAGAACAAGTCCATTATGCATGTTGAAGATCAAGCTTTCCTAGCTAAACAAAAGGGCAAAGGTAAATGGAGTTCTTCTATTAGTAAGCAAAAATCTACTAATTCTACACAATCAAAGAAGGATGATACAGATTAGAAGAAAACAAAAAGGCAGAAATTGTTTTGCAAATTGTGTAAAGGTAATGATCATGTCATAAAAAGTTATCTAAAACTAGCTACTAAAGAGGCAAGGAAGAAAGAGGCTGGAATGGTTGTGGCATAGACCTCTACACCCAAAACAGAGTCTACTAATCTTGTGCATAGTGAAGAATGGGGGTTCACTACTATTTGAAGTTTTGACCCATCTTCACATGAAGAATGTATATCTATAGTAGACTCAGATGTTTCATACCTGATAGTGGGGCGACCAAACATATTACCTCGCAGCGTAGTTTCTTCACTTCACTCAAGCCTGCCCCTACAAGGAATACTGTTACATGCACCTACAACTCCTCTTATCTTGTTATGGGAGTTGGTAAGATCATTCTCACTACTTCTGATGGTAGTTCTTTTACATTGTCAGATTCTTTATTCGTGCCAAGGATCAAGAAGAATCTGTTATCAGTATCAGCTTTAGTTAAGATTGGCTTGGTTGTGAAATTTGTTGATGATCGATGTACAATTCATGATCGGTCAAATGGTGAGGTGATTATTGCTTCTAGCATTTCATGTAATGGGCTGTGTAAGCTCATAGACTATGAAAAATCTGTGAATGATTCAACATGTGCACTACATGATTCTCAGGCTTTGTCAAATGCAAAGCTTTGGCATGCACGTGTCATTGTAGGATATGGAAGTTTGGAGTGAGTAAAGTCAAGTAGATACTAATCAATTTGATGCAAATCACATTATCTCAAAATGCAGCTGCACTGATGATTGTAACCTGACAGGTTATCACTCTCCTTCGGTACCAATCACTGTTTCAAACTTTTCATGCAGAGATTTGAAGAGCAGCCTGGCTGTCCTTTTACTGCTCTACTCCTTTTCAATTCCAAAGATAGACTCATCTAAGCTCACCTCTACAACCTTGAATTTCTGTTATTTATGCATCACAACCATTGACAGGCTGATCCGGTCACAACTGAAGTGTTTGGTCAAAAACTTTAGAGTAGAGAACCATATAGGGCCCTTAACTGAGTTTATGAATAAAAACTTTGAAGCTGGAAAAGGCTGATGTTGCTCAATTGAGTTTATGAATCCTTGACATTGTGCCTTCACCCGTTTCAATCATATTCTTTGTTGTCCTCAATGAAATGGAGGTGTCAACTTCCTGCCTTATTTTTAATGAGCCACCAAAAACTTCAGAGTCCATGCAGCTTTTCTGATTCCAACTGTTGCAAACCATATGCTAAGAAATGATTGCTTGATATCTGGACCCCGTGGCAAATGAACACAAGGTACTTGGCCTTTTTATCTGCTTTATTTACTAGCATATCAACTTCAAAACTACTTTGCCCCATCACGAACAATGAACTAATATGGAAATCATCCAGGAATTCATTTAGTCATAGATTATTATTTCTATGAGCCTTAATTACAAAGATTGACTCACTGCCCACATACATATCAACATGATATCAATGGCACAACCTCATTACAGACATATCTTATCGATCTGACTAATTGTGTATGTCTAGAGTGCATTAATTTCTAAATACCAACAACACAAATATGCAAATATGTATTAGAGTTCAAGACAGAAAATATACCTTTGTGTCTTAATGAGAAGAACGGCAACTTTAGAATTGCTGGATAAAGACAGCGAGAGAGAAATGACCTTATCAGCAATTGGAAATTGACACCGCAACTAGTACCATGCAGAACATTCAGTCTGTTCTTCCTTTCTCGAGTCCACTAGCATCAGTTGCTCCTGCTTGAGTCAAATGATCGAACTCATACTGCATAGATTTCAGAATTGACTGATGATACGTCCTTTGCTTTTTCTCCAGGGCACACAAGATAATGAAATCTAGAATACGTTACAGGCTTGCTAATGGTCTTCAGCCCTTTCCACAAGAAGACTTGTTCTATATGAAATGCAGTTGTATGACACTTGACCCTCCTGTGCTGGTTGCAAGTTTTGAGTGAGTAAAGTCAAGTAGATACTAGTCGATTTGATGCAAATCACATCACCTTGAAATGCAGTTGCACTGATGATTGTTGACCTGACAGGTTATGGCTCTCCTTGCGTGCCAATCACTGTTTCCAAAACATGTGACTGTTGTACAAGTCGTAATGATTGCAGAATTAGAGGGAGGTGGTCTCCTTCTCGGCCCGTACTTGCTCCAAGTTAACTTTTCGCCCAAAGATTTGAAGAGCAGCCTGGCCGTCCTTTTACTGATCTGCACCTTTTCAATTCCACAGATCGGCTCATCTAAGCTCACCTCTACGAGCCCTTAATTTCTGTTATGTATGAATCACAACCAATGACAGGCTGATCTGGTCACAGCTGAAGTGTTTAGCCGAAAACTTCAGAGTAGAGAACCATAGAGGACGCGCAATTGAGTTTATGGGTAAAACCTTCGAAGCTGGAAAAGGTTGATGTCGCTCTACGGGGATTGACTGATGAGACCAGTGAAACGCAGCAGCTCTCCTACAAGAACCTTCGCTGTTGAGCCTTCGAGATTCTACGTCACAAGCTTGCCCTAGTGACGAGCTTTCACATAGGGGCTGAACAAATATAAATATCCTTAGCGACTGGAGGCTCCCTCTTACCCAATGGGCCAATGTGTTTTTTATTTTCTTATTTTTTCTCTCGCTTGGACATGTGGAGTTCTCGTATTTTTTCTCTCCATGAAATTTATAACTAACCAACAACAATCTTGTTGATATACTGTGAGTAACAAGGCTATATCTATTCTCACTTGTTAAGTGACTCGTTTCTGATTTAAGTGAACAAGGTTATATCTATTCTCACTTGTTAAGTGACTCGTTTCTGATTTAAGTTAATTAGAATTAGGGTTTCATGTTGCTAGGTCTACAACACCTAAGGACAACATGAAGTTATGGCATGCTAGATTTTGTCATATCAGTTACACAGCTCTTAAGCGTATCAAAGATCAAAGATATGGTAAAGAGTTTGCCTACTTTTGCTCTACCAGATGATGTAGAATCATGTGAAGGATGTATTGAAGGAAAACTTCACAAACTTCCTTTCAAGAAGCATGGATACACCAGAGCCACAAGGAAGTTGTAGATCATACATTCAGATGTGAATGGTCCGATGAAAACAAAATCTATTCAAGGTTTCAGGTACTTTTTACGTTCATTGATGATTTCTCAAGATACATGTGGATTTACTGTCTTAAAGTGAAGTCAGATGTTTTTCCTACTTTTAAGAAGTTTTTAGCTATGGTTGAAAATGAAAGTCACTCAAAGATCTAGATTTTGAGAAGTGATAGAGGAGGAGAGTACATGTCTAAACATGTTAAGTCTTTTCTTGTAGACAAAGGTATCTCTCATCAACTCACCATTGCTTATACTTTATAACAAAGTGGTGTTGTAGAGAGAAAGAATAGGATACTTGTTGAGATGATGTGTAGTATGATGTCATCCAAAAACCTTTATCCCAAGGTTATAGTAGGATGTTTTTTAACACTCTACACAATATTCCACAGTCCTTTTGCATCAAATACATGGTTTCGTACAAGCTACTCAGAAATTGCAACTTGTTCATAGTGATGCTTATGGTCCTATGCAAACTCCTTTTGGAAACTACATTTACTTCATGACTTTCATTGATGATTTTTCCAAGCATGCATGGGTATATCCATTGAAATCAAAGTCCAAAGTGTTTATGTGCTTCAAACTGTTTCTAGTTTTAGTTGAAAATTTATGAGCATGTAAAATGAGCAACCTCCATTCTGATCAAGGGGGGCAATATATGTCTTCTAATTTTAATGCATTTTGGCTGAAAGTGGGATAAAACATCAGTGTATAGTGTCGTATACACCTCAACAAAATCGAGTTGCTCAAAGGAAGAACAGACCACTCATGGAGATGGCAAGGTGTATGGTCAATCCACATAGTTTTTGGCTTGAGCCTGTTATGTATGCAGCATATGTACTTAACAGGTGTCCCACTAAAGCATTGTAGTCTATAACTCTATATGAGGCCTAGCATGGTCGCAAGCCGTTTGTTTTTCATCTTCGTGTCTTTGGTTGTCTGGCATATGCGTTAGTGTCTGAACAAAAATGCAGGAAATTGGATGATAAAACAATGAATTTTATTTTTGTTGGGTATAGTTCTGAAAGTAAAGGCTATCGTCTATATCATCCATAGACGAAATGCATTTTGGTTAGCCTTATTGTTGTTTTTGTGGAAGATGCAATTCAACCATTACTTTCATGTACTAAGAAGACATAAGTTCACTCCAAAGATGTGTATGATACTTTGCATCCTATTTTAACAGGTGGACAATCTAGTGCTCTTCCAAATGAGGGAATTTCTCAACCTTTGCAGGTTCCACATGATGATACAAATCATTCCATTTTTTATGGAGATTTACATTGTTACACTTATGTGTTCCTCGAGTAGCTTTCTTTTGGATTAGGAACATCCCAACGAATAAAGAGGTTACTCTCTAAATTACATCAAGAATTTATCCTTTGTCTTAAAAGGCATCATTACATGATTCACTCATATGTGGTTGTACTTTGTACTTAGGGATATTATTCAACTCTTACTTCAGTTTAATTCATCATCAATAGTGAGAGCTATTCCAGCCATACGTCTTCTCCGTGTGTCTTGCTATGTTTGTGCTCCTTGTGTGTGCTTCTCGTGTGTGTCTCTCACTTCTATACACACCCAATAGTGGTATCAGAGCAGGTTCAGCTCCTTCTTAAGTTTCAGATTTTTGCATCGTGGTGTGCACGCACTTTTAATTTTGCAAATCGACTTCGGAGCATAGAATAGTGAATTTTCAGCAGCCAAGAAACATTTCCACCAGTTGCACTAAATTTTTACCCCCATATCGAAGCCATTCCTGCAGTCCGAATTGCCATCAGACTGACGGTTTGTGAGCTAAAATTTCAGCATTCATTTCAGCTTTCATCGAAGTAAAAATTTTATCACATTCTTGTTCTTTATTGAAATGACGGGCAACAATGGCTTCTTTGGCATGCTTGAAGCTGAAGATAAGCTTGATGGGATGAACTATCCGATGTGATCTTACATGATGAAGCATGTTCTTGTTGCAAAACAACTTTGGAACATAGTGCCAGATGTAGATTGAAGACCTGCAGGTTCTTCTACTTCACAGCCTTCTGTCACAAATGGAGCTTCTTCTTCAAGTATAGTGGTTTCTCCTTCTCCACCTACACAGGAGCAGCTTAGATGGGATGGAAAGATGCTGAAGCTCATGCATTGATTGCATTTTCGGTGAAGCATCATATAGTTACACACATTCGATCACGTTCTACATCAAGACAAGCATGGGGTACTCTTGCTTCTTTGTATGCCGTGCATAATGAGGCACATGTTGCATACTTGAGGAAGAAACTTGAGGATGTATGTATGGCTGAAAATGAGTCGGTGGATGTGTATGTGACATGCATCAAGGACTTGAAAGAGCAATTGGCAAACATAGATGAGATTATTCAGGATGCATCACTCATTTCTACATTGTTGAAAGGATTATCAAAATCTTTTCAAAGCTTTACTACTACACTTCCTTTGGTTGCAAAAGGGAATCCTAATATGTATACATTTGATGAGGTTGTGTCTCTTCTTTTGAAAGAAAGGCAATCTATAGTGAATAGGAGTGGTTTGATTGAGGGAACGCAAACACTTGCTATCTTACAAAAGGGCAAAATCAAGTATGGTTCAGTTTTGGGTTCATCAAAACCAAAGCCTCAACCTTCCTCTTCCACTCATTCCTCTAATGATGGTGATTTGCAAAAGAAGAAGAGATGCAAATACTGTTGGAAGGCTGGTCATACTATTGATGAGTGTAGAAATCTTGCTAAACACAATGAAAAGAAGAAGGAATCCGGCATGTCTATTGTAGAAAATTCAACAAATGTAAAGAATGATTAAGCTAGTATGGCTCAAGATCTTTGTGCATGTGTTGTTACATGTCATTATGATGCATCTTTGCATTATAAATGTATGGTTGTGAGTGAGGCTGATTTGGATTGGTTCTTTGATAGTGGTGCTTCAAAGCAGATAACATCATGCAAGAGGTTTTTTGCATATTTGAAAGATGCATCCAAAGGAGGACATGTGGTGTGTGCAAACGATGACTCTTATCCTATCATTGCAGTAGGATAAATTGAGCTTAGGACTGCAAATGGAGGTGTGATTCTCTTGAAAAATGCATTGTATGTACCCAATATCAAGAAGAACTTAATTTCAGTTCCATTGATTGCAAAGTTGGACTTCATGTACACTTTGTTGATAATAACTGTATGGTTCATGATTTCAACAATGGTGATATTACTGTGATGTCCAGTACATTATGTAATGGTTTGTATCACATGGATACATACAAGAGGGCTGTCTTGAATGCCTTGGTTGCTCATACTTCTTCCATGGCTAAAATGGAGCTCTGGCATGCTTGTTTTGGTCACTTGAACTTCAATAGTTTACTTTTCTTACAAAAGAAGGACATGGTTATTGGTTTGCCGACACTTAAGTCCATTGAAAAGCATGCACGTGAAGGTTGCATTTTTGGAAAAATGCATCGTGCATCTTTTCCAAAAGATAGTCATACACACACTGCAAGAAAATTGCAGCTTCTTCATGGTGATGTATGTGGTCCTGTCAAGACTCCATCTTTTGGGAAGCATGTATATTTTGTTACCTTCATTGATGATGCTACTCGCCATACATGGGTGTATTCTATGAAAGAAAAGAATGAGGTATTTTCTTGCTTCAAAGCATTTTTAGCTATGGTAGAAAATTTTTCTTCACAAAAGCTTTTGACTCTATGCACAGATTTTGGTGGTGAATACATGTCACATGAGTTGAATGCTTTTCTTCATGAAAGAGGTATTTCACACCAATGTACGATGCCATATACACCTGAGCAAAATGGTGTTGCCAAGCCTAAAAATAGAACTCTTCTTGAAATGGCACGATGTATGGTTAAAGGAAAGCATCTTCTTGATAAGTTTTGGATGGAAGCGGTCATGTGTGCAAACTATGTGTTGAATCACTACCCTACACAAGCATTGAGAGTCATCACTCCTTATGAGGCTTGGAATGGTCATAAGCCTATGGTTAGTCATATGCATGTGTTTGGTTGTTTGGCATATGCTCTTGTGCGATCACAACAACATCACAAACTTGATGACAAGGCAAAGAAATGTATATTTGTTGGTTATAGTGCTGAAAGTAAGGGATATCGTTTGTACCATCCATTGACAAACATAATTATTATGATTCAAGATGTGGTATTTGCTAAAACTTCAGTTTTTCCTCTACTTGAATGCAAAAAATAGCCAACATTTAGCTTACAACATGTGTTCGATACACTCATGCCTTTGTTCCAAAATGGTGCACTTGACTATGCCCATGTAGAGCAGCCAACTGAGGTTCAAAGGGCTGAAAAATTCCAGCAAAATAAAGCTGAAAATGCAGAGAATTTCCAGCCACACATGGCTGAAATTTTTAAGCAAAAAATTATCGAAATTGCTAGAAATTTCCAGCCACATATGGCTTGACATTTGCATCAAAATATGGTTGAAAATGAGCATGAAATTCAACCCACACATGATATACATGTTGAGATAATGAACGCATGTCTATCAAGAGTGCACAAAGTAAGCCAAATTGATTGAAACTAACTTTGCAAGACAACAAATTGAGTGCACCTTTACTTGGTAGAACAAGATCAAGCTCTCACCATGCATCAAGTAATTTTGTGGATTATTCTCTTATCGCAACAGAATGTAATGAAGAGCCACTTACTTTTGAAGATGCATATGACGATCCACAATGGATGAGTGCTATGCAATCAAAAATGGATTCCATACATAGGAATGGTAATTGGGAGTTATATGAATTGCCAAAAGGAAAAAATGCCATTGGTACAAAGTTTATGTCAATGACATACTCTTGATTGGGTCATGTGATGCAAAACTTGACATTCTTATGGCTGATTTGCAACATACTTTTGATGTCACTTATCTTGGCCTTTTGAGCTACTATATTGGCATTCAGTTTGTATCTCTTGAGGGGGGAATTGTTATGCATCAAGCAATGTATGTTGAAAGACTACTTCAGCATTTCGACTTTGAGGATTGCATGTCAGTTTCCACACCAATTGAGACAGGATTTAGGTTCTCAGTTGAGGATTCCAGTGATGCATTTGACACTTCTCTTTATCAACAAGCTGTGGGATGTCTTATATATGCATGCAACACAAAGCCGGATATATAGTATGCAAGTTCCCAATTGAGTCGATTCATGCATAGCCTTGGCACTAAGCATTGGAAAGCAATGAAATGTGTGTTCAGATATCTCAAAGGCACTTTGAGCTTAGGTCTCTTTTATGGCAGAGATATTGAGCCATGCTTGCATGCGTTTACAAATAGTGATTGGGTTGGTTGTTATGATATTCACCTGTCCACTAGTGGTAATTGCTTTTATCTTGGAGATTCATGCATATCTTAGTTGAGTGAGAAGCAACCTACAGTGGTGACATTGAGTTGTGAAGGTGAGTACAGGGCCCATTGATGGATCTTTGCATGGAGATTGATGTTGTTATGCATATTCTCACCGATAGTCAGAGTGCATTGGTTGTTGCAAGAAACCTAGCGTTTCATGCACGAACCAAACATATTGAGGTGCATTATCACTATGTGAGAGAGCACCTTCATGCAAGAGATATTGATTTGGAATATGTGCCTACACAAGATAATGTGGCAGATATATTCACCGAAGCTCTTCCACGGAAAAAGTTTGAAGCTTTTTGCAAAGCTTTAGGCTTATTACCTTGTGGGGTTGATCTATCACTCCCTGTATGTGTTCACATCATTCATTCCAAGGGCGTTTGTTACACTTATATGTTCCCTGAGTACCTTTGATGTGAACATTTTCCCTATACATGGGTACTTTTTATTCTAGTGCTAGCTAGAGGTTTTTTCCCTATGTTACCACATACATGATTCAATCATATGTGGTTGTACTTTGTACTTAGGGATATTATTCAGCTCTTACTTCAGTTTAGTTCATCATCAATAGTGAAAGCTATTCCATCCATCTATCTTCTCCATGTGTCTTGCTACGTTTGTGCTCCTTGTGTGTGCTTCTCATGTCTCTCTAGCACTTCATGTGTCTTGCTACGTTTGTGCTCCCAACATACATGATGCACTTGTTGATGAGAGGTCGAATAGAGGAGGCAAAAAGTATGCCTAAATGGCTAGTGCAAACTTTGCAACATAGCAAACTAGATGCATCTCTATGATATCATACTCCTTCAAGCTCTCAAAGTGCTTCTTTTGCATTAGATTGTATGTTATAGATGTCTCTAGTTTTTGTGATGAGAATGAGTCTGTTTTGTTTGATGAAGCACAACATTCTAAAAATTTGATGGTTGCTATGCAATCAGAATATGATACTATAATGAAAAATGGTACGTGGTCTTTATGTGACTTACCTCCTGGAAAGAAGGCCATTGGCACTAAGTGAGTATAGAAGTTGAAGCGTAAGCTTGATGGAACACTTGATAGGTATAAGGCCAAGCTTGTTGCAAAAGGCTATGCTCAAGAAAGAGGCATTGACTTTGATGAGACCTTTGCTCCTACATGTTGAATGCCTACTATTAGTAGCATTTGTGCACTTGAAGCTTATCATGGTTGGAACATACATCAATTGGACATTAAAACCACATTTATGAACGGTGACGTGCATGAAGAAGTGTATGTTTTTCAGCCCCGTGGTTATGTGAAAAAAGGGCATGAAATCAAAGTGTGCAGGTTGCATAAGGAATTATATGATTTGAAGCAAGCACCACATGCTTGATATGAAAAGATACATGCCTACTTGATTACACATGATTTTAAGAATAGTCCATTTGAAAGCACCTTATATATTAGGAGTGCTAATGATGTGCTTTTGATCATTGTTGTCTATGTTGATGACATGATGCTCACTAGTCCTGATGAGAAGCATATTGCTAATTTTAAGGTTGATTTGCATGTCTCATTTGAGATGTCAGATTTGGGCATTCAATTTATGCAAGTTGATGGAAGAATAGCTTTGTGTTAAACAAAATATATTAACACATTATTGTAGCCTTTTGACCTTGAAGACTACAAACATATTGCCACTCTTATGGAAACAGGTTTATGATTGAGTCTTCATGATGTTGGAGATGCATTTGACACTACAACATATCAGGCGTATATCGAGGCTTCTACCAAGGAAAATGAATGGGGGCAATTTTGCCCCGATGTTGGTGTAAGGGTCGATATAGGCGTCAGAACTGAAACGCCAGTATAGGCAACGATATAGGCACCGGTATGAGCGTCGGTGACCGCCAAGTAAGTACTCTCCAAGTTCTAGTTCCAGTTCCTGTCTTGTTTCTTGTTCTAGTACTGTCTAGTCTAGTTCTTGGACAGGTCTTGTCCTCTTGTAATCTCATAGTACGAGATCTTGTCGAGCTCTTTCTTCTATTCAGTTTATCTCCTAGAAGGGAGTTCTTGTAATCCAGACATCTTGTCTCATACTTACAATCTCGGGTTGTGGGATCTCCTGTATCATCTCTAGTCCAGTTTTCCATACCTATTGGTCATGGGTTGTGGGACGTCTTGTATCAAATCCGTCTTCTTGTATTATTTTCCCTACGTGGGTGTTCTTGTAATCATAAGCGTATTTCCGACTCGTCTACTATAGTCAGAGAGAACAATCTAGTGCTCCCCTGACATTTTGGCAAGACTACCTTCATCAAGACCAAGAACCATGGAGATTATTCGAGAAGAATTTTTTTCTGCACTTAAAGTAATTGAACAACAAGTCCAAGAGATACGAGAGAACCAACAAAGGATTCAACAACAGAGTATTCAAGATGTAATCACAGAACTTCAAAGGCAAATTCAAGAGCTACAGATCATTGTAAGTCAATCTTCTTCAAGTACCCCCATGACAACTAACATGAAGAAAAGTCTGAAAGTGAGCATGCCTGAGAAGTTTGACGGGACAAGATCAAAGTTTCGAGGATTTGTGCAACAAGTGAAGCTATTCATACGGATGCAACTAGACAGGTACCTAGATGATGCTTCTCAAGTAGAACTGATAGGAACTCTATTATGTGGTCCTTCTCTTTCGTGGTTTGCACCTATCCTTGAGAAGGGCATGGATATTTTGCATGATTTCAAGACCTTTATTCGAGAGTTCACATCTTCATTTGGAGATACCAATTGTTCACGTGTTGCGGAAACAAAGCTAAGGAAGATACATCAAGGAAATAGACCTGCATCTACCTATGCATCAAAATTCAGACAAATCATTTGTGATCTCACATGGCACGAGGATTATTTTATCAACCAATTTCGATGGGGCTTACATGAAGAGGTCAAGGACCTCATGTTAACCATGCCCAAGGTAAATACTTTGAATGAATTCATGAATCAAGCAATTGAGTGTGACAATAGGTTGTTTGAGAAAAAGCAAGAGAAGAAGATTTCTGTCCATGATCGAGAATACAAGTTTACCTCAGTTCCTCAACAACATATGTTGGAAGAATGTGAACTAGAAACCATGCATTTGGATAACATCAGGGTAAGGTGACTTACACCAAAGGAAAGAAAACATCGAAAAGACAATGGATTATGCTTTTATTGCGGAGATCATGATCATATGGTATTCGAATGTCCTAAGAAGAAGAAGCAAGTTGGAATTAGGACTTCTACAATCACCGTCCCACATCAGAAGGATCATCATCGAAATAAAAAAAGGAGTACTACCCATCATGAGAATCATGGCCTTGATTATGTACCTCGATATACTACAAACCCTTTCTAGTTCCATCACGGATATCCATCATCATCATGTTCTAGTACCACATACCAAGAGCTCTACAAAGACCAAGAGCTATGAGGATTCAAGTTCTAGAAGATCTCAGAGTCATATAACCGCTCCTCGTGGAACTCGTCGCTTGAGGGGGAGGTGATGTCATGGACACAAAGGAAACCATCTAAAACCTTAGATTTCATGTTACTTTCCATATCTCATGATTGGTTCAGAATTTGGAGAAACCAATGCTTCCATTGCGTCCGGAACGTGCCAAAACCCTAAGATCGACTACTTATTTGCTAAATTCTGACATTTTGAGCTCCTGATCGATCTGTTGACATCATCACCTCGCAACCGCCCTTGGAAACCTATATAAGGAGGGGTTGGCCACATTCATTCTCAGTCTTGCCAATACCAGTCTTGGGAGCTCAAGGAGTCGTGACCGCCAAGTAAGTACTCTCCAAGTTCCAGTTCTAGTTCTTTTTTTGTTTCTTGTTCTAGTCCTGTCTAGTCTAGTTCTTGGACATCCTGTCTTGTCCTCTTGTAATCTCATAGTACGAGATCTTGTCGAGCTCTTTCTTGTATTCAGTTTATCTCCCAGAAGGGAGTTCTTGTAATCCAGACATCTTGTCTCATACTTACGATCCCGGGTTGTGGGATCTCCTATATCATCTCTAGTCCAGTTTTTCATACCTATTGGTCACGGATTATGGGACGTCTTGTATCAAATCCGTCTTCTTGTATTATTTTCCCTACGTTGGTGTTCTTGTAATCATAAGTGTATTTCTGACTTGTCTATTGTAGTCAGAGAGCAGAATCTAGTGCTCCCCTGACATTATGCAACCAATCCATGACCATATCCATAAGCTTCCTGTTGATGTATGAAACACCACAAGAAATGAATTAATGTGACACTAGAACACCTCTATGGTCACCATTAACTCATTGCCACTCCAAACTTTGAGAAATGATAGCCTAAAGTGAGAACTTTGCTTCTACAGAAATTCCTAGTCACTGAAATGACATACCTTCAGTATTTTGCTAATTTCTCCTAGCTCAAGTATTATTTCTCCATGAAAATTTATAAGCTGAAACTAGAAGAGTAGAGCTTTCCAACAAGCTATCATATGCATCAAACGGATCTCTAGAACTCAAGTTATGGCTCTCACAAGATGACCCTGTATGACCTTCCAAAACTGGAAATTTTACCTGTTTTAGTAAGAGCGCCTGTTTAAAATTAGAATTCGATGCCTAGCATCGACTTGCAACGAGAATTCGATGCCGGGCATCGACTTGGAGTGTTTTTGGCCACTTTTCAGCACGGATTCGATGCCGAGCATCGACTTCCCGCATAAAGTCTTGATCTTTTGGACACCAAAACTAGAGGTGATTTCATGCACACTTAGAATATGACTTATCAACTGGAATTCGATGCCAGGCATCGAGTTGCTCCAACAACATCATGTTTTCAAACACTTCAGCACTAAATGAAAAAGATAAAAGAAAATATGAATTATCAACAGAGATTCGATGCCAGGCATCGAGTTGCTTGGAAAACTTGATCTTTGTAACTCATCACACAGTAGGTAATCATGGAGATGATGGAGAGAGGCTCATACACAGAACTTTACTCAGTTCTTATCATAACTATAAAAAACTCAGAAGTTTTACAGATGCTTTCTCACTCAGAGAAGCTCGACTATACTCAGTCATACAAAAATGAGTTCTTCTCACTTTTTTCTCTCTCCGCGTCAGTTGATACAAACTAACTTATATAGATTTTCTCATTCCCGTGATTTTTAAAAAACTTCTAGAACTAAAGTGAACTAACTTTACAAGTATGATACACTTGTGAATTTGTCCCTTCACATAGGCATGGGGTTTTCTTCCTAAGATTTGAACTTCAAATATATGTCCAATTAGTGAGTGTTTCTCCAACAGCTCCCCCTCAATCACTAATTGACATTCCCTGTTTCTTCATATCTTCTTCTTTTCTTTTACTCCTGCCATGCTTCTGAATCTGCTGGTCTTCACACCATCCAAGCTCTTTGTCATTATGTCTGCTAACTGATCTTTAGTAGAAATGTATTCCACTTCAATCTCCTTCTCCATTACCTTTTCTCTAAGAAAATGATATTGGATCTCTATGTGCTTTGTCCTTGCATGAAATACTGGATTTGCTGCAAGATAAAGTGAACTCATATTATCTCCATGTATTGTAGGTGTACCTTGATCAATGCCTAAGCTCTTGAACAATGTCTGCATCCATATGACTTCCTTAGCTGCTTCCACAAGTCCTTTGTACTCTGCTTCAGTTGATGATAATGCTACTGTATGTTGTTTCTTTGAACACCAACTTACAAGCTTATCACCAATGTATATCATGTAACCATGAGTTGATCTTCTGTCATCCTGGTTACCTACCCAATTTGAATCACTATAGGCTCTCAACTTCAAATCTGATGTAAAAGGATAATATAATCCTTCCTTTATAGTTCCTTTGATATATCTGAGAACTCTTTGACCTGCAATCCAATGTGGGTCCTTTGGACAATGCATGAATTGTGACAAAACTCCCACTGCATAACTAAGATCAGGTCTTGTTAGTGTAGCATAAATCAAACTACCCACAAGAGATTGATACTTCCTCATATCTTTGTAGTCTGCACCATCATATTTACTGAGCTTGTGATTAACTTCAAGTGGAGTTGAAGCTTCTCTGCAATTTTCCATATCAAACTTCTTCAACAAGTTCAGAAGATACCTTTCTTGTGACACATATATGCCATGATCTGTATAAGTAACTTCCATTCCAAGAAAGTATGATAACTTTCCTAGGTCACTGATCTTAAACTCTTTCTCAAGTAATCTCTTTACCTCCTTGATTCCTTCATCTGAAGTACCTGTGATTATAATGTCATCTACATAAATACAAATGTAGATTGTACCTTCCTCTGTTCTTTTGATAAGTAGACTTGAATCTGCTTTTGAACTTTGATATCCAAGATCATTGAGATACTTCACCAGTCTATAGTTCCAAGCTCTTGGAGCTTGCTTCAATCCATACAATGCTCTTCTCAACCTGCAAACAAAATTTGGATACCTGGAATCTATAAACCCTTGAGGTTGTTCCATGTATACCTCATCTGATATGTATCCATTCAAGAATGCATTTTTTATATCCAATTGACTTAGAGTCCATCCTTTTGAAGCTGCAATAGCAATGATTGTCCTTATAGTTGACATCTTAGCTACAGGACTGAATGTCTCATCATAATCTATGCCATAGGTCTGGGCATAGCCTTTCACCACCAATCTAGCTTTGTATCTGGCTATACTTCCATCTGCAAGCTTCTTCACTTTATAAACCCATTTATTTCCAATTACTTTCTTACCATTTGGTTTAGGAACAAGTTCCCATGTCTTGTTCTCCTCCAATGCATTGAACTCTTCCTTCATTGCTTCTTCCCATTGCTTTTTACCTTTAGCTTCATCATAGTTCTGAGGTTCTTCATCATCTTTGACCATATATGCATAGTTCTTCTGAGTTATGTAAGAAGTATCATAAGAATACCTTTCTGGTTGTCTTCTAGTCCTGCTTGACCTTCTTGGTTCACATTCTTCATAAGTTTCTGGATACACCTCTTCATCAAATATAGGAGCTTCTTCATTCATTCTTGTTAATCCACTTCTGGATGTACTTGCTTGCATATAGTCTTCATCTCTATTCACCTGCACAATTGATTTTCCTTTCTCACATCTTCTTACCTCTTCTTCAAATTCTTCAGCTGTATGACTTTGATCTGCATACCAACTTTTCTGTTCATCAAATGTAACATCTCTAGAAACAATAAATTGTTTGGTTAGAGGATTCCACAATCTGTAACCCATCTGCTTTTCATCATAACCAATGAACACATATTTTTCTGCCTTTGGTTCAAGTTTATGCCTAAGTTGTGATGGCACATAAGCATATGCAATTGATCCAAACACTCTACAATGATCTAGTGTTGGTTTCTTACCCCACCAAGCTTCATATGGAGTCATTCCATTCAGAGCTGCACATGGTAATCTATTCACAAGATATGTAGCTGTATTTACAGCCTCAACCCAAAGATAATTTGGACAATTCTTCTCCTTTAGCATAGCTCTAGCAAACTCAACCAGAGTCCTGTTCCTTCTTTCTGCTACACCATTTTGTTGTGGTGTATACCTGCAAGTTATTTCTCTCTTAATACCTGCATTCCAAAGATAATCATTGAACTCTTGGGAGAAGTATTCTCCCCCTCCATCAGACCTCAGTCTCTTAAGCTTTTGACCTGTGACTCTCTCTGCATATGCATGAAAATGCTTGAAAGCTCCAAACACTTCTGATCTTTCCTTCAAAACATATAATGTTATCCATCTTGTAGCATCATCAATGAAAAGAACATAATACCTTGAGCCACTGATAGATCCTTCTTTTGTTGGTCCCCATACATCTGTATGAATGAGCTCAAGTACTCCATCATGTTTGAATCCTTTCTTTTGAAATGGTAACCTGTGTGCTTTACCCATTTGACATGCTTCACATTTATAAACCATATGTTGACTTTGCACATTTGGTAATCCTAGTACAGACTGATTAGCAACCATAGCTTTAATTCCTCTTTCATTGAAATGACCTAATCTCTTATGCCAGAGATCAAGTTCTGTAATCACTGCTTCACCATGTGTGAGCAAAGCTTGACCAATGTTCCCTTGCACTCTTAAAGTAAAGAGTCTACCTTCTTTCTTACCAGAGACAATCTGATTATATCCATTCTCTGGATCTTCCACAAATACTCCTTCATTTGTAAACCTGACTTGAAAACCTTTTTCAACTATCTGTCCCACACTAATCAAGTTTTTAGGTATTGTAGGAACATACAAAACATTGGTTAGCAAATCTGCTCCACTCTTGCATTTCACTTTTCCAATTGAATGTACACTATGTCTTGTATTATCACCAGTTTGAACTGTGTGACTAGAAATGCCTTTTTCCAATTCTGACATCAATTCTATGTTTCCTGACAAATGATTAGAACATCCAGAGTCAATGTAAAATACCTTTAGATCTTCTTTGTCTGATGTGTTGATTGAATTCATCATCAATGATGTATGACTTTCATTCTGTGTGTCATTTGCATAGTTGTAGTAGGTGGTGTTGTAGGATTGATTCTGTCCCCAACTTCTTCCTCCACCTCTACCATAGCCTCCTCTTTGACTTTGTCTACCTCTTTGAAAATTACTTTGATATCTTCCACCTCGACCTCTGCTATTGTTGTTTTGATTCTGGTTTGATCCTTGTTGGTTGTGCCAACAATCATGAGCCAAATGATTACTCAATCCACAGATCCAGCAAGCCTTTTTGTTGTTATTTTGATTACCTCTTCCTCTTCCAAAACCTCTTGCTCTTCCTCTGCCAGTGCCTTTACCTCTTGCATAATAAGCTTGAGAATTAGACTCCTCTTCATCCTTTGCTTTACCTTTATCTCCTTTCTTCTTATTCTTCATGTACATTGTAGAACTTTGACCTTTATCTCCATCTCCCTTCAAGTCTTGCTCATATGTGAGCATCAAACCAAGCAACTGGTTCAAATCTGGAACATAATGATTTAATGAAAGTTCTGTTGATAAGACAAAAGGTTTCCACCTTTCATCCCCTCTCAAGCCTGCAAGTAGTTGTGCAATCAATCTGTGATCTTCAACATCTTCATCTATGGATCCAAGACTATCTGCTAGATCCTTCATCTTAGTGACATAATCACTAATGGTTTGACTTGGCTTCTTCTTGAATGTTGTAAACTCTGACCATAGACTTGCTTTCCGTGCTTTAGTAGTGCTTTGGAAATGATATTCCAATGCATTCCATATATCTTCTGATGATTCCAATCCTCTGATATGTGGTAGCAAATGATCTGAGATTGTATTGTAGATGTAGGCTTTTGCACTTGCATCCTTCTTCTGCCAATGCTTTAAAGCATCAAGTTCTTCTTTCTTTGGTCGGCTTTCATCTTCAAATACTGGCTTCTCTTCTTCACCTGTTACATATACCATGAGATCCTTACTCATAAGTAAGGCTTCCATTCTCATTACCCATGCGGGGTAATTATCTCTGTCCAGTTTGTCAATGGAGATGTGATCTGCCATAGTTCTTTCCTTCTGCTGCAACCTGTGAGCTTAAAGGATAAAGGATAATACCTTTTGAAGTTCTTTGTGTATGAGGATACTTCGAAAGTAATCTTTTGATGCCTTGTGTCTTCAAATGCTTCACCTTTCAAACTTTAATGGAAAACTTTACAAAACTTCTCGTACCTTTGTCGTCTTCTGCTCTCGAGAATCTTTCTGCTCTAATACCACTTGTTGATGTATGAAACACCACAAGAAATGAATTAATGTGACACTAGAACACCTCTATGGTCACCATTAACTCATTGCCACTCCAAACTTTGAGAAATGATAGCCTAAAGTGAGAACTTTGCTTCTACAGAAATTCCTAGTCACTGAAATGACATACCTTCAGTGTTTTGCTAATTTCTCCTAGCTCAAGTATTATTTCTCCATGAAAATTTATAAGCTGAAACTAGAAGAGTAGAGCTTTCCAACAAGCTATCATATGCATCAAACGGATCTCTAGAACTCAAGTTATGGCTCTCACAAGATGACCCTGTATGACCTTCCAAAACTGGAAATTTTACCTGTTGTAGTAAGAGCGCCTGTTTAAAATTAGAATTCGATGCCTAGCATCGACTTGCAACGAGAATTCGATGCCGGGCATCGACTTGGAGTGTTTTTGGCCACTTTTCAGCACGGATTCGATGCCGGACATCGACTTCCCGCATAAAGTCTTGATCTTTTGGACACCAAAACTAGAGGTGATTTCATGCACACTTAGAATATGACTTATCAACTGGAATTCGATGCCAGGCATCGAGTTGCTCCAACAACATCATGTTTTCAAACACTTCAGCACTAAATGAAAAAGATAAAAGAAAATATGAATTATCAACAGAGATTCGATGCCAGGCATCGAGTTGCTTGGAAAACTTGATCTTTGTAACTCATCACACAGTAGGTAATCATGGAGATGATGGAGAGAGGCTCATACACAGAACTTTACTCAGTTCTTATCATAACTATAAAAAACTCAGAAGTTTTACAGATGCTTTCTCACTCAGAGAAGCTCGACTATACTCAGTCATACAAAAATGAGTTCTTCTCACTTTTTTCTCTCTCCGCGTCAGTTGATACAAACTAACTTATATAGATTTTCTCATTCCCGTGATTTTTAAAAAACTTCTAGAACTAAAGTGAACTAACTTTACAAGTATGATACACTTGTGAATTTGTCCCTTCACATAGGCATGGGGTTTTCTTCCTAAGATTTGAACTTCAAATATATGTCCAATTAGTGAGTGTTTCTCCAACACTTCCTCCGATCATGTTGGAGGTCAACCCATTGCCAGCTCCTGCAACAAATATACAGAACGCTAGATGAACATACATGACATGCTTAACACAAACAAATTCAATAAACCAAATGATACTTACAAATTCATGATGCATAGTTTCATATCCGTCGCTGCCCAAATGTGACGGACTGACCATATCTAGATGTGCGACTGCGACATCTCGCTACTTGCAATATCGGTCAGGAGTATGTTGCTGCTCATCATGAATCATATCCCACTCCTCAATATCTAACCATATAGGCTTTAGTAAGACTGCTCTGAAAGCATCACAAGCTTCAGATCGCCAATGGGACATAACTTCATGTGAGGTGTGTTGAATCCACTATGAGATGACAACAGGATGCTCCTCTGCTGGTCGGAACTCTTGATAGATTATCTCTATGATATAAATTTTACGATCTTTATCTTATTGACTCCATTTCAACATGATAGAGTGTCCAAACTATATGGAGCAAAGCTATCATATATGTTGATGCATGGCCGTTCTAGCTACATCTATCACCGGAGCTCCATCATGGATATTATACACCTTGTAGTCATCATGATCATGAGTACCCCAAGGTGTACATGGTGTTCCACGTGGCGTACCTACATCTGAAGTACTCGCTCTAGGAGTAGAAGTGGGTGTCACAACGTCCATCACATTGCCTCCACAATAGCCTCCTCCTCCAAAGTTACCTATATATCTACTCATAGAACCTCCTGCTCCAGAGCGTGACCTCGACCTACAAGAGGGGCCAACACCTATATCGCACTCAGGTGTCGAATGCGCACATCTACTACTAGAGCCACTAGAGGATGGATGATAAGATGGTCATGGTGGAGTCATAAAACTAAGAGACATACTTCCAACGAGAGTAGCACCACCTGTAGGAGTGAGGTCGGCAAGAGTGATGTCGATGGGAGTGAGGCCAGTAGGAGTGAGGTCGACAAGAGTGAGGCGAGGTCGGGGGGAGTGCTACCATGAGTGATCCAGTACTGTGATGCAAGGGCCATATACACGGGAGATGTCTGAGATATAAACTCTAAGAAGTGCTCTTCTATGATGGAATATGGAGTGACTGGAGGATTGTCTCCCATCGTGCTCTATAACAAAAGAACTCAAATAATTAGCATATGATAATAAAGTTAATATAGAGAAATAGTAGGGTACAAAAGAAGATAGCAAAAAAAAAAACACAAATTAGTACGTACAAGTGTTTGATTAAAAAATCCTCTATCCTAGCATCCTCTTGGAGATCTGATGCACAGAGAATATCTATTTCTATATTGGCGACTTCTAAATCTCTTTGTATGCTAGCTTCTTCTTGATCGTGTATTTTGTTTTCTTCATTGTGTATCTTGTCTTCTTCAAAGAACTCTTAATCTCGGACAATGATCTCTTCCTCCCCTACTATCAAATGAATCTCAGAGTCCACTACAGATGGACTTTCTTCTACATCTATGTTCTCACAAATTTATCTACTACGTGGGGAGACTTGTAAAACAAATAGCCACTCCGGTTCTTTCGAATCTGGTATAAAAACAACTTGTTCACAGTGCTCGAGGAGTACAAATGTATCTCTTTCATCCATCCATAATTTTGTGGAGTTGAAGCAAACCACTCTTATCCCGCCTCATTATTGCATTTCTTCGAGAGGTGACTACTTTGAACAATTTCACATAAAAAACAAAGTAATCAAACTTCCTAAAGGATAGCTTCAAGATATCTTGAATCACTCCACAGTAATATAGATGGCTTTCTTGAGCATTATCGTCTTTTCCACTAGCTCTACTTTTTTGGAAAAAGCTCACCATCACCCCAACATCAAAAGTAGACCTATTTTTGTTTATTCGTGCGATCCAAAAGTATCATTCATGGGAGCATAGTGCACCATATTTAGAATACTCCCAATCACATCCTTTTGCGAGTTCTTCTTCTTCTTCTTCAGAGATATCTTCACCCGCTGCCTTTGCTTGTGAAACCACTGTATCTAGCCATTTGCTCATTGGAAAGGGTGAAAGAGGTCAAAGACTTTCTGGAAGGGGCAAAAATTGATTGGAATGATTCTTTCAGAACTAATCTCTTTCCTTTGTGTTTGTCTCCTTGGCAAGCTCATACCTTTTAACCACTTCTGCATAGGCTGAGAGTTAACGATGAAAAACTTCATTGCCTCCATCCCTTTACCTTGAGGTTCATCCCCTAAGAGACGAACATCTTCATCATCTCTCCATAAGCAAGGCATTCTTGGGTCCGACATATGTAGAAACTCAGTTATGAATACAAGAGACTCTTGTAGGAGCCATCCCTCTATCATGTTGCCCTCTGGACGTGCTCTCTGTCGAACAAACCCTTTTAATGTCTTCATAAATCACTCTAAGAAGAACATCCATCGACTATGGAGAGTTCCTGCTATTGCGACTTCATCTACCACATGAACCAGTAAATGAACCTGAATTGTGAGAATACTTGTGGGAAAGTATTTCTCTAACATACAAACAACCTCTATAGCATTGAGTTTAGCACTCTCTATGCTATCTCTATTTATCTCTTTAGAAGAGATCCACCATACCAAGGAACTAATTTTATAAATGGTTGTTCGCACATCCTCCAAAAGACAATCTTTTAAAGCTACAAGGAGCACAAACTATAAAAACTTTTGGCAATCATGAAACTTGAGCCCTCTAAGATCATCATTTTGTATGAAGGAAATCTTTAGACACCTCATGCACCTAGTAGGTGTTTGAAACATTGAAATTATCTTCTTCACTTGTTGCTTTTCCATCCTAAGAAGCACCCAAAGAGCGCTTGGTAATGATATTGTTTCGTTGGGCTTAGTAATTGCCCACAACTCTTGCATATGACCTCGCTCTTCCAAGTCCTCCCTTTGTGCTTTGCTTTCTTTCTTTTCGATCAACGTCTTCCAGAGAATCTCTCCCATATTCTTGAAAATATGCATCGGGTCTACCAAATGATTGATCAATAACTCGCTTCTAATAAGGGATTTCATGAAAGATCGACAACCGTTACATGCTAGCAACTAGTGTTTCTGAATCCCACAGTTGTTTCCAATCGCGAGCTTTGATTTGGCATTGCACTTATCGACCAGTTTGCCCTTCATGTAAAACATGTCCATCAGGCAAATATCTATGATGTTCTTCATAGACATCTTTACAACGTGCGTTGGAATAACATGCTTCGAGTCATGGTCTACATAGGGGACAAGCATGGTAATGTGAAATTGATAAACCTGAACATTCACCATAACCAAGCCAATCATGCATCATCCACATAACCTGTCGTCTTCTTACAGGTTGAGAGATGTCATGCACAATAATCCCATCCCATAAAGTGCACACCTCTTCCACAAGTGGTGCAAGGTATACATCCATGTTTTTTACCTTATACTTACCTGGCACAATAAGAGCTAATAATAAATGGCCCTTCTTTGTGGCCGGCCATGGTAGGATGTTATAATTGACCAAACATACAGGCCATGTGCTCCATGAAGAGCTTCATAAATGAAACGGATTTACTCCATCAATAGCTAGGCCTATACGTATGTTTCGAGGTTCACTAGCAAACTCTAGCCACTTACTATCTATGTGTTTCCAAGCATCAGAGTCAGTAGACACTCACATTACACCATTTGTAGAGTTGGTCTTTGCATGCCATGACATTAACTCAGTTATGGATTTGCATCTAATCTTGCTCTTAATTCGTGGAATGATAGGAAGAACCTTTGGGGGGATTGCTTTGCCCACAAGGTCTTCTCTAAACCTATTTGCTCCACACTTTTGACATATGTCGAGATGCTCATACTTGTTCTGAAAGAGGATGCAATAATTCAGACAAGCATGAATCTTAGTGTAGTCCATTGCAATGGATTGTAAAAGCTTTTTTTGCATCTCCACGTGTTGCAGGCATGTTACTGTTAGTGTCCATGTGAAAGGCCAAATGGCCACTGGACACTTCTTTGTATATGTTCTTTAATAAAACATATAATGGCCTGGTTAGTCACAGACTGTAAGTTCGACTGCATTGTAAGACCTAAGAAGTCTGTCTTCGTGCTCCCTGTGTATTGTGTTTTTTTGTGTATTCTGTAGTCTCTGTGCGGAGTACCATGTGCGGCCTTAGGAGCTCGGTTTTCTACTCCGAGGATATCTTCATGGAGAGCGTGGGAAGGAGAGCGCACTGTGGTGCATTGCCATCGAAATACTTCACTGGTATCAGAGCAGTTCGACGCAAAAGCTTTGTTCCTTTTGTGGGAGCAAAGCAAGCACTCCATCCCCCCCATCCCCGCTTTCTCCAAGGCTTATGACTAAGGCGGCAACCAAGGCATAGACCTTGGCATATATTTTCATCCGAGTCACCAATGGCATTGTTGGCTATGCGTGAGGGAGGACCTCAATGATCAAGGAATATAGAGATTCTTGGTACTTCTCGAGAGGTCACCCATCCCAGTATTGTTCCCCCTAGAGCTCGCTTAACCGTGGCAATCTCTTGCCACTAAGCTACACTCTTGTGGTATTTGAAGAAGGGGAAAGACTAAGGTTGACATAACCTTGAATATGTTTTGGTCCCTCAAAGCTTCATTATTTGCTTTCAAAGCCTATTTCTGAAGCATTTTTGGGGTGTCTTTTAGAGCTGTTTTGGAGTACTTCCACACATAGTTCTCTTCACACACATCCAAGAACATCAAGAAGAGTGTTCTTTGTACTTCTCTGACATCAAATATAACCTTTGGGGTTTTTTTCAGCCACACTCGCAAAACTACAAGTTTCTTGAAAGATTTCAATTTTGGTGGGAGCAGTTGCTACAAATTTATGCAGGTTTTTTGAGCCAAAAACATTAGAGTTGACAGACACTTGCAAGTGTTATTGGTTAGTTTTAGGGCTGCGCATTGAGCCTTTTAGTGTCATTTTACTACATATATTGAGCACATACACATTATGCATGCTTCTGTGGATACCGCTTATGTACGTCCATGTGGTCATTGATATAGCGGTGACGTTCTTTGCATAAAGCCTTTTACGTTTGATAAAGAGGGTCGCGGTGAGGTTTTCTTAACTAGGATACACCCAGTTGTCGGGGTCGCTTCGATGATGCAGGTGGAAGACTTATCCAGCCTTGCCATACGAGATGTATGATAGTTGTTCATAGGTGCTCGATAAGGAGTGATTAACTATGCAAGCAAACATGTCAGTACTTGTAGTTTTATGATATTTTGAGATTGGTCATACGCTCATTTTGTAGAGGATACTCTGGCAAAATTTTTCCAGATTTTTGTTTTGTCAACTATACAGTGGTCGATTTACTCCTTGATACACTTATTTGTTGGTGTTTGGACTCTTCTAGCTTCATTATCATTCCATTCAGTTCTCTATCATCATGGCATCACATGTCTCAGGCACATCTGGTGGATTAGGGTCTAGTGCTAGTGTTCCGAGGAGGAGCTATAACTTACAAGGCAAAGACCATTTTGAGATTTGAAAATTTGATGGCACAAACTTTGCTCTATGGAAGCATCAAATTAAAGATGTGCTGATTCAAAGGAGGCAACGGAAGCCAATAAATGGAATTTCAAAGAAGCCTGCTAACATGGATGAAGATGATTGGGATGAGTTAAAAGAAATGGCCAGGTCTACCATTCACTTGCACCTAGCAGATAATGTTTACTTTACAACATTAGACTGTGAAAGTGCAGAGGAGCTTTGGAAGAAGTTATGCAATACATGTGAAAAAGAGATGGCATCAAATAAAGCCTATCTGACGAGAAAATTATATGACCTTCATATGAAGGACACAAATAGTGTTGCTGCTCATCTAAATGAGTTTGATGCTATATTCTCTCAGTTACATGCTCATAAAATGGATATGGATAATGAAATGAAAGCAATATTGCTATTTTGCACCTTGCCTTCATTATGGGATACATTTTGCACAGCTATTAGCAATAGTGCACCTAGTGGTAAACTCATGTATGATGACATATGTGGAACACTCTTGAGTGAGGAGATTCATAGAAAATCCATGGTTGGCACTCAGAGTGGAGATGCATATAATGTTTGTGATTCTTACCAAGGAAAGAATCAACAACATGGCATAAGCAAGAACAAAGAAAAGAATGGTCAACGGAATAAGAGTAGAAGGGATATCGAATGCCATTATTGTCATAAGAAAGGACACAGGAAGAAAGATTGTTATGCATTAAAGAATGCTAAAGGTAAAGGGCAGAATGTTGATGGGCATGTTAAACAGTTACATAGACCATCTACTTTGACTGTGAAGATTGAAGAAATTAATGTTATTTCTAATGATGTTGATGTGTTGACACTTGATAGTATTGTGCCAACTAAGGCTATTATGGCTGATTCTCTTTCCCACACCTGGTTGCTAGATTTTGGTGCTTCTTTCCATGTGACACCACATAGAGAATGGTTCTCTAATTATGAAGCAAAGTCTCTTGGTACCGTGAGACTTGATGATTCGTACCAGCGTGATGTTGTGGGGATTGGAGATGTGGTTGTGCAGTTCATTGATGGTTCAAAATTTACTATGCATAATGTACGCCATGTACCTTAGTTATCATGTAGTTTGATGTTAGTTGGTCAATTTGATGACCTTGGTTACAAGGTGGTCTTCTATGCTTAGTCCTTTCGCATATCAAAGGGCAATATGGTTATTACAAAAGGAAGCAAAGTTGGCTCACTTTATCCTTTATTTGTATCACAGAAAGAACACTTGTTAGCTGTTACTGAATAGCCTATGGCTTGTATTTGGCATGGTCGTTTGGGCCATATATCTCGTAGTGGAATGGAAAATCTTTCTCATTCTAGCTACCCACCTATGTTATCTTTCTCCGATTTTTCATTTTTTGAGCATTGTCAATATGGAAAGCAAACTAGAAATGTGCATATAATGCACATTGACTCTTCAATTCAGCCTTTAGATCTCCTTCATACAGATGTGTGGGGTCCTATGCCGACTAGGTCCTTAGGTGGTTCTCTTTACTTTGTCACTTTCATAGATGATGCTACTAGAAAAGTTTGGGTATATCCTATCAAATCGAAGGATGAGGTATTCTCTACTTTCAAATAATGGCTTGCTTCAGTTGAGACTGAAAAAAGAACTAAGCTTAAGGCTTTACATTCAGATATTGGGGGTGAGTATACCTCACATGAATTCAGCCTTTTTTATCATTCTACAGGGATTCATAGAGAGTTTATAGCTCCTTATACCCTAGTACAGAATGGTGTAGCTGAGAGGAGGAATAGAACTATTCAAGATAAAGCAGTCTCTATGTTGCATCATGCAAACCTCTCACAAGGTTTTTGGGCAGAAGCAGTATTGATTGCAGTTGATCTGATTAACCTTTCACCTAGTACTACCAAAGGTTTGAAAGTGGCACAAGAGTTATGGATAGGGAAGCCACCATATTATGATCATCTTCGAGTTTTTGGGTGTGACGCATATGTTCATATACCAAAGAATCTTAGACAAAAGTTGGATCATAAGTCAAAGAAATGCATTTTTCTTGGATATGGTCGAGAAAGACAATTTGGATATCGCGTATGGGCTCCTGAAACATGGTCAGTGTTCAGAAGTAGTGATGTCATTTTCAATGAGTCTAAGATGCATAAACAATCCATTAAGGAGGTTGAAGTGAGAAGAGTGGTGTTTGAGGATAATAGTCCTCTCGTTAGCATGCATAAAAATGTTGCACATAGGGATGTTCACAAGAATGTCCATTCAAATCAGTCTACACATATTCCTGTTCAGCAACCATTGAGATGTTTTGCACGTGTCTCACATCCACCTGATAGGTATGTTCCAGGTTTAGATTTTGTTATGCTAATAGATGCCGGTAAGCCCTCTTGCTACAAAGAGGCTATGCAGACAGAGGATCATGTCAAGTGGGAGCGTGCCATGAAGAGTGAGTTGGATTCTATTCACAAGAATGGTACTTGGGATTTGGTACCTTTGCCAAAGGGCAAGAAAGCTTTACCATGTAAATGGGTATATAAGCTGAAATTCACATCAGATAGTGCTTCTCCAAAGTATAAAGCACGACTTGTTGCGAAGGGTTTTAAGCAACAACATGGTGTTGATTTTGAGAAAATCTTCTCTCCAATGGTCAAGATGACTACCCTGCGCATGTTGCTTGGATTTGTTGCAATGGAGGACTTAGAGCTAGTCCAAATGGATGTGAAAACTGCTTTTTGCATGGAGATCTTACAGATGAGATCTATATGGAGCAACCAGAGGAAATTCCTGGCAAGGAAATTCTAGTTTGTAAGCTTAAGAAGAGCTTGTATGGACTTAAAGAGTCCCCTAGACAATGGTACCAAAAGTTTGATGCTTTTATGAAGTCTCAAGGCTATTCTCGAAGCAATGAGGATCATTATCTCTACACAAAAAGATGCTTAGATGGCATCTTGATATGCTTGATACTTTATGTCGATGATATGCTGATTGCTGGGAAGTCGTCTTATGATTTGTCAATTCTCAAAAAGAAGTTGAGTCATGCATTTGATATGAAGGATTTGGGGGATGCCAAACATATTCTTGGCATGCGCATTACTCGTGATAGGAGCAAAAGATGCATATACTTATCTCAAAGTGAGCACATATCCAAAGTACTTCATAGGTTCAATATGTAGGGTAGAAAGGCATTGAGTACACCTTTACCCACATATGTGAAATTGAGCAAGGATGATTGCCCCAAATTAGATGAGGAAAAGGAATTCATGACCAAAATTCCCTATTAGTCTGTTGTTGGTAGTCTCATGTATGCTATGGTAGCTACAAGACCAGACATTGCATTTGTAGTGGGAGTTGTGAGTAGATATATGTCTAATCATGGCAAGAAACATTGGGAAGCGGTTAAGATGATTTTAAGATATCTGAGTGGCACTAAGGACAAGTGTTTATGCTTAGGTAGAGGGAAATAATCCATTATTGATTACACAGATTCTGACTATGCTGGTTGTTTACACAATCATAAGTCTACATCACGGTACATTTTTCATTTTGCTGGAGGTGCTATCTCTTAGAGATCTCGTCTTCAAGAATGTATAGCTATTTCCACCACAGAAATTGAGTATGTTGCAGCAAGTGAGGCATGTAAGGAAGCGTTGTGGCTTTCTCGTCTTGCTTGTGATATGGGTTTACCTTAGCATGTACCTCGCTTGCTGAGTGATAGTCAATGTGCCATTGCTTTGGCTAAGAATCCGGTCTATCATGTAAAGACCAAGCACATTGAGGTGAGGTATCACTTCATTCAAGATTGCTTAGCCACTGAGTGCATTATTCTTGAGAAGGTTCACACTTGAGATAATGTTGCAGATGCTTTGACTAAAGCTCTACCACAAGATAGCTTTTGACACTGTTGTCACTTGATGGGGGTTACTTGATTCATGATCTTACACAGTCACTTGTATATTGTGTAACATGGCCATCAGGTGGGAGGTATAGTTTGTATACTTACACTCAGGTATTTTTTATCATTCTTTATTTTTCTCCCATAGTAACTTTTTCCATATTGACCTTTAGTGGGAGATTGTTACCGTTAGTGTCCATGTGAAAGGCCAAATGGCCACTGGACACTTCTTTGTATATGTTCTTTAATAAAACATATAGTGGCTTGGTTAGTCACAGACTGTAAGTTCGACCACATTTGTAAGACCTAAGAAGTCTCTCTTCGTGCTCCCTGTGTACTATTTTTTTTTTGTATGTTCTGTAGTCTTTGTGCGGAGTACCGTGTGTGGCCTTAAGAGCTCGGATTTTTACTCTGAGGATATTGTCATGGAGAGCGTGAGAAGGAGAGTGCATTGTGGTGCATCGCCATCGAAATACTTCAAGGCATGTCATTGCTGTCTGGCAAAAATTGATCTATAAGAAGCCTGCAATAAGCAATTAGAATGATATTAGTAAATAAAGTTATTTTGATACAGCAATGAAAGTTTATTTTAAATCCACTTACCTGAACAATTCAAAAACACTACTATCTGACAATCCATAAATGGATTGGAGATTGAGCATCACGAGTGACGCACATAGTACATATATCTTTGGTCCATTGTACAATGGAGCAATGAAACTCACAGAAATTTTGTTGTGTCCATGAAACTCACGATCTTCGTCCATCTCATAGAATGCTTCGAGCATTTCTTCCATGTGTTCATTCTGTGTAATGCTATTAGTACCTAGTACTTCTAACTCCCATTTTGTTCTCTTCTATCCACGAGAGGTTACTGGTGCAATGTCATTTGGATCCACCTGCTCATTAGGGGGACCATGTGAATGGTAGCGTAGGTTTTGTAGTCAACTTTTATCAAAGGATCCATATTCTCTAACATGTGCAGTACAAATCCGTCGTTTCCCATAAATTTGATACTTGCACTGAGTGCAAGGACATGTCATTCTCTCCTTTGGATCCAAACTAGCCATCTGATACAATATGGACATTTTAGAACATTTTATTTTTCTTATTAAACCTAAAAACCATAATCCTAAAGACTTAAACCTAAAATATATATAGATTTAATTATATACTCTAATTTTTTTATTTTATTTTTCTTATTTAATTTATATATTTAATTGGAACACTAGCTATTTTCATATTTATTTATCTATAGTAAAACCCTATTTTTTATATAGATTTAATTATATATTCTAATTTTTATTTTCTTTTTCTTATATATATTTAATTTAATTAAAAAACATAAATCCCTATTTTTATATATTTGATTGTATATATATATATATATATATATATATATATATATATATATATATATATATATATATATATATATATATATATATATATATATATATATATATATATATATATATATATATATATATATATATATATATATATACTAAAGACCTAAAAAAACTTAAAACCCTAATCCTAAAGACCTAGACCTAAAACATGTATATGTGTGTATGCATGTGTATATGTATGTGTATCTGTACATATATTATGTGTGTATATGTGTGTATGCATGTGTAAACAACATAGAAACCCTAATCCTATTTTTATATATTTAATTTGATAAAAACCCTAAAATCCTATTTTTTATATAGATTTAATGTGTACATACATTATGTGTGTATATGTGTGTATGCATGTGCTTGAAGCACTAGAGGAAGCCAAAGCTTCACTCATGACATGTATAAGTGGAATCTTTAATTGTTCAACTAGGTTATCCTCTAGTCCTATACATTCTCTGATGCGCCATTCATTCAAAGCCATCAATCTTCAAATGTACATAAGGGAAAATAGTTGATCATTAGTCAATTCCTCTAAAAAGAGAGAAACCATCGTCATTCCAAGTGGCCATTCACTATCTAGACTTCTATCCTACATATCATGTGATGTCAGCATTTGGTCCTCGATTAAATTCAAACTTATTGCTTGATGAGGTCACATGAGAGTGAAATGGATGCAAGTTTTTACATCCTCAATCAAAGCTAGACAAAAGCACTTAAGGGGATGACTCTTCAAGAAGCATATTCTAGTAAAAAGCCTTTAGTTTTGCATTTTTAGAATTTTTGGTTGTTTTTGTTATGTACATATTCCTTATTGGACAAGATCAAAGTTGGATTAAAAAATCAAAAAGTGTGTCTTCCTAGGATATAGTGAACATAAGCATACAAGTTTTGGGATCTTAAGGCAAGGAAGATTTTTGTCAATGGAAATGTGATGTTTGATGAATGACCACACTTAGTAGAAGATAAAGCTAAATCTTCTATCTCATCAACTAGAGAAATATCTCGCCTTCTGCCTATCAAAAGACAGGTTAAAGTTGAGGAGGAGGAAACATCTACTAGTGAAATTTCCTCAGTAAAAAGCCAAATAGTTTTAACTGCATAATGTAAGCCACTAACAAAGTGGGCACAATAACTCTTTGATGATCACAATCCATTCATCCTCTGATGGATTACATAGATCAAAGAGAATAGAGGAGCAAAGAAGAGCCTCAAAACACATTGTTAAAATGGCTCTAATGGTAGATATCATGGTCTCGATAAAGGAACATACCACCATTAAAGAAACCCTTGATGATCCATGTTGGAGAGTGGCAATCCATTCTAAGTATGATAGTATAATAATAAATGATACTTGGGATCTAGTCAACTTGCCACCAAAGAAGAAGGTAATCGATACTAAACAAACATTCACACCAACAACACACATGAAAACTATTCGGATGGTACTTGCAATAGTTGAACAAAAGAACTTGCCTATTTTCTAGATGGATGTCAATTTGCATTTTTGAATGGTCACCTCAAGGACAAGGTACATGCATCTCAACCATTAGGTTTTGAGATGCCCAATGCACAAAATAAAGTTTGAAGTTTGAGTAAATCTTTGTATGGCCTTAAGCAAGCACCATAGGCTTGGTACTAGTGGATAGATAACCTTTTTGGAAATATGGGTTTTGAAAGTACTTCTAATGGTAACCTATATGTAATGAAAAAGGATAACAAGCTAGTTGTTATTATTGTATGTGTAGATGATCTGATCATTAGAGGAGATCATGAAGAACTCATCGATCAGACTCGGATCAGCTTGGGAACTGAGTTTGAAATGAGAGGCTTAGGTCTACTCCATTTTTGTTTGGGAATTGAAGTATGGCAAAGAAATGATGGCAGTTTCATATCACAATAGAAGTATGCCAAAGAAATTCTTGAGGCATTTGGAATGATGGACTGCAAACCAATTGGTGCACTTATGGAGGTAAATCATAAGCTATCTATGGATGATAACATGTCTGATGTAGATGCTAAGAAGTATAGGAAGCTCATTGGAAGTCCTATTTTTCTGTGCAACACTAGACTACACATCTGCTATGATGTTGGAGTGTTAAGCAGGTTTTCCAACAAACCTAAGGAGAGATTGGAATGTTGGAATGTGAATTCTAAGGTACATTGCAGGAAACTTGGATTTTGGTATTCTTTACACCATAAGTGATACACTTCAAGGATATTGTGATTCAGTTGGGGCTAGAGATTATGATTCTAGAAAATTATATTCTAGATACTATTTCTCACTTGGTTCAGGAATATTTTCTTGGGTAAGTAGGAAACAACCAACTCTCGCACTCTCCTCTATTGAAGGAGAGTACAAAGCAGCTTGCTTTGCCTTTTGTGAGGTAGTCTAGTTAAGGATAATTCTTGCAAAACTAGGATTTGCATCACAAATGGAGACTATACTTAAATGTGACAATCAAAATCGTATGTCCATTGCAAAGAACCCATTTTCATTCTCACACAAAGCATCTAGAAGTACAACACCATTATGTTTGTGAGCTAATCAAAGATGAAATTGTGGAGCTAGAATATTGCCCAACAAAGGAAAATTGTGTTGACATATTCACTAAAGCACTTAGAAAAGAGTAGCTAAATAGGTATCCTCAACAGATGGGCATAGGAACCAGACCTACTTGATTTATCATTCGATAAACATTGAGGGGGGGTTGTTAGTACATGACCAATGTCTAGCCCTCATGATTGTATGTCCTAATGCACATTTTTTAAGGCTCCCATTATGAGGATAAGCCAACCGTGCATTACCCAATTGATGGGAATCCCAAAGTTGCATGGTGGATGAAAGTCAAATTGGACCATGTAAGGTATTGTAAGGAAAGGGAGTTATCAGGGTCTTGAATTGTGGGGTCTGGGGCAACAATGAGTAGCATCGGCTCCGAGGTCTAAGGGGCCAATGGTCCCCCTCGTGAGGGTTCAAACAGTGCCCCCAATGCGACAGTACAAGAAATATTCCATGGAATATTCCCTATTAAATTGAAAAATCATTCATATTTGTTAGGTCGATTGAACTAGCCTAAGCTGCATGGGGATTATGCAGGCGATGGCTGCCCATGCTCTATGACCCATGTATAGCCATCTATAGACGGCCACATCTCTTCATTAGCCTATATGTAAATGACCTCTACACTACCTCACATATCGAATTGAGCCAACACACCTCTACCTTGTATCTCTTTATCTAGAGTTGTCTAGATCACCATTTAAGCTCTACCTTTAGAGTGCATGGTGGGACAACTCCATCATCTTTGTGCTTGCTATTAGTAGCAATATTTTGAAATTCTACTATATCCGTTATCTTCTCTGCTAGTGCTCTGGGTTATCTTGCATAACTACTTTCTTATAGGTGAAATGAAAAGTGAGTCAAGGAAGAAAAACATTATCAATAGAAAAGGAATATAGGGTGGTAAAAATATATATATGAAGAGGAAAAGGTTTGAAGAGGTAGATATTAACAAGGGTGCAATAAAAGAGAAGAGGGATCTATGGAAGATGAGGGAAGGAAACGAGAGAGGTCTAAGTAAGAGGAGATGGAAAGAGAAGAAACTCATATGAGTAAGTAAGAGAGTAAGGGAAAATAAGATTAAAGATGGGGACAATGGGGTGAGATATAGGAAAATCAAATGAAATGTAAAATAGATGTAAGTGAAATAGTGGATCTAAGAAGCTGAAGCTGTAAAAGGAGGAAAATCTAGAATGGAGGCCAATGAATAGAATAGGGAAGATGAGTTATGAGGGGAGGGTAGATAGATAGAGAGAGTAAAAACAAAAAGGAGATTATGGAATTGGGAAAATGAGGACAATGAGGAAGTACAAGTTAGGTAGTAAAGGAAGGAGGGCCTCAATCAAGGAATTCAATGGACAATTCCAATCTTTCTAAGGGCTCTGCCCAAACTTATACTCCTCTAATTCCATTTAAGGATTTACCTTTTACAAGTAAGTTCATAAGTTTCCCACATGATTTGGGTTCCTCCAAGGTGTGAACCCACAATTTTTCCAATGCCAGACAAGCTCAAGCTTTCCCAAAATTCATGTGACTTCCAATTCTAATGCAATTTACCAAGTACACCCATTTCAAAGAACTTCAAGGAAAATAAAACAAAAATAAAGAGATGAAAACATCTAATCTAAAGAGATTGAAAAACCACAATTGTAATTATAGGTACAAAAAAATCCACTTCTAATTCCCAACCCTACTTGTGAATATAAGATCAAAAGTAAAAAATGGGAGTTCCTGCAAGGGAGTACAAAACTCAACTTAACAAGCAAAAATTAGCAAGCATAATAAATGAATTACCTGCAAGCTTCCCAATCCATGATGCAACTTACCGAGGTGTGGTCATCGATCTTCCAACAATGGTGTCAAAATTTATTGATGTGCATTCACCTTAAATTTATCAAATCCATGAATACTAGACCTCCACTTAGTTGCAATCGAAGGTAGTAAGCAGATGGAATGGGCAGATGTCTCATTGATCTCCCTTGTATTCACATATGAACTTCTCTAATCATGAAAATATGAAAACCTAAAATTGTGTGAAAATTGTTGAACACAATAAAATCCACCATGATGAAATCTTGGAAAATCATGATAAAAGTTAGACAATCATAATAAAACCATGGGAGATCATGATAAAATCATGGTTGATGAAATCTACATAACAAAATCCACCAAGATAAAATCTTAGGCGATCACTCTAAAACCTATGGAGATCAAAGCTCACATGATCATGATAAAAACTGTCGTGATCATGATCGAAAGCTCCATGATCACAATCAAAGCCACCACAATCGTGATAAAAGAAACTCCATGATCAAATCTAGGGTTATACGTGATCAAAACTTTAGTTCCAGCATCATCTTCATCATCAAGGTAGGGCTCACACAAATGATCAAAAGAATACATCTATTTGAAAACATGAACATATTTCCCTCGTTAGTTGTCCAAATTGAGTGTATGATGGCTCGTTTTGAAACTAATAAGAAGATTTACAAGTGGGCAAGAATATCGTCTAGAACTTTCCTCAAAGCTAGAAACGGATGTGGTCTATCAATAAACACAAGAATTTAGCACAAAACAATTTGAAATCACAAAGTAAGACAAAAAACACTTAGCCTTGAGGAAGTAGAAACATGTAAAAGCAAGTAGTGTGTCACACATCAGAAATCATGCAGAATAAGTCACAGAGAATCCATCAAAGATTGTGCACTAATTTTGCAAGAAGAAGAGATATCTTACTTGTCGAGAAACACGGCCCAAGATTCACAGAAACTGAAAATAAAGTATGGAGCCTCAAAATACACTAGAAACAACAATGATGAAATGCAAAAGAAATGGACTAAATTATGAAATGAAAACTTACATAAACAAACATGGAGCCTGAACATCAAAGTGAGAGCCTCATGGGATTACATGGATGAATGAGGACAGATGAAGTGAGGCCCTCCTAATATGGAGTAGAGGGGGAATTACCTTGCATGTGGGATAAAGAGACCTTGCATGAGAATAATTGTGAATTTGACAAAGGTGGATCATGGAACTCTCAACACCCTCCAATGACCCTTTTGTTGTAATGTGGGGAACTAGTGACATATTGCATCACTTAGTCCATTGGGTTCTAGATCTAAGGATATATGGGATCCTTGGACACAACCTTGGACATATGACATCCAAGTGTCAAGATGCACAAAATCCTTTGGTATAGCACAGATGTATGGCACCCACATGGTTGCTCTTTCATGGACATATGACTTGATTATACACATAAAAAGAACTAGACAGTATTCATTTATGCTTTTTTGAATTAAAGATTCCAAATATGAGAAATAATAACGCAAATAGAAAACCATTTGGATATCCCATTACTTGAATATATGCATAATATGCCTGAATTTTCTCTTAGCTTTCAACTTCAACCATAGAGTAAAATCATCCCATTTTATTTGTTTCCAATATTGAATTCTTTTGTGGGATGAGAAAGGTAGCAATCCATAAGTTACACCAGTCATTTCTACATGATTCATACATATAGTTAATTTGAATGGAAAGATGGGATCAATTTCAAAATTATCCTACTGATTTCCTTCATTCTTCACAAATATGGTAGCTAAAAATAGAGCATAATCATCACTATTATGTCATCTCTCTCTCTCTCTTTCTCTCTTTCTCTCTCTTTCTCTCTCTTTCTCTCTCTCTTTCTCTCTCTTCCCCTCTCTCTCTCTCTCAGAGTGAGGAGTTTGCACTCATGTACAAGGAAGTGCCAAGCTATGTGGAATCAATCCACAAAAGGAAGTAAGCCCAAAGCTTTGCGAAAAGCTTCAAATTTCTCCCTAGGCAGAGCCAGTGTGAAAAGGTCTCCAATGTTCTCCTGTGTGGGCACATATGCCAAACTGATCTCTCCAGCAGAGAACCTCTCCTTGACATAATGATAGTGCACCTCAATGTGCTTAGTGCAAGCATGGAACACAGGGTTCCTTGCAATTTCCAATGCGCTCTGACTGTCAGTGAAGATAGTGGTGATAGAAGATTGACCAACACCCAAATTAGACATAAGGCATCTGAGCCACACACACTCAATAGTTGTTGTGAAAGCTTCCATATACTTAGTCTCATAACTAGAAGTGGCCATATTAGGGTACTTGTTGCTCAACCAAGATATTCATGAGCTACCAAGCATGAAGCAAAAACCACTAGACACACAAGTGCCATAGCAACTAGCCCAATCAGAGGCAGAAAAAGCATTAAATTTGACAGTAGTGATCCCCCCTTGGGATAAAACAATCTTAGTAGTTGGGTACCACTCAAGTAGCAAAAGATGCACTTAACCGACTACCAATGCTTGACACCTAGGCAATGCATAAACCTGCTCATCTATGAGACAACAAACTGAATATCTTGCCGAGTAATGCATAAGTAAATCAAGCATCTAGCAACCTGCTGATAGAGAACAACATCAAATGCATCTCCAGCATCATGAAGACTATATTGTAAACCTATTTCAATAGGAGTGCAAATAGGTTTGCATTCTTTAAGGCCAGAATGCCATAGTAATGTGTCAATATATTTTGTTTGACACAAAGCTATTCCGCCATCAACTTGCATAAATTAAATGCCCAAATAGTGATGCAAATGCCCCAAATCCGACATCTCAAATGAGGCATGCAAATCAGCCTAAAAATAAGTAATATACTGAGGAGCATGTCATTGACATAGACAACAATGATCAAAAGCACATCATTTGCATGCTTAACATGTAAGGTGCCCCTAATTGAATTGTTCTCAAAACCATGTGAAATCAAGTAGGCATGTATCATTTCATACCAAGAAGGTGGTGCTTGCTTCAAACCATGAATGCCTTTTTCAACCTACACATTTGGTTTTCATGTCGTTTCTGCAAAAAGCCACGGGGTTGAAAAGCATAAACTTCTTCATGCAAGTCACCATTCAGAAATGTAGTTTTAATGTCCAACTGATGTACATTCCAACCACGATGAGCTACAAGTGCACATATGCTATGAACAATAGTCATTCGGCATGTGGGAGGAAGGGTCTCATCAAAATCAATGCCTCTTTCTTGAGCATAACCCTTTGCAACAAGCCTAGACTTATACCTCTCAAGAGTTCCATTAGGATTACACTTTAGCTTGTATACCTAGTTAGTGCCAATGGCCTTCTTGCCAGGAGGCAAGTCACATAAAGACCAAGTACCATTTTTCATAATAGCATTGTTGTGAGCACATACATTCTCACATAATCTCTTTGATTGGTCATTGTTGTTCATCAATCCATTTTTTTTGGGAGAATCTATAAAAATTCTCTTAGAAGTTGACATTGGGTCATATTTTTTTAGCTTTAGTGGTTTTTGGACTATTCTAGCTCCATTGTCATTCTAGCGAGTTCTCTATCATCATGGCATCAGAGGTCTCAAGTACATTTGGTGGATCGGGTTCTAATGCTAGTGTTCCCAAGAGGAGCTATAACTTGTAGGGAAAAGACTATCTTGAGATTTGTAAATTTGATGGCATATGCTTTGCTCTATAGAAGAATCAGATTAAAGATGTGTTGATTTAGAGGAGGTAGTGGGAGCGAATAAATGGAATCTCAAAGAAGCTTGCTGACATGGATGATGATGATTGGGATTAGTTGGATCAAATGGCTATGTCTACCATCCAATTGCACCTAGCAGATAATGTTTACTTTACAGTATTGGACTGTGAAAGTGCATATGAGCTTTGGAAGAAGTTATGAAACACTTACAAAAAAGAAATGTCATCAAATAAAGTGTATCTAATAAGAAAGTTATACGACCTTTGCATGAAAGACATAAATAGAGTTGTTGCTCATCTAAACGAGTTTGATGTGATATTCTCTTAGTTATAAGTTCAAACAATGGAAATGGATAATGAGATGGAAGCAATCTTGTTGTTATGCATCTTGTCATCATCATGGGATACCTTTTACAAAGCTATTAGCAATAGTGCACCTAATGGTAAGCAACACTCGAGTGAAGAGATGCATAGAAAGTCTATGATTGGCACTCAGAGTGGAGATGCATATAATGTTCATGATTCTTACCAAGGAAAGAACCAACAATGTAGCAAGAGCAAGAACAAGGAAAAGAATGGTCAATGGAATAAGAGTAGAAGTAAATCAAGGAAGATGGATTTTGAGTGCCATTATTTTCATAAGAAAGGACATGTGATGAAATATTGCTATGCATTAAAGAATGCTAAAGGTACATGACAAAATGTTGATGGACATGTTAAATAGTTACCTACACCATCTACTTCAACTATGGAGATGGAAGAAATTAATGCTCTTTCTCATGATGTGGATGTGTTGAGACTTTAGAGTACTATGCCCACTTAGCCTCTTATGGCTGGTTCTCTTTCCCACATGTGGCTGTGAGATTTTGGTGCTTCTTTCCATGTGATACCACATAAAGAACAGTTCTCTACTTATGCATCAAAGTCTCTTGGTACCGTGAAACTTGGCGACTTGTCGAGATTGGAGATGTGGTTGTGCAATTCATAGATGGTTCAAAATTCATTATGCATAATGTATGTCATGTACTTCAATTATCACGTAGATTGATGTCAACTAGTCAACTTGATTGTTACCCTTAGTGTCCATGTGAAAGGCCAAATGGCCATTGAAAACTTTTGTATATGTTCTTTAATAAAACATATTGTGGCTTGGTCAGGCACAGACTATAATTTTGACCGCATTTGTAACACCCAAGAAATGTTTGTGCTCTCCGTGTACTGTGGTTTTTTGTATATTTTATAGGTCAGTGAGGAGTACTATGTGCGGCATTTGGAGATCAGTTTTTTACTATGAGGGTATCATTGTGGAGCTATTGAGAAGGAGATTAGACCATGGTGCATTGCTATCAAAGTACTTCACTGGTATTAGAGCATTCACATGCAAAAACTTTGTTTCTTTTGTTTGTGTGAAGCAAGCACCTACACGCCCACCCAAGGCTTATGACTAAGGTGGTGACCAAGGCATAGACATTGGCATACATTGTCAGCCAAGCCACCAAAGTCACCATTGGCACTATTGGATGTGCACCAGGGAGGACCTCAACAATCAAGGAAGATGGAGGTTCCTGATACCTCTCGGGAGGTCAAGCATCCCAGTTTGTCCCCCCCCCCCCCCCCACAAAGCTTGCTTAAGTGACAATCTCGTGCCACTAAGCTACACTCTTGTGGTGCTTGAGAAAGGTGAAAGACTAACCTTCACATTTTCTCGAACATGTTTTGGGCCCTCAAAGTTTCATTCTTTGTTTTCAAAGCCTATTTTGAAGCATTTTTACGGTGATTCTTGGAGCCATTTTGGAGTATTTTCATGCATAGTTCTCTTTACATAGGTTCAAGAACATCAAGAAGAGTGTTGTTTATACTTCGTCAACAATGAATATTCAGCTTTGAAGCTCTACATTTTTAGCCTCACTAGTAAGGTTTCTTGAAAGGTTTCAATTATGGTGGGAGTAGCCACCACAAGTTTATGTAGGTTTTTTGAGCCTAAAGAATAGAGTTGACAAACACTTGCAGGTGTTGTTGGCTAGTGTTTTGGCTGTGAATTCAGCCTTTAAGTGCCATCTACTGCATAAATTGAGCACATACACACTATGTACCCTTATGTGGATACCACTTATGTACGTCCATGTGGTCATTCATACAGTAGTTATGTATTTGCATAAAGCCTTTGACATTGATAAAGAGGGTCATGGTGAGGTTTCCTTAACTGGGAGACACTCAGATGTCGGGGTCTCTTCAGTGATGCAAGTGGAAGACTTAACCAACCTCGCCATAAGAGATGTATGCTAGTTGTTCATAGGTTCTTGATAAGCCTAGTTGTCTTCTTTGGGTTAACTGATTATAGAAAATGGAGGCTATGCAAGTTTACATGTTAATACTTTTAGTTTTATGAAAAATTGACATTGTTTATATGCTCATTTTGTATAGGTGACTCTAGCAATTTTTTTCCAAAATTTTGGTTTCTTTAACTATAAAGTGGTCAATTTACTCCTTGGTACACTCATTAGTGTGACCACATTATTCTTAGATAATCCTTTTGGTTGGCCATTACTATTCATTAATTCATTTTTTTGGGAAGAATCTATTGATTTTTTTCCCAGAATCAGACACTTGATCATCCTTTTTGAGCCTTAGTGGTGTTTGGACTCATCTAGCTCCATTATCATTCTATTCAATTCTCTATCATCATGACATCAGAGATCTCAAACACGTCTAGTGGATCAGGGTCTAGTGCCAGTGTTATGAGTACAAACTTTACTCTATGGAAGAATCTGATTAAAGACGTGCCGATTCAAAGGAGGCAATGGAAGCCAATAAATAGAATCTCAAAGAAGCCTACTAACATGGATAAAGATGATTGGGATGAGTTGGATGAAATGGCTAGGTCTACCATTCGATTGCACTTGGTAGATAATGTTTACTTTATAGTATTGATCTATGAAAGTGTGGAGGAGCTTTGGAAGAAATTATGCAATACATATGAAAAAGAAACGACATCAAATAAAGTGTATCTGATGAAAAAGTTATATGACCTTTGGATGAAGGACATAAATAGTGTTGTTTCTCATTTGAATGAGTTTGATGCTATATTTTCTCAATTATAGGCTCAAAATATGGAGATGGATAATGAAATGAAAGCAGTCTTGTTGTTATGCACCTTGCCATCATCATGGGATACATTTTGCATAGTTATTGGCAATAGTGCATCTGGTGGTAAACTAGTCTATGATGATATATGTGGAGCACTTTTGAGTGAGGATATTCATAGAAAATCTATGGTTGGCACTCATAGTGGAGATGCATATAATGTTCGTGAATCTTATCAAGGAAAAAATCAACAACATGGAAGGAGCAAGAACAAGGAAAAGAATGGTCAACAGAATAAGAGTAGAAGTAAATCAAAGAAGAGGGATATTGAATGCCATTATTGTCATACAAAAGGAAAAATGAAGAGAGATTGTTATGTGTTAAAGAATGCTAAAGGTAAAGGGTAGAATGTTGATGGGCATGTTAAATAGTAACCTCAATATCTACTTCAATAGTGAAAATTGAAGAAATCTATGCTATTTTTGATGATGTTGATGTATTGACACTTGACAATATTGTGCCTACTGAGGCTCTTATGGCCGATTCTCTTTCCCACATGTGTTTGCTAGATTCTAGTGCTTCTTTCCATGTGATACCACATAGAGAATGGTTCTCTATTTATGCAGCAAAGTCTCTTGGTATTGTGAGACTTGGTGACTCTTACCAATGTGAAATTGTCAGGATCGGAGATGTGGTTGTGTCATTCATTGCTTCAAAATTTACTATGCATAATGTACACTATGTACCTCAATTATCATGTAGTTTGATGTCAATTGGTTCAACTTGATGACCTTGGTTATAAAGTGTTATTCTATGATCATTTCTTTCTCATATCAAAGGGAAATATAGTTATTGTAAAATGAAGCAAAGTTGGCCCACTTTATCCTTTATTTGTATCATGAAAGGAACACTTGTTAGCTGTTACTAAAGAGCCTATAGCTTGTATTGTGCATGGCCATTTGGGCCATATATGTCATAGTGGAATGGAAAATCTTTCTCATTTTGGCTACTTACCTATGTTATCTTTCTTTGATTTTTCATTTTGTGAAAACTACCAATAAGGAAGACAAACTAGGAATGTGCATAAAATGCACATTGACTCTTCAATTCAGCCTTTAGACCTTGTTCATACATATGTGATTGATCCTATGCCCACAAGGTCACTAGGTGGTTCTCTTTACTTTGTCACTATTATAGAGATGCTACTAGAAAAACCTAGGTATATCCTATCAAAGCGAAGGGGGACGTATTCCCTATTTTCAAAAAATGACATGCTTCAGTTGATACTAAAAAGGAACTAAGCTTAAGGCTTTATGCTCAGATAATGGGGTTGAGTATACCTCACATGAATTCAGCCTTTTCTAATAATCGGGAGGAAGTTGTAGAGAGTTTTCAGTTCCTTATAGCCTAATACAAAATGGTGTAGCTGAAACAATGAACAGAACTATTAAAGATAGAGTAATTTCCATTCTGCATCATGCAAACCTTTCACTAGGCTTTTAGGAAGAAGCAGTATTGATTGTAGTTCATGTGATTAACATTTCTCCTAGTATTGCCAAAGATCAAAAAGTGGTATAAGAGTTATGGACAAGAAAGCCACCATATTACGATCACCTTTGAGTCTTTGGGTGTGAAGCATATGCATTGCCATGGAGGACTAGAGCTAGTCCAAATGGATGAGAAAATTGATTCTTGCACGGAGATCTTACAGATGAGATCTATATGGAACAACCAGAGGGTTATGTAATTCCTAGCAAAGAAAGTCTAGTTTGCAAGCTAAAGAAGAGCTTATATGGACTAAAATAGTCACCTAGATAATGGTATAAAAAAATTGGCGCTTTTATGAAGTCTCAAGGTTATTCTTGAAGCAATGAGGATCATTGTCTTGACACAAAGAGATGCTCAGATAGAATCCTGATATGCTTGATACTTTATGTCGATGATATGTTGATTGCCAGGAATTCCTCTTATGACATGTCAATTCCAAAAAAGAAGTTGAGTGAGAAATTTGATATGAAGGATTTGGGCGATGCCAAACATATTCTTGGCATGCGCATTACTCGTGATAGGAGTAAAAGATGCATATACTTGTCTTAAAGTGAGTGCATATCCAAAGTACTTCACATGTTCAATATGCAAGGTGGAAAGGTATTGAATACATCTTTACCCACGTATGTGAAATTGAGCAAGGATGATTGCCCCAAATTAGATGAGGAAAAGGAATTCATGACCAAAATTACTTATCACTCTATTGTTGGTAGTCTCATTTATGCTATGGTAGCTACGAGACCAGATATTGCATTTGTAGTGGGACTTGTGAGTAGATATATGTATAATCCTAGCAAGAAGCATTGGGAAGTAGTCAAGATGAGTTTGAGATATCTAAGTGGCACTAAGGACAAGTGTCTATGCTTGGGTGGGAAAACATCCATTATTGGTTACATAAATTTGGATTAGGCTAGTTGTCTAGACAATTGTAATCTACATCAAGATACATTTTTCATATTGTTAGAGGTGCTATCTATTGGAGATCTCGTCTTCAAGAATGTACAATTGTTTCCACTACAAAAGCAGAGTATGTTGCAGCAAGTGAGGCACGTAACAAATCATTGTGGCTTTTTTGTCTTATTTGTGATATGGGTCTGCCTCAGCATGTAGCTTGTATGCTCAGTGATAGTCAGAGTGCCATTGCATTGACTAAGAATCAGGTCTATCTTGCTAAGACCAAGCACATTCATGTGTGATATCACTTCATTAGAGATTGCTTAGCCACTAAACATATTTTTCTTGAGAAGGTTTGTACTCGAGATAATGTTGTAGAAGCTTTTACAAAAGCTCTACCACAGGATAGCTTTTGACATTGTTGTCACTTGATGGGGGTTACTTGATTCATGCTCTTACATAGTTACTTGTATATTGTGTAACATGCCTATTAAGTGGAGGTATATTTTGTATACTTACACTCAAGTATTCTTTATCATTCTTTATTTTTCTCTTGTAGACACTTTGGCCATATTGGCCTTTAGTGGGAGGTTCTTACCATTAGTGTCCATGTGAAAGGCCAAATGGTCATTAGAAACTATATGTTATTTAATAAAACATATAGTGGCATGGTGACCCAGAGGTTGTAAGTTTGACTTCATTTGTAACACCCAAGAAATCTGTGTTCGTGCTCTCCATGTATTGTGTTTTTCTACGTACTCTACAAGTTAGTGAGGAGTATTGTGTGCGGCATCTAGAGATCAATTTTCTATTGCGAGGGTATTATCGTGGGGTTGTTGAGAGGGAGAGTAGACTGTGGTGCATCGCTATCAAAGTACTTCATCAATGACCTTGTTTACAAAGTGGTTTTCTTTGCTAAGTCTTTTCTAATACCAAAAAGCAAAATGGTTATTGCAAATGGAAGCATTGTTGGCTCACTTTCTCCTTTATTTGTATCATACAAAGAACACTTTATTTTACTTAACAATCTATGGCTTGTATTTGGCATGGCCGTTTGGGCCACATATTTCTTAATGGAATGGAAAATCTTTCTCGTTCTGGCTACTTGCCTATGTCATCATTTTCTAGCTTCTCATTTTGTGAGCATTTTCAATATGGAAAGCAAACTAGGAATGTGCATGCCAAAGGGAAGGAAATCTTTACCATGTAAATGGGTATATGAGCTCAAGTTCACAACGGATAGTGCTTCTCCAAAGTATAAATCACAGTTGGTTGCAAAGTGTTTTAAACAACAATATGGTGTAGATTTTGAGGAAATCTTCTCTCCAATAGTCAAGATGACTACATTGCATATGTTGCTTGCATATGTTGCTTGCATTTGTTGCAATCGAGGACTTAGAGCTAGTCCAAATCTATATGGAACAACAAGAGGGCTATGTAGTTCCTAGCAAAAAGAGTCTATTTTATAAGATAAAAAAGAGCTTATATGGATTTAAACAATCCCCTAGACAATGGTACCAAAAGTTTGATGCTTTTACGAAGTCTCAAGGCTACTCTTGAAGCAATGAGGATCATTGTCTCTACACAAAGAGATGCTCAGATGGCAATCGAGTATGCTACACATTTTGTATATCGGCATTTGAGCGAGTATATGCAAGATCATCCTGATGCCTTTGTGAGTATTTTTAAATTTTATATAATTATTTTATTTTTATGAATGGGCTAATTGTTTTATTTATTTATGTTTATTATATGTAATACAGGAGTATTATGGAGAGACAAATATGGATGAGGTGGAGAGACAGACACAGGAGGGACGATCTCGATCGTCACAGGGTGATCATGACGATGAGGATGAGGAAGATCAAGATGATCATGATATTGCTGATGATGATGATCATCATGTTGATGATGATTAGGATTTTAGTTGATTATGACATTGGATTATATGTATTTACATATATATATATATATATATATATATATATTATCTATATATTTTTCATTTCAGTTATGTTTTGAATTATGTGTATGGTATTAAGTAATGAAGAGTTTTGTTCTATTGATTGTTATTATTGTTTATATTAAGCATGTGTATTAATACTTTAATTATATAATTCATTCATATGTGTGTACCTAAGTGTATATGTATGTAGTGTATATGTATGTATGTGCATGTGTATGTATGTGCATGTGTATGTATGTGTATATATATGTATGTGCATGTGCATGTGCAAGTGTATATGTGTGTATGAGTATGTGCATGTGCATGTGTATGTGTGTGTATATGTATGTGCATGTATATGTGTAACTCTATGTGTATATGTGTGTATGTGCATGTATATGTGTATATGTAGGTATGTGCATGTGTGTGTGCATGTGTATATGTGTTTTAATACTTTAATTATATAATTCATTCATATGTGTGTACCTAAGTGTATATGTATGTGTGTGTATATATATGTATGTATGTGCATGTGTATGTGTGTGTATATGTATGTATGTGCATGTGCATGTATAAGTGTATATGTGTGTATGAGTATGTGCATGTGCATGTGTATGTGTGTGTATATGTATATGCATGTGTGTGTGCATGTGTATATGTGTTTTAATACTTTAATCATATAATTCATTCATATGTGTGTACCTAAGTGTATATGTATGTGTGTGTATATGTATGTATGTGCATGTGTATGTGTGTGTATATGTATGTGCATGTGCATGTATAAGTGTATATGTGTGTATGAGTATGTGCATGTGCATGTGTAAGTGTGTGTATATGTATATGCATGTATATGTATAACTCTATGTGTATATGTGTGTATGTGCATGTATATGTGTATATGTAGGTATGTGCATGTGTGTGTGCATGTGTATATGTGTTTTAATACTTTAATTATATAATTCATTCATATGTGTGTACCTAAGTGTATATGTATGTGTGTGTATATGTATGTATGTGCATGTGTATGTGTGTGTATATGTATGTATGTGCATGTGCATGTGTAAGTGTATATGTGTGTATGAGTATGTGCATGTGCATGTGTAAGTGTATATATGTGTATGAGTATGTGCATGTGCATGTGTATATGTGTGTATATGTATGTGCATGTATATGTGTAACTCTATGTGTATATGTGTGTATGTGCATGTATATGTGTATATGTAGGTATGTGCATGTGTGTGTGCATGTGTATATGTGTGTGTACGTATGTGCATATATATGTGTATATATGTGTATAATGTATGTATATGCATGTGTATATGTATGAAACATGCATGTGTATGTGGATGCATTTCCATTTGCATCCATGTGCATGCATGTGGATGTGCATATACATGTATTTGTGTATATGTTAATGTGTGTGTGTGTGTATATATATATATATATATATATATATATATATATATATATATATATATATATATATATATATATATATATATATGCAATAATGCATGCATGTAAGTCTTTTTATGTGGTTGTAGAAATGTTTGTGCATATGCATGTGTATATGTGTGTATGTCTAAGTGTATGTGCACATGTATCTGTGTGTATATATGTGTGTGTATGTGCATGTGTATATGTGTATATGTGTGAAAGTGCATCTTCATCATGTATAAGTGTATAAGTGCATATCAATAAGTGTGAGTATGCTATCTAATGAAAATAACACAATTTAAATGATATACAAAGAATAGAAATTGTGCTTACAATAGTTAGTCATACTTTTTTCTTGGTTAGCTTCTTGAATAACCTGCAATAAAGAGAGAGAGAGAGAGATAATTCAAAGAGAGAAAGATGTAGAAAGAGAGAAACAGAGACAGAGGGAGACAATAAGAGAGAGCTTAGGCAAAACAACAATTCTACATATACTTGCTTCAGTTCGTAAGCGCAGTGCAATTGCGAACGTTGGAGAGCTCTTCGATCGGATGCGTGAAAATGCCGATCGAAGAGCCTCCAACGCTTTAATTTTTGTCTGTCAACAGACCGTCGTGTAAGCGATGCTACCCGTTGTCGCATAAGCGACATTTTTTTAGCGTGGCTTATGCGACACCAAAAATCATTGCCTATGCGACGTAAAACAGCATCGCTTATGCGACGCTATTTAAAAGCATCGTGTTAGCGATGCTGTATGGGAGCATCGCAGCCCCGTCGCACCACAAGTCGCAAAAAACGTAGTTCACTTTGTCGTTTAATCGACGGTCCGTGTGTGACGCTAATTACGATGCATGTTGCAATTTTATAGCGACGCAATTATGTCGCCTTAACCGTCGCTATACGCCCATATTCCTTGTAGTGAATGAATAGTGCACTCTTTTTGTCTCTATCTCTAGTGCTCTATCCTTCAGATATGCTCATTCTAATGCTGGAAAAAAGTCTGCCCATGCTCGCATTGACACAGAAGCAGATGCTTTAGTCGACAAACCTCTTCATGTTCTATGAGTGCTAATGGAGTAAGGAATGTGCTGCAAGGTTGAATGTCATCTAGAAGAGTAGGTTCGTCCGTTGTATGGCATGTGGTAGGATAGCACTAGAACTTCTTCATGCTTCAGCTTCCCTGTAAAAGCACCACTAGCCTTTCTAGTTGTGCTTCATTCGCCAGATCTGCTTCACACTACCATACCTCGATGCTCGAATGGACTTTCTCTCTCTCTCACTCTAAGGAAATCGAACATGAGTGCAGAATATATTGAATTGCTATTGCTATAGAGACCGAGAGAGCTCAGATGACAGATATTGATCTTGTTGCACACATATAAAGAAATGATGTTTCCTTAGAAGGCGCAAGGATTCTATCTGCTTGCCATAATTTTGTAGTGCCCAAGCCTTCTGTGCAATGGGGTGTTGCAGGCTATTGCTCTGCAACAAATATGATGGAGCCCCATTCTTCTTCCTTTTTGTCGGAGAGAGAGTATTGCACGTCCCTTTGCAATATGAGTGAAGCACAATACTGCAAGCCACATAAGTCACATAAGGAGCCCCATGTTGTGTCTGATTTTCTGACTAGGTACACCTTGTGAACGACCCGAGTGTCCAGATTATCACATGGACCTCCTATTCACTCTGTTTGCTTTCGGTTCCTATGGATGAGACATCAAATGAAGGCATAGTGTTGAGCCCATCAAAGTCATATTAGTCAAAGCTAATATGGTCAAAGTCAAAATATCAAAGTCAAAGTGGTCAAAGTCAAAAGATCAAAGTCAAAGTGGTCAAAGTTGTGTTCAAAGCTCAGTGGTCAAGGTGCACAGGTAGTGCACAATCAATTATTCACAAAGTGATGTTTTGCAGAAAGTTGGATGCGGGTTGCAAATTGTCTTTTTGTAAGGTTCAACAATAGGTTTGTAAAGTGTTTGGAAGGTTCAGATGAACCCTCCCTTAAGTACATAATGGAAGAAATAATGGAAAATGTGTGAAGTCATGTGAAGAGGAGGTGCACGGACAAAAGTGGAAGGATGGCCCCCATTTAAATTTTTTTGTATTGTGCTTCTAAAACTATGGAAAATGTTATTCAAGTAGCATAGGTATATGAGAATCACTTAAAGGAACAAAGTGTTTCTCGACCCAAGTAGGTTTTTTTATCTAAATGTAAACAAAGTGAAAACAAATATCCCTTAAAGAACTCTAGGGTTTCAAATGCATCAATCCTAGTCATCAAAACTAATTCAATAGCTTTGAAAATAATCAAAACCCACCACTACAAAACTAATTCAATAGCTTTGAAAATAATCAAAACCCACCAGGGAAGACAAGGGTAAAATGAAATAAGTACACCTTATACAAATAGTAGACCTACGTAAAATTCAAGTATATAAACAAGTATGGGTGTTACATAAAGATGTTTCTCATTAATGTATCTTAATAGATAAGATGTGGGCTCCTTGATTTGGAACTCAAAATCTTGTTAAGCTACATGGGATGGTTGTTAGGCAAAGAGCAACATTCATAGTTGATGACTCCACTGCCCACATTTTTCTCAACTATGCGACTCTGAAGAAGTTGCAATCACTTAAAAAATCATTGCCTCATCAATATGTAGTGTCCATGATTCAAGGTCATGATAAATGAGTTTGGGATAGTATGGTTTCCAATCTTGAGGTTGAAATCCAGGGTTTTAAAGACATAATGGATGTTCAAATCATGAACATGGAGCGCATATATGTCTCCCTGTGTAGAGAATGGCTTTGCGATTTAGAACATGATGTACCAACAACACTTTGCGATTTAGAACATGATGTACCAAGGACTCTTTTGATTTCATGATTAGAACTTAGGAAACTTATAAATAAGGTTTTGAAGCCTCAAGTGATGAATTGTATGATCAACTGAGAGGTGCATCTATCTTTGGAAGTTAGATCTTTGTCATTACCAAATAAGAATCAAAGCAAAAGATGTCCCCAAGCTCGCTTTTTGGATGAGATACGTGCATTTTGAGCTTCTTATTATGCCTTTTGGCTTAACAAATGCCCCTGCAACCTTCATGACTGATGAATGCAATCTTGCATCCATACCTCAACAAGTCTTTTCCCTCTTATGAATGCAATCTTGCATCCATACCTCAACAAGTCTTTTCCCTCTTTTTAAGTTGAATAAGAGGCGAATAATGTCATAGATATGAAAACGTGCTCCATTTGTTTGGATCATGGGCTTAGGGATGTACCACAATTATGTATAGCTTTATTTTTAAGGACAAAAATATTTTCAAGGGGAGAATGTTATAAAGTAAAGTGTTTGACGAGTCTTTTGAGAGCTTATATCTTGGAAGTTGTATTTAAGCATAAGTTTTTATGCTCTTAAAACTAAGAGATATGTTGTAGCCTAGTGGTCACATTTTTGGAGCTTCTAGTGGGATGTCTTTGCTTCAGGTCCTACAAAGAGAAGGGGAGAAGAGTATTTTACTCAAGCCCAATCTTAAGCTTCTAGAAGGTTCTAATGCTAATTGACTAGGAAACTTGGAGAGCATGTAGTTACATAGCCGACACTTGGATGATTAGCATCCTTTTGCCTCCCTTGGATAGAATATAGAGGTACTTAGTTGGGAGGAGTTTCATTTCATTTGAAGAATAGTGATTGTAATCTTATGCATCTATACACTCTCCTAGGTTCCTCAAGTAGCTCATTCATATGAGAAGGCAATTACTGCTCCTGTGTATGTGATCAAATTCCCACTCATAATATTCTATAGTATATCTTCATGTTCTTTATGTAATCCACTAAACTCATCTTTTTTATTTAAGCTGTTTATTAAAAAGTTTTTCCTAGAAATGAACATGTTTACTAATGATTTCATCTTTTTGTTCTATATGCAATTGACCTCTAGCTCCCTTGAAAACTCTTGAGACTATAAATTTTCTTATTCAAGCCACAACCATATTTTTTATAATTTTTGGTATTTAGACTATTATGTCCACTTTTGAAGCCCTATTTTTGTATTCTTGATGCTATATGGAGTAGCCTTCGAGTTTCTTGATAATCTTTACCATGTTATTATTTGCAAGAGAGGTATGAATGGATGTATATGGGGGTGAGGAGGTTATGGTATGTGTGGAAGGATGGACATTGGGAAGGTAAATGGTTGAAAGTGGAGAAATGGTGGAGTGCTTTGCTCAATGGGGATGTGGAAATGTGATCAACAATATGCTTCTCATGAGGACTAGTGAGCAGCATGTCATCAACATAGATAACAATGATCAGAAGCACATATTTGCATGATTAACATATAAGCTACTCTCAGTTGGACTGTTCTCAAAACCATGTGCAATCAGGTAGGCATGTATCTTCTCTTACCAAGCACATGGTGCTTGCTTCAAACCATATAATGTATTTTTCAACTTGCACACTGCATAAAACCATGGGGCTAAAAAACATACATTTCTTCATGTAAGAAACCATTCAAAAATATAGATTTAATGTCTAATTGATGTGCATTCCAACCATGATGAGTTGTAAGTGCACAGATGCTATGAACAATAGTCATTCGGCATGTAGGAGTAAAGGTCTCATCAAAATCAATGCCCAAGCCTTGAGCATAACCCTTTGCAACAAGCCTAGCCTTATACCTGTCAATTGTTCCATCAAACTTACACTTTAGCTTGTATACCCACTTAGTGCAAATGGCCTCCTTGCCAAGAAGCAAGTCACATAAAGACCACGTACCATTTTTCATTATAGTATCATATTCTGATTGCATAGCAACCATCAAATTTTCATAATTGCATCATATTCTGATTGAATAGAAGCCATCCAATTTTCTGAATTTTGTACTTTATCAAACAAAACAGGATCATTCTCATCAAAAAGACTAGAGGCAATCATAGCATAGCAATTTGATGCACAAGAAGCACTATGAGAGCTAGAACAAGTACGATATGACATAGGTGCATCTAATTTGTCGTCTCGCAAAGTCTGCACTAGCCATTTTGGCATAGTTTTACCTCCTCAATATTAGTTCTCTCATCGACAAGTGCATCATGTAAATCTACATTAGAAATGGAATGATTGCATCATCTCATGAAACCTGTAAAGGCTAAGAAGTTGCCTCATTCGGACAAGCACTACATTTTCTACCTATAAAAAGAGGCAGCAAGATATCATATACATCTTTGGAGCTAATTGATGTCGCCTTAGTACATGCAAGTCATGGTTGAATAGCATCTTCCACAAAAACATCACGGCTAACCAAAATGTGTTTAGTCCATGGAAGATACAGATGATAGCCTTTGCTTTCAAAACTGTATCCGACAAAAATACATTTCATGGCTTTATCATCCAATTTCTTACATTGTTGTTCAGACACTAATGCATATGCCAAAAAACCAAAGACACGCAAGTGAGCAACCGATGGCATGCGACCATGCCAAGCCTCATATGGAGTGATGGAACGCAATGCTTTAGTGGGACACCTATTAAGTACATATGTTGCACACATAATAGCCTCAAACCAGAAACTATGTGGTAAATCTTGACTCTTGACCATACACCTCACCATCTTGCGAGTGACATGTTATTCCTTTCAGCAACTCCATTTGTTGAGGTGTATACGACACTATACAGTGATGTTTTATCCCACGCTCAACCAAAAATGCATCAAAGTCAGAAGACATATATTCCCCCCTCAATCAAAATGGAGGGTGCCCATTTTACATGTTGACATATTTTCAGTCAAAACCAAAAACTGTTTGAAGCACATAAACACTTCCGACTTTGCTTTCAGTGGATACACCCATGCATGCCTAGAAAAATCATCAATAAAAGTCACAAAGTAAAGGTAGTTCCCAAAAGAATGTGGTTGCATAGGACCAAAGACATCACTATGGACAAGTTGCAATTTCAAAGTAGCTTGAACTGAACCATGTTTTGGGAAGGAGGAATGCTACATTTTGCCCAAAATATAGCCTTCACAGACATGTTTACCAGGTGCCTCAAGTTTTGGTAGAGAGAACACCATTTCAGATTTCTGAAGGCATGACAAAATAGCAAAATTCAGATGACCAAAGCGTGCATGCCAACGCTTTCCATCTGACATAGCCTGAGAATCTTGAATTGCTCGTACTGAATCATTCAAAGATTTTGCATAATCTATGAGCTTATATGGCCCATGACTGAAAACATTGCCATTTGACAAATCATGAATTGTACATCTGTCATCAACAAATTTCACAAGCAAGCTGATCTTGGCTAATGCTAAAAATGATAACATATTTTTGTTGATCCCTAGCATAAATAAAGCATTCGACAATGTATAAGAACTACCATCAACAGTAGTCAAAATGATCTTAACAACTCCCATAATAGGATAAGAGGAGTTGTTGGCCCATGTGACAATATTCCTTGTAGGGGCAACCTTAAGTGAAGTGAAAAAACTACATTGCAAGGTAATATGTTTGGATGCCTCACTATCAAAGTACCAAACATCTGAGTCTATTGCAGACATACAATGTTCATGAGAAGATGGTTCATAACTAGAAATAGTGGTAACTGCCCATTCTTCATTCTACACAAGATTAGCAGACTCTGTTATGTGTGTATAGGCCTTTGCAACAAGCATTCTGACCTCTTTCTTTTTTGCCTCTTTTTTAGCCAGTTTTGGACAATTCTTTATGACATGATCGTTTCCTTTATAGTATTTGCAAAAAAATTTTGCTTTCTTGTTTTCTTGTTATCTCTATCATCTTTCTTTGATTGTGTAGAACTAGCAAATTTTTTCTTACTAATAGATGAGTTCCATTTGCCTTGGCCCTTTTGACTCATCAGGAAAGCTTGATATGCAACATGCAAGACTTGTTCTACCTAGACTATTCTTCCTGCAACAGAAGAGAGATCGACTCCTTGAATGTTAAGGCATTTGGATTGCCTTTCATCATCAATCAAATAGTAGAAGCAAAACTGTGATACAAATCTAGAAGAACATTTGGAACAATCTGCACAAGTGAACTATCAAGTAAGATTTCATCAGCAGAAATCAACTGCTCCTTCAAATCTTTGATCTTTATCAAAAAACTATTGATGGAATGTCCTTCATTCATGTGATCACTCTTCAACTGTTTCGGAGGTAAGCAACATGAGCCTCATTCCTTGCTTGGTATAAAGTGGTAAGTGTATCCCAAGCATCCTTTATTGTTCTATAAGAGCGAGTTTGAGGAATAATGGCATTTTTGATAGACAAGGCTATCAATGCATGTGCCTGTAAACATTTGGAGAGGGGATAAGATCCCTCGCAATGATTACTTGGTTGACTTCTAGTTAATAAGTATAGCTGACAAATTGTTGCAAGCCACCACCCTCAAGAGGAGAAGGCATCAATCATGCCACTGTTTTTCAATTGCATGATCCTGATGACTCTTCTAGAGTCACCTATTTGGATTCCAACAAGAGAAGGTATTGGGAAGTCAGTGATCTGGAGAGATCTCGACTACAATACTTGGATCTGCTAGTATTCCTTCCCAAGGATCAGGCAACCACTTCTCAAAACCTGCATGGGGCAACAACATGTTTAGGAAAATCCTTTTAGAGGTCAATCAAGCCAACAAAGTGTGCCAATCTGGTCACATGTACAATTCACCATTCTCGATACCAACACCATGCCTCCCACACATTTGCGAAGCGAGCCAATTAACCGACCACCATTTCCTCTAAGACCCCCACAAGACAGAGGACAAGGTATGTGTCCTCTGATTCTAGTTATGCCTAGACCTCTTGAGGGTAGAAAGAAAACTAAGACCTGTTCAAGTAGCCAAGTGTGTAAGAAATCATTTTGATGGTTCAGGGCCGAGTTTAAGTAAGTGCTACGTGCTAAGCAGGTTGAAGACTTCTTTGTCCAATATGAATCTTTTGGTCTCACTCTTATTAGAACTACTTTGACTTGGTTCCAATCCTTGGATCCTAATCATTTTATGAATATAGAACAATTCTTTGAGGAGTTCATTGGTGAATTCACCGAGAGGGGTATCAAACATAACTCCTCTTCCTGATCCATATCTTCAAACATGCTCCAGATGAATCTATGAGGTTAGCAACCAGGAGATTCAATCAATATGTTGATCGATGTCCTATGGGAGAGAGGCCTACCCAGTAAAAAATGATATCTTTGTTTCTAGATGGTCTAGCTAATGGAAATTTGAGAACCCTAGTTTATGTGAAATGATTACATATGTTGAGTGCATGTCTAAGGGAATGCATAGACTTGGAGGATAATCTTGCAGATGAATTGAAGACTCCAGAGGCACCTACCAAATCAGAAGATGCATCTATTAATGCAATTATACAAACCAATAATGTAGAAAAGTTGGCAAACTTAGTGGCCAAAAAGCTAGGTGTCGAAGGACAAAAGAACTATCAAAAGCCTCCCATGAGAATGCCAATGCTAAGAAGATGTGGACACTATGGAGGTGACCATCCATCTCATGCATGTGTAAGAGGAGGACCGGTTCCCTCACAACAATATCAACACAATAGGCAACAAGACGACCAAAGCCATTCTAGATACAAGAGCTGGAGTTGAGATAGCAACCAAGGAAATTTGAAATGGGGAAGAACAACTCTACGACTGAATCGAATGAAACTACAACTAGCAGATGGTCATGTAGAACGACCTTTAGGACTCTTTGAAAATGTAATCTTGACAACTTGTGGAGTAGAATTCAAACACACTTTAGCTATATGCCAATTTGTCAAGGTGAGCAATTATGAGATGATCCTAGGTAGACCATTCATGTGACAGCTAAAGGTAGTTTAAGACTAGGGACGAGATGCTTTGTATCTCCAACACCAAGGCACTACTACTAAAATAAATCTCCAAAACTTTGCATATAGAGATGTGCCACCTCTTCAATGGAATCACATACATAAAGAGGAGGATGATGTGTTAATCCATAGTGTTGGTTCTAGTGACCAATTTTGGATGAACGAGGACACCCAATTATGGATTTGTAAGGTAGCCAAACGAGAATAGGAAAGATTATAATACTGGCAAATCAGATGCGAGAAACATAGACCCATATAAAACCCAACCTACATACTGCAAACATTTTCTAACAAAGCATTCAAACCACACAGATGGATGGAAATTCTAGAAACACTAGATGTGTGTCGAAATGAAGAAGTGTTGAATATGAATGAGTGTGTGGATGAGGAAGGATACAACTTAATCTTTTACATGGTTTTACTTCAAGAGGTTGAAGAAAGTGAAATAATTGAAAAAGAGTGGAAGGAAGACTACGAAAGCATAGAAATGGGACCTGAGTTTGACTCAGATGAACAATACCTAAAAGCAGTAGAACAGGAAGACCCCATGGAACATAAATAAATATTCACCATAGAAGAATATCTAGCAAACCCTAGAAAGAAAACCACTAAAACAAAAGATAAAAATTTACCAAATGAACGATTTGGAGTGCCAGAACATTTTAAAAGATATGAAGTAGAGGAGAGGAGAGAGGCACATAATGGAATAGCATATGATAACAAAGAAGAGACCAAGAAGGTAATGGTAACCCTAGAGGGAGATGAAGAGAGATGCACTTACATAGGCAAGGACATGTCCTTAGAGGAGGAACAAAAACTCATAGCATTAATTCAAGAATATAGGGACATGTCCGCCTGGACCTACAAAGACCTAAAAGGTGTAAATCTCTCAATATGTGCCCATAGAATTCTGATGAGTCTTGATGCAAAACCATCTAAACAAAGACCATATACATAAAATGATGTCTATTCTACCAAAATCAAAGAAGAAATAGACAAATTGTTGGTAGTTGGAATTATATATGAGATCAAACACACTAAATGGTTTTCTCCTTTGGTAGTGGTACCAAAGAAAAATGGAAACCTTAGGGTTTGTTTTAACCTCAAAAAAGTGAATGTTGCTACCATTCGAGATAGCTATCCATTACCATTACAAACCATGTTTTGTAAAGGGTAGCAAGCAAGGAAGTCCACAACTTTCTTGATGGGTTTTTAGGTAGCCCTCACTATTGAAGACCAACATAAGACTGCTTTTGCTACTGAATGGGGAGTTATATGCATTTCGAGTTATGCCATTTGATTTAACTGACACCCCAATATTAATGTGTCATGTGTTCAAAGAGTTCCTCAAATAAAGTATGGAAGTCTTTGTGGACAAATTATGTACATACTACTCTCAACATATTGGCCACATAGTTGAATTAAGAAAAATATTCGACAAATGTGGCAATATAGAGTATGTTTGAATCTAGAGAAATGTGTTTTCATGGTGAGACAAGGAAAGATATTGGGACATATAGTGTCCAAAAATGGAATCTCCATTGACGAAGATAAGATCAAAGTTATTTTGGAGTTATGCAGACTTAAGAATGTAAAGGAAGGACAAGCCTTTATGGGTCATTGTGGATATTATCACCGATTTATCCACATGTATGTCATAATCACTAAACCCTTGTATGGTTTGTTGACTCAATTTACTTGGATGGATGAATGCAAAAAGGCATTCAATGAGTTAAAATGGATATTGAGTTGAAATCCAATATTGAAGGTGCCAAATTGGAGATAGAATTGCACACAACATGAGTTGAATGCACCTAGAGTATGCACAATAGGGCCACACTACAAGGCTTTGCATTTGGCACATGACTTCTTTAAACTATTTAGTGGTGTGCATTTCCTTTGACAAGGATAGGACTTCACTTCTACTTTAGTAATGTAGGACTTCTGCTAACCATTACTAACAATCACTTCATCTTTTACTAGCCACTTTATGTTTCTTTTCAACAAATTTAAAAAATAAAAAATATATATATTCAAGTATCATGATTCACTCACTTATGTGAGGGAGGACATGTTTAAAAAGGCAAACAATGAATGCTTGAGCACAATGTAAGATAAAATTTTTCCTAAATTCTCATATTAATCATGCATTGTAATTCACATGCAGATCGCTTTTGAAGAATTTGAAGCTACCAACGAATGGAGATAAACAAATTTCCATTGGAATGTGCTATCAAAGTGAAAGGTCATTGATTTTGGGATGATTAGCCAACTGAAGAACATATTTTCTTAGTGAGTATAAGAATCATCAATCGAGACCATCAATTTCCAATGATGAGTCAAGATTTTAAAGTTCTTCATGAATTGTCGTGCACAATGGATACATGGACCAAGGCGAGAATCGAAGCTTATTTGAAGTTTCCAATTTATAAACCGGATTTAGAAAGATGCACTTAAGTGATGAACACACTGCGTCCTGCTATAGATAAGCCTTCAATACAAGAGACTAGAGTCATGTATCTCCAAGGAAATTGGCAAACAATCCGTTTATACATGAACTCATCAAAGAAGCATTTCGATGGACCACAGACGACATTATTGATCTAAAGGATGAAAGCCATGAAGCAAAGAAGAGAATGTTTTTGGACATTAATCGAGTTGACATGGAGGAGGAAGAGCACTTGGTGCATCAACGCTTTTGTTTCTTGAACATGCATAGGTATACAAAACCTCAAAAAATAATGGTTCAACTACTCTGTCACTCGATAAAACATATCCGGAACCTGATCAACTTGACTCCTTATGTCCGAGAAAGATAATTTGAATCTAAGAAACAATGGGGCATCAAAAAATTCTTGAATGGTAGTACTACCTTGAAAATATTGATCTTCCATGCATTGAATATCCTTGATTATCGAAGGGAAATGCCATCTACATTGGATATGGTGAAATATGTCAAATCAATAACTGTACCAAAAAAGAAGCATGGTGTTGTGATCATAGTAGAGGCCAACACTGGTACTCAACCTACTATGAGAGGCTCAAAGAGAATGAGAGATCTTGATGAGGTCTTGATGAGGTGGCCACAACCTCATCGGTTAAATGAGCTCACACAATTCCAAAATCAACTCTGGCTCAACTACCCCATATCACCGAAGCTGAATTGGAAGAAACCCTTCAAGAAACTCACACATACATGGAAGGACAGGTGAACCTCACCGTTAAAGGTCACCATTATAGACAGATGAGCGGGGCCAAAGGAAAGACACAAATAGGAAAAAATTTATCCAAAATTGATTGTTACAAGGAGTTGGGTCTAGAAAACTCAAGTTCATGCTCAGGGTTGAATGGAAAAGATGATCAATCCACTTTGAATACAGAGCTAAATATTGATATTAATGATGATGGATGATGGCATGAACTCGATCAAATGGTGGATCAACAAGAAATGTCCAATGAACCAAAAAACAGGGAAGAAAATGTTGCAGAAGAAGAAATTGTAAGGAATCCTAGGGCTAACAACACTTTTACACTTCAAATCAATGATATGACAAAGCTAAAACTTAAAGAAGCAATTATTCAAGGTATAAAGACCCCGTCTCAACCAAAAGAAGAAGAGCAGCATGAAGTAGAGGGTCCAAATGAAGATAAAGACATTCTTACAGGAGAGATTCCAATCATACCACAAACTTGGCTCAATGTGGATGTAACACAAATCAAGCCGATAGTCCAACACATGATTCAAAGTTCTATGAACACCCAACAACAATTGAAGCGGACAAAGAATATGAGCAAGCACACATAGAGAAACATTAATTCAAAGCCTTGAGTGAGAAGCTGTATGATTAGGTACTCAAGACCCAACACGAGCTTGAGAAGATAAAAGAGAAACTAACGACAACAAATAAAGAAATGAACACATTAAAGATTGAGAACGCTACTTCAAAGACTCAAGTGGATGACTTGCGGAACGAGAATACAAGAGCATATAAGGAGAACATGGAGATACAAAAGAAATATGATGAGTGTGAAGTTGAAAAGGAGTGCCTCATAACTAGAAGCAAGGATTTAGAAACACAAATTAAAGGTTACATGGAAGATTCTGATTCTCTATGACTCAAAAATAAGGAATTAATGACTTCATTATTATTAGATCAACTACCACATTAGGAGATTCAATAGCTAAAGACTCAAATAGATACATATGCAAATCAATTAAAGGCTGAACAAATGATGCAAGCACAAGAGGAATCAAAGTATGCTTAAGAAACAATAATGCTCAGAAGAAAATGGAAAGAAGCAGTGTACAAATACATGGGACATTGTCAGCAAGATGCTATCAGCTTAGAAAAGTCTATGATGGTAAAATCAGACTTGAAGAAGAGCTCAAAAAGGTACAAAAGCATAATTTTGATAAGGATCAAATCATTGCAACACTGCAAGCTGATGTAATGTAAATGCAAAATGAGAGAGGAGTTGAGCAAATGAACATGGGGACATCAGTATTGCAAGGCACGAATCTGACTACTAAGGAGATGGAGGTATGTCTTCTTCCTCCCCCCATTGTTCACTCACCTATCAGAGATCCACAAGAGACAACAATTGATGAACATCCAATGCCCTACACTATAGAGTTAGGTTAGAAGGAGCGAGCACTAATGGTGTCTCGCCAAATTGTAAATTTTGAAGATGTAGTTGTGCGAGTTATGAAAGAGGCAAAGATAAAAACCAAGGATTTGGGTGCATCATTATATCAAGAAAACTACCCAAACGTATGCAAACCACAATTTGAACTTTGCAACCACAACCTTCAACTACACTCAAGAAGAATTTGAAGCAGTCGATCCTATCTAGAGAATATATTATCAAGAGAATGTACAAAGATAGATGACATATTAGGGTTACAGGTGTACATACAAGATGATGGAAAAAAACCTCCTAGAGAGGGAAAAAAGTGTTGCGATAGTCCTAGTGTGTTCGCACACATCACTACCTAAATATATCAACAAATCCCACTTGGGAGTGATGTGATGAACAAAGAGTAAAGGAAGTAAGCCCAAAGCTTTGCGAAAAGCTTCAAACTTCTCCCTAGGTAGAGCCTTTGTGAAAAGGTATGCAATGTTCTCCTGTGTGGGCACATATGCCAAACTCATCTCTCCAACAGAGAACCTCTCCCTAACATAATGATAATGGCACCTCAATGTTCTTAGTGCAAGCATGGAACACAAGGTTCCTCGCAACTACCAATGTGCTCTAACTGTTAGTGAGGATCGTGGTGGCAGAAGATTGACCAACACCCAATTCAACCATAATGCAACAAGCCTAGACTTATACATGTCAACTATTCCATCAGGCGTACGCTTGAGCTTGTATACCCACTTAGTGCCAATGGCCTTCTTGCTAGGAGGCAGGTCACATAAAGACCTGGTATCATTTTTCATCATAGCATCATATTCTAATTGCATAGAAGCCATCCAAATTTTTGAATTTTGTGCTTCATCAAATGAAATTGGCTCATTCTCATAAAAAAGACTAGAGGCAGCCATAACATAGCAATCTAATGCAAAAGAACCACTATGAGAGCCTGAACAAGTATGATATGATAGAGAGACATGTAATTTGCTATCTCACAAATTTTGCACCAACCATTTGGGCATAATCTTTGCCTCCCCTACATCAATTCTCTGATCAACAAGTGCATCATGTAGATCTGCAATGATCTGCATCATTACATGAAACCTATAAAGGCTGAGAAATTGCCTCATTTGGACCAGTAGTAGACTGTCCACCTCTGAAAAGAGGAAGCAAAGTTTCATACACATCTTTGGAGCTAACTGATGTCTCCTTAGTACATGAAAGTAATTGTTGAATTGCATCTTCCACAAAAACAACATCACGGCTAACCAAAATGTGTTTGGTATGTGGATGTTACACACGATAGCCTTTGCTTTTAGAATTGTACCCAACAGAAATACATTTTACTACTTTATCATCCAATTTCCCACGTTGTTGTTTTGGCACTAATGCATATGCCAGACAACCAAAGACATGCACATGAGCAACAAATGGCTTGCAACCATGCCAAGCCTCATATGGAGTGATAGACTGTAATGCTTTAGTGGGATACGTGTTAAGTACATATGCTGCACACATAACAACCTCAACCTAGAAACTATGTGATAAAGTTTGACTATACACCTCGCCATCGCCATGAGGGACCTGTTCTTCCTTTCAACAACTCCATTCTATTGAGGTATACAACACACTATACACTAATGTTTTATCCCACATTCATCCGTAAATGCATTAAATTCAGAAGACATATATTCCCCCCTCAATCAAAATGGAGGGTGCCCATTTTACATGTTGATATACTTTTAGCCAAAACCAGAAACTATTTGAAGCACATAAATACTTCAGACTTTTCTTCCAATGGATATACCCATGCATGCCTAGGAAAATCATCAATGAAAGTCACAAAGTAAGGATAGTTCCCAAAGGAGGGTGTGTGCATAGGACCACACACATCATTGTGAACAAGCTACACTTTCTAAGTAGCTTGAATTGAACCATCTTTTGGGAACAACGAACATTGCATGTTGCCCAAAATATGGCCTTCATAAACATATTTACCAAGTGCCTTGAGTTTGGGCAAAGAGGATGCCATTTCAGATTTTTACAAGTGTAGCAAAGTAGCAAAATTCAGATGAGCAAAGCATGCATGCCAAAGCTTTGCATATGATATAGCTTAAGAGTCATATACTACACATGCTAAATCATTAATAGATTTTCATAGTCTAAGACCTTATACAACCCACGACATAAAATTCCAGAAGCAATAATGACATTGCCATTTAATAGATCATGAATTGTACATCGATCATCAACAATTTTCACAACCAAGCTGATCTTAGCTAATGTTGAAACTAATAACATATTTTTCTTGATCCCTGTCACAAATAAAGCATCCAACAATGTAAAAGAACTACCATCAATAGTAGTCAAAATGATCTAACTAACTTCAATGATAGGATAAGAGGAGTTGTTGGTACATGTGATAGTATTCCCTATAGGGGCAAGCTCAAGTGAAGTGAAGAAACTGCGCTATGAGGTAATATGTTTGGTTGCTCCGATGTCGAAGTACCAAACATCTAATTCTACTGCAGACATACATTGTTCATGAGAAGATGCATCATAACTGCAAACAGGTGCACATTCTTCATTCTGCACAAGCTTAGGAGACTCTATTTTTGGTGTAGAGGCCTCTGCAACAACCATTCGTCTCTTTCTTCTTTGTCTCTTTTGCAACCAGTTTTGGACAACTCTTTATGACATGATCATTTCCTTTAAAGTATTTGCAAAACAACTTTTGCTTTTGTGTTTTTTTCGCGTCTCTATCATTCTTCTTTCATTGTGCAGAATTAGTAGATTTCTACTTAATAGTAGATGAGTTCCATTTACCTTTGCCCTTCTAACTAGCTTGGAAAGCTTGATTTGCAATATGCATAATGGACCTGTTCTACCTAGACTGATCTTCCTACAACAAAATAGAGACAAACTCCTCAAATATTAAGGCATTTGGATTGCCTTTCATTATCAATCAAAGACTAGAAACAAAACTTTGATATGAATTTAGAAGACCATTTAGAACAGTCTGCACAAGTGAACTGCCAAGCAAGACCATCGACAGAAATCAACTACTCCTTCAAATCTTTGATCTTTGTCAAAAAATTATCCATGGAATCTCATTCATTCATGGTCTTACTCTCCAATTGTTTTTGGAGGTAACCAACACGAGCCTCATTCCTTGCCTGGTATAAAGTTGTAAGTGTATCCCAAGCATCCTTTGCTGTTTTGCAGGAGCAAATATGAGGAATAATGGAACATTTGACAGACAATGCTATCAATGCATGTGCCTGAGCATCTTTGCCATCCTAATGTCAAAAAATTATCCATGGAATCTCATTCATTCATGGTCTTACTCTCCAATTGTTTTCGGAGGTAACCAACACGAGCCTCATTCCTTGCCTGGTATAAAGTTGTAAGTGTATCCCAAGCATCCTTTGCTGTTTTGCAGGAGCAAATATGAGGAATAATGGAACGTTTGACAGACAATGCTATCAATGCATGTGCCTGAGCATCTTTGCCATCCTAATGAAGTTGCTCTATAGTAGGTGCAGTAGGAACCAAAGCACGAACAAGAATCTAAAGAATATCACCATCTTAAATGCCATTTGCATCACCTTTAGTAATTGTATTGGCACGTGTAATAGGATGTTTTTCGACACGCCGCACAATATTCCATAGTCCTTTTGCAACCAAAACATGATGCATCATATAAGACTATAATGGGTAATTGATACTATCCAACTTATCCTCAATATCCAACATACAAAATACATCACCACTTTCAACCATGGCCACTGACTAAGATATCCTGATGCAAAAAAATGATTGTATCTCAAAAAGTTGAACAGAACTACCTTGTCAAGTTCTACTAAACCTGTAGCAGACTTCAAGGTGCTTATACTGGCAAACAAAAATTGTGTATATATCTTTGACGCAAAAAGATGAAATTTCCTGCACATGTGCTACGATAGTGCATTTAGAGGCCCAAACAAGCTTAGATTGTGATTTTGACATGACACAACAAAGCTGTTTTGAACTCCTAATCATCCCGAGTATGCTCACCAATTTTCTTGTGATTTAATAACTGTGATCAGAGGGGTGTCGATGATGCCCTAGATGAAGTGCATTTGTTGGAGTTTGAGGTACACGAAAGCACACGAACAACACAAGGAAGAAGAAGAGGCTTGGAACACAAACACAATACTGAATGTATTACCAAAAGAATGTACAAAGATAGTTGACCCATTAGGGTTATAGACGTATATACAAGCTGGGGGGAAAAACCTCTTAGAGAGGGAAAAACGGGCCTGGACAATCCTACTGTGTTCACATACATCACTACCTAAATATATCAATACACATGATGACAGAGTTAAGTCAGAGCAATGGAAATAATTCACGATCAGAGAAGGAAATATGAATAACCATATAGAACAACAGATGCACATCACCAACAAAAGCTTGTCAGGGACAATAGAGTTCAAGAGGAGGGATCTGTGGAGGGAGAAAGAAGTTGGAAAAGAAGAAGAAGAAAATAAAAAAAAAAGATTATTCATTAAAAACACTACTCTCTGCCCAAAGCCCCACAAGGGCACAAATCATGCTGAAATGAGGTACAAGGAAAATAAAGACACATGTTGAAAGAATGCAACAAGTCTCGAGGGATGTAAACAAAGAATTACAATAGGACCTTTGAAGCATCATCCTCACTACGGGAGATGTCATGATTACCGATGGGTGCATGTATATCATCTAGAATTAATGCAACAACCCTATTAGACGAATAAAAGGAATATCAAGGGCAAGAAAGATGCATTGGACTGAGGCTCATATAAAGTAACAAATTGCCTCTGAGTCTTGAAGGCTTTTTCAAATGCTAGTTGCGTGTGTTTAAAAGAAATATACACAGGGAAATTACAACATCAGGCCAAAGAGGAACAAGTTAACAAGAGGCGATTGAGGACAACAAGCCTCATTTACCATATGCATACGAGGTTCTACCACTTGTTGCACGTCGAGGAAACCCGTAGAAGCCTATCAAGGGACAATAGAGACTAAGAGGGGGAGAGTGTTGCAGAGGGCTGGAGACGAAAAGTAGAAGAAAGAGGAGAGGAAAAGAAAGCCTCCAAATTTACAGTAATATGGCCAAGTTTCTTTTACCAAAATCCATTGTAAAACTATGAGAAACCATATAATTGCTCTAGAGGAGTCCTCTAGATGCATGATCCTTGAAGAATGTAACACTACCCATCTACAATAGTAGGAACTTAGTGAAGCATAGAGAAAGTGCCGGTCTCTTATGTGAAAGGATCAAATTTAGGGCACATGTATATAAGTCACTTATGAGTCTTTTGTGTAGAATTTTTGCCATTATGAAGAACAAACTTTGTAGAATTTTGAATTTTCTTCTTCTTGTCTATGTATTGTCTTCTCGTTGAGCTTGTGTGTGTGTCTAAGGCATAGAATGTGTGCCTAGATGTGTTATCTATCCATTTCCCATCTCTTTTTGTTGTTTTGGTGTGTGGGTGAAGAGTAGGAAGAGTAGAAGCAAAAATTGGTGTTTCTTGCCACTTTGTTTTTTTATCATAGCATGAAACACAGAGATCCGATCGAGCTCCGCCATTGGATGTGTCTTCTTGAGAGCTTTGAAAAGAACCCACTATTGACCATATTTGGGTATAGGATCTAAGAGAAATCACTCCATTAGTGTCTACTACTGCACTAAGTATTGCAATACATGCCAATGTGTAGGAGGTGTCATGTGACGTAGTTTTAGCCTAATTTGCATGCATTAATTGTCCAAATCCTACATCAACTATCACATGAGCACATTTCTTCATACATGATGTGGTTTAATTCACATATTGATAGTTTAATGAGTGTATCAATTCCACCACTATATGCACTTGCTTGGTGATAGAGATTTAGTCTCCCTTGTCACAAGTCCATAAGACATTGTGAGCTTAGGTATACGCCCATAACAAAAGCAAGATGAGAAAGACACAATGCTTCCTTACGTGCCTCACTTGTTGCAACATACTTTGCTTCTATAGTGGAAATAATTATACATTCTTGAAGACGGGGTCCTCAAAAGATAACACTTCTAGCAAAATGAAAAATGTACCCTGATCTAGACTTTTGAATGTCTATACAATTAGCATAGTTAGAATCTGCATAACCAATAATGGATGCCTCTCCTCTACCCAAGCATAAACACTTGTCCGTAGTGCCACTTAGATATCTCAAAATCATCTTGACTACTTCTTAATGCTTCTTGCCAGGATTAGACATATATTTGCTTGCACTCCCACTGCAAATGCAATGTCTACTCTCATAGCTACCATAACATACATGAGACTACCAACAATAGATTGATAAGGAATTTTGGTCATGAATTCCTTTCTTCATCTACTTTGGGGCAATCATTCTTGCTTAATTTCACATATGTAGGTAAAGGTGTACTCAAGCCTTGCCACCCTGCATATTGAACTTGTTAAGTACTTTGGATATGTACTCACTTTGAGACAAGTCTATGCATATTTTATTCCTATCATGAGTAGTGCGCATGCCAACAATATGTTTGGCATCCCCCAAATCCTTCATATCAAATGTATCACTCAACTTCTTCTTGAGCAATGACAAGTAATTAGAGGACTTCCCAACAATCAACACACAATAACACATATGCTTACAAATGTAGCCACAAAACCATTATGCCCATTTTGCCTAGGTGTGATGTAAGGCCCGAATCCACTCTCTTCTTTGCCGCAACCTATTTATTCAAGAAAAAAATACATAAATTAAATGTAAAAAATTACTAAAATATATAAAAATTATAAATATAAACTATTAATTTGTGTACCTTCTGCTGAGGAACTGACTCCTGAAGACGTAGCTGTCTAGGAAAAAACTGCCACGACTCAGGTGGTATGTTAGCTCGCCTCTTATTTTTTTCGACCATACAATATCTTCTGTTAATTTAATCTCAAACAGAAAAAAAAAATCAGAATACATACACATATATACACACACATACACATACACATACTCACATACACATATACATGCAAACATATACGCATACATATATGTATACATATACACATATACATACATATAACATAAACACACATATACATATCCACATATATACGGTACACACACATACATGCATATACACTCATTCATACAAAATACATGCATTTATCCCACAATAATGTGTAGTTGTGTATATGTGAATATATGTGTATGTGTAAATGTGTATATGTGAATATGTGTGTATGTGTAAATATATATATATGTGAATTTTTTGTGTATGTATATAATCAGATTATTAATATCAAATAACATTATTTGTAGATTCTGATCAATCAGATGGAACTCCACCACCATCTCCTCATCGTGCAATGACTTTATACTGTAAGTATATCAAACATTTAATTTTAAATATATTTGATGGATACATAACTTATATTTTCTTTTTGTTTCTTATCATGTGCAGATTCTGATCAATCAGAGGGTACTCCACCACCTCCTACCCATGCAACAACTTCACATGTGTCCTCCGATAGGAATTATGATGAATTTTACTATGAAGAGCGTATTATATGTTGGTGTAACTCTTGTTATGGCACGTATCAAAGACCACGATTGGAATGTATTGAACATGAGGCAAAGTATGGTACTTTTGAGCATGCACCGTCACCTAGTCAACGTGATAATGCTTGGGTATGTATTTTCTATATATATTAATGTCATTATTTTATTTAAAAACCATATATAAAATCAAATTATTGTTGATATACAGGAATACATGCTCGATGATGATGATGATAAATTTTCTCATAATGTTAATATACCTCGTACACGTCATGGACTTGCTGTTCATCAATTATAAGCAGAGGTTTTTAGAAATCCTCTACCTCCTAGTTTAGAGAATGAAACGGCTGGAGATTATCCATTGCCAGCTTGTGATCGTTCTTTAGTACAAACATATGATAGAAGAAGATATGGAGGATGGAATAGAGGACCACTTCATTTAGATGGAGAGGTTTTCAACTTTTGGGCTAATCGCTATATGATTGCTCCATCCACTATTACTAATGCTGGTCATGGTCTCTTTATTGTAGAGGATTTGTATGTGCCTCCGAACTCTGAAGTCACTCTTATGTCATTTTGTGGTCCTATATATGGATGGGGAGATTGGCATCGACTTTCACGTTATGTTCAAAGCATGGGTACTTATGGAATATGCTTGAATGCAGCATCCCTTACTAGTAGAAGGATTTTACATGCAGAAAATGAAAGATTATATATTGATGGAAGACCTTACACACATGGAAATATAGCAGGTTTAATAAATAGTAGTCGAGGGTTACATAATAGTTCAAGGACTAATTGCACATTGAGGAGCGTGAAAATAGTCATGAATCACCATACATGAGTAGAGATGTATCAAGATACATAGTTGTCAATGCTATTACTACATTACATGCTGGTGATGAACTATTAGTGAATTATGGATGGCGTAGACCTCCAAGAGCATGTTTTAGCTAGAGAGAATAAAAATTTTCTATCCATATTTAATAAGTTATATACTTAATTTTATATTTAAAGTTTACTTTCTATTCATTTATGGAATACTAATGAATTTTATGTATATGTGTAGATTCCAACGTATGATGTTGATGATATTCCTCCACATCATTCACAATTACCAGTAAGACCTCATTTATCAGAAGCTTCCATGAGGAGGCTATGCAAAACTAATCCTGTGCAATATGCAAAGTTGAAAGATCTATATTCAAAAGATGATAAAGTACAAGATTTGTGTGACAATGATGAAGATGATGGCATGGCAGATTTTATTGAGGATTGGTATCAAAATGACAGTGAGAGCATTGATATTTCTAAAACTAAGAAATATCTTCAAGAGGAATGTCTAAAGCATGTATATGAAGGAAGTTGTTTGACACGACTAAGTGCGAGCTTACTTATTCTCAACCTTCAAAATCATTTTGGATGGAGTAATGTATCTGTTTCGACACTATTAAGGTATGATTTTTAATTTTCTATATATATATATATATATATATATATATATATATATATATATATATATATATATATATATATATATATATATATATATATATATATATATATATATATATATATATATATATATATATATATACATACATACATACATGCAGGTTTTTATTCTTACTTTAGATAAGGTAATGTAGAGGAGGTACTGGGGTATCTACTTTTAACAGGAGCATGCACCAAGCACTCCAGTACTTCTCCTACTCAAGGGAGGTTCTCCTTAGGGAAATATACCCTTTAACACTTCTGTGAGTAGGCAAATATCAACAATTGCACAGAGTTGTGAATATTTAGGGATAATATTAATGACAATAATGGAAGACCAACCACTCCTTAGTTCGAATCAGATGATTACAACATAGGCAAAAGAAATGCTCAAAAGTTTATGCTCTGGGCTAACATGCCACTCCAGAACTAAACAACATCAATACAAGGGATTCATCCAATCCGTACGATGGACACAACTAGATGCAGGCTAGCACTGATCAATACAAAGTATGAAGACTTGCTCTAAGGGAAAGAGCACAAAATACCAATGAATCACACTGAATGACAAAACCAAGCCACTCTCTTCACACTATAGTGCTAGTAGCCCTCACTGGGAAGCCCACGCTCTGTATCCTCACCACAGAGTGACTTCCTACAATAGGCTTGTAGCCACAAAGTGCCAAGAGAGGACCCCTGTACGTGCGTATGTATATGTGTGTATATCAAATGAACACAAGTCCATTGCTTTTATAGGCTCCAATAGGCAAAGAGGGCCTTGCCGATTCCTCACATCCACTGATCATGCGTGGATTGATTGCCCAAAATTGGAGGAGTAAATCACATATGCTACCAATCTTGATTTGGATCCTCAAGAATAGGCAGTCATCATGAATGGTTGGCGGCAACAGTCATTTCTCCACTTCCACTTTTACCATTTACACTTTTACTGTCACTTTTGTATGCAACTGAGATCCTCATTTTGTGCCGCCCCTGATATTCGAATGATCCTGAGAAGCACATCCTTCACCTAATATTTGTAGTAGTTTTTGATCCTTACATATGGGAGGTGAGTTGTGGGGAGTTGTGGGGGTGGTCAAAATTGATCCAAGATTTCAAAAATTATTATTGCACCATTGGAAAGTACTCGTCGAGAGCTTTCCAATGATATATAACACTGTAGGGTTTGGTTGAGAAATGATCCTCAAACTATCCATCCAAAACTGGTCAAAACTTTGTCTACTACATCTTGTCTTATACCTGCATGTAAAAAAAGGTCGACGGGCACCTTGAATAGTCCATCCGCCCATCATATAGATGTGGGTTCGATTCCTCTCAAGCGCAGCGGCAAATATCCTTTGAATCCTTTTGAAAAGTTGATCGTGAACCTTCTTTTTTCCATAAAATAATTGATGCCAATGAGTCGCGGGGGTTTGTGGAGGGTTGTGGGGTCGTGGGGGGTTGTGGAGGGGTGTGGGGTTTGTGGGGTTTGTGGAGGGGTGTGGAGGGGTGTGGGGTTTGTGGGGGGTTGTGGAGGGGTGTGGGGTCATAGGGGGTTGTGGAGGGGTGCGGAGGGGTGTGGGGGGTTGTGGAGGGGTGTGGGGTTTGTGGAGGGGTGTGGAGGGTTGTGGGGTCGTAGGGGGTTGTGGAGGGGTGTGGAGAGGTGTGGGGTTTGTGGGGTTTGTGGGGGGTTGTGGAGGGGTGTGGGGTTTGTGGGGTTTGTGGGGGGGTGTGGGGTTTGTGGAGGGGTGTGGAGGGTTGTGGGGTGGTAGGGGGTTGTGGAGGGGTGTGGGGTTTGTGGGGGGTTGTGGAGGGGTGTGGGGTTTGTGGGGGGTTGTGGAGGGGTGTGGGGTTTGCGGGGGGGTGTGGGGTTTGTGGGGTTTGTGGAGGGGTGTGGAGGGTTGTGGGGTCGTAGGGGGTTGTGGAGGGGTGTGGAGGGGTGTGGAGGGTTGTGGGGGGTTGTGGAGGGGTGTGGAGGGTTGTGGGGCTTGTGGGGTTTGTGGGGGGTTGTGGAGGGGTGTGGGGTTTGTGGGGTTTGTTAAAGGTATAATCGCTAATTGTAACTTCAACCGTTAACTACCTACCGTAGATGTTAATTACTAATTCAAAACAACAGTCCTTCGGGGATTCCAGAGTCTGGTTCCACACCTGCGTACCAGATATCTCCGAGTCTCTTGTTCTCTGTACTCAATCTCACCGTAAGAATAGACTGACTCTAGCCAAGTGGGTCCTTGGGAGTGGTAGGGGTCTGTTAGACAGAGGCCCTATACTATTTTCCCAACTTCTCACTCACCCGTCACTCGGTCCGCGCGTCTTAGCTCAGTAGTTGTTTCTGATCAACCAAGGCTATCAACGTCTTAGAATCCCGCACTCCAAACTATACCTGCTATAACAGTTGAGCAGTAGTCCGGATCGAGAGTCAATACACAAAGCGCACTCCTGGTAACTTAACACGAACACACCACGAAATCCTTCTGAACAATCTACAACTTTACCGAGTATCAACTTCAAATCGCAAGACCTACTGTCCATAACTTGTCGCGCACTTTATCATCATTCTACTCGTATTCAGAACACTAGCGGTACTAATCTTAACACAGATTATACTACCGACCCAGTCATTCACAGAGACTCATAACTCACAACTGAACCATGTTAGTTCTCTATGCTTCCGTGCTCCACAGAAGAACGATAAAAAAAACGCGTTCCAGTTCAAATAACGCTTAAGAAATACTTCAGTCATTACCGGGTGAAATCTTTGCAACACAGCATCGATTCGTAACACTACGTATAACGCACATACACACACAAGCACATACACAGGAGAGAGAATGGAGCAGACGGAACAGAACAGAGTTACTCTGTTCTACACATACAACACTATACTTGCAAATCCCAAAACACGGGGGGCTCCTTCTCTGGTCCCTCTGCCGTTCTTTTCATTGCTTTAAATAGAATTTTATTACAAGGCTTGCGCGAATCTTTCTTTACCGCGTACTTCCAGAAGGGTTCTTTCTACATTAAAAACCTCTGTCTAAGTACAATTGTCCTTTGTTCGGCGGCCGTCTAACACTGGCACGCACGGTGGACTCGAACCCGCAAGTTGCTATGGTTCGGATACTAGACCTTCTAAGTACATACTTCGGGCGAGCCTAAATGTTCGGGTAATTTTCTTTTTGAGGGTTTCTAACATTTGCACTAAGGTGGTAGGTTCTAATAATTGGGCGTCGGTTCTGACTGCACTGAGGGCTATGGCTTGATTTAACAAAATTTCGGCTTGGGTTTGAAGAAAAGCCTCCTGGAGATAAAATTCGTTGGCTAATGCCGCATCTCGGGCTGTCGTTATTTCAGTCAGTTTGGTCTGCATCTCTCTGATACACTCCTTCTGGTTGCGTATTTGGTTGTCTTGGCGTTCAAATTGCTGTGTTTGGAAATTGAGAGTTTTCTTATACGCATCGCGTTCTCTACGGGCGTTGGCGATATCTTTTTGGTATTGGCCTTCCCGTAGTAATTGTTGTTTGAGAATACGGTTGACCGCGTCGGCACATTCTTCGGCTCGCCGTAATTGCTCTTGAACTTGGTCGGCTTCTTTCTGTTGGTCCTGCATCTTCTGGGTGGTTTCTTGTAATTGAATCTTCGTGTCTGCGATCAATTCTTCGAGAGATACGTTGATATCTTCTTGTTCTTGAAGGGCGGCCTTCAGTGTTCGAATTTCCTCATGTGCGTCGTGTATGAGTTGGTCTTTGGCAGCTAGCTGGTCCAGGGCTGCATCTCGTTGTTGGACTAGCGTTTGCTCTGTCGAAAATCGTGCTTGGAGTTCTGCTAGCTGTGTCCGGAGTTGATGATTCTCGGTCTTTACGGCATCAACTTCTTCCTGGAGGGTGTTGGAGAAACAATCACTAATTAGACATATATTTGAAGGTCAAATCTTAGAAAGAAAACCCCATGCCTATGTGAAGGGACAAATTCACAAGTGTATCATACTTGTAAAGTTAGTTCACTTTAGTTCTAGAAGTTTTTTAAAAATCACGGGAATGAGAAAATCTATATAAGTTAGTTAGTATTAACTGACGCGATGAGAGAGAGAGAGAAGAAGAAGGAGGAAGACAATGAGAAAGTGAGAAGAACTCATTTTTGTATGACTGAGTATAGTCGGGCTTCTCTGAGTGAGAAAGCACCTGTAAAACTTCTGAGTTTTTTATAGTTATGAGAAGAACTGAGTAAAGTTCTGTGTATGAGTCTCTCTTCATCATCTCCATGTTTGCCTACTGTGTGATGAATTCAAAAGTTCAAGTTTTCTGAGCAATTCGATGCCTGGCATCGAATCTTGGCTCAAAAGTCATTTTTTCATTTTCTGTGTGTTAACTGTTGTTGAATCTTTTAAAAATATGAAGTTTGTGGAGCAACTCGATGCCTGGCATCGAGTTTGAGCATAAAGTCGATGCCTGGCATCGACTTCTAGCATACAAGTGGTCTTCTTCATGTGTGTGTAAAAGAGAGTATTTCTGGTGCAGAAAAAGGCCTAAAAAAGCTCAAAGTCGATGCCCGGCATCGACTTGGACTGAAATTCGATGCCAGGCATCGAATTTTTTATTTTTGGACATCAGGAATACTAAAACAGGCAAGATTTCCAGTCTTGGAAGGTCATACAGGGTCATCTTGTGAGGGCCATAACTTGAGTTCTAGAGCTCCGTTTGATGCATATGATAGCTTGTTGGAAAGCTCTACTCTTCTAGTTTCAGCCTGTAAAGTTTCATGAAGAAAGCATACTTGAGCTAGGAGAAATTAGCAAAATACTGAAGGTATGTCATTTCGGTGACTAGGAATTTCTGTAGAAGCAAAGTTCTCACTTTAAGCTATCATTTCTCAAAGTTTGGTGTGGCAATGAGTTAATGGTGACCATAGAGGTGTTCTAGTGTCACATTAATTCATTTCTTGTGGTGTTTTATACATCAACAAGTGGTATCAGAGCAGAAAGATTCTCGAGAGCAGAAGACGACAAAGGTACGAGAAGTTTTGTAAAGTTTTCCATTAAAGTTTGAAAGGTGAAGCATTTGAAGACACAAGGCATCAAAAGATTACTTTCGAAGTATCCTCATACACAAAGAACTTCAAAAGGTATTATCCTTTATCCTTTAAGCTCACAGGTTGCAGCAGAAGGAAAGAACTATGGCAGATCATATCTCCATTGACAAACTGGACAGAGATAATTACCCCGCATGGGTAATGAGAATGGAAGCCTTACTTATGAGTAAGGATCTCATGGTATATGTAACAGGTGAAGAAGAGAAGCCAGTATTTGAAGATGAAAGCCGACCAAAGAAAGAAGAACTTGATGCTTTAAAGCATTGGCAGAAGAAGGATGCAAGTGCAAAAGCCTACATCTACAATACAATCTCAGATCATTTGCTACCACACATCAGAGGATTGGAATCATCAGAAGATATATGGAATGCATTGGAATATCATTTCCAAAGCACTACTAAAGCACGGAAAGCAAGTCTATGGTCAGAGTTTACAACATTCAAGAAGAAGCCAAGTCAAACTATTAGTGATTATGTCACTAAGATGAAGGATCTAGCAGATAGTCTTGGATCCATAGATGAAGATGTTGAAGATCACAGATTGATTGCTCAACTACTTGCAGGCTTGAGAGGGGATGAAAGGTGGAAACCTTTTGTCTTATCAACAGAACTTTCATTAAATCATTATGTTCCAGATTTGAATCAGTTGCTTGGTTTGATGCTCACATATGAGCAAGACTTGAAGGGAGATGGAGATAAAGGTCAAAGTTCTGCAATGTACATGAAGAATAAGAAGAAAGGAGACAAAGGTAAAGCAAAGGATGAAGAGGAGTCTAATTCTCAAGCTTATTATGCAAGAGGTAAAGGCACTGGCAGAGGAAGAGCAAGAGGCTTTGGAAGAGGAAGAGGTAATCAAAATAACAACAAAAAGGCTTGTTGGATCTGTGGATTGAATAATCATTTGGCTCATGACTGTTGGCACAACCAACAAGGATCAAACCAGAATCAAAACAACAATAGCAGAGGTCGAGGTGGAAGATATCAAAGTAATTTTCAAAGAGGTAGACAAAGTCAAAGAGGAGGCTATGGTAGAGGTGGAGGAAGAAGTTGGGGACAGAATCAATCCTACAACACCACCTACTACAACTATGCAAATGACACACAGAATGAAAGTCATACATCATTGATGATGAATTCAATCAGCACATCAGACAAAGAAGATCTAAAGGTATTTTACATTGACTCTGGATGTTCTAATCATTTGTCAGGAAACATAGAATTGATGTCAGATTTGGAAAAAGGTATTTCTAGTCACACAGTTCAAACTGGTGATAATACAAGACATAGTGTACATTCAATTGGAAAAGTGAAATGCAAGAGTGGAGCAGATTTGCTAACCAATGTTTTGTATGTTCCTACAATACCTAAAAACTTGATTAGTGTGGGACAGATAGTTGAAAAAGGTTTTCAAGTCAGGTTTACAAATGAAGGAGTATTTGTGGAAGATCCAGAGAATGGATATAAACAGATTGTCTCTGGTAAGAAAGAAGGTAGACTCTTTACTTTAAGAGTGCAAGGAAACATTGGTCAAGCTTTGCTCACACATGGTGAAGCAGTGATTACAGAACTTGATCTCTGGCATAAGAGATTAGGTCATTTCAATGAAAGAGGAATTAAAGCTATGGTTGTTAATCAGTCTGTACTAGGATTACCAAATGTGCAAAGTCAACATATGGTTTATAAATGTGAAGCATGTCAAATGGGTAAAACACACAGGTTACCATTTCAAAAGAAAGGATTCAAACATGATGGAGTACTTGAGCTCATTCATACAGATGTATGGGGACCAACAAAAGAAGGATCTATCAGTGGCTCAAGGTATTATGTTCTTTTTATTGATGATGCTACAAGATGGATAACATTATATGTTTTGAAGGAAAGATCAGAAGTGTTTGGAGCTTTCAAGCATTTTCATGCATATGCAGAGAGAGTCACAGGTCAAAAGCTTAAGAGACTGAGGTCTGATGGAGGGGGAGAATACTTCTCCCAAGAGTTCAATGATTATCTTTGGAATGCAGGTATTAAGAGAGAAATAACTTGCAGGTATACACCACAACAAAATGGTGTAGCAGAAAGAAGGAACAGGACTCTGGTTGAGTTTGCTAGAGCTATGCTAAAGGAGAAGAATTGTCCAAATTATCTTTGGGCTGAGGCTGTAAATACAGCTACATATCTTGTGAATAGATTACCATGTGCAGCTCTGAATGGAATGACTCCATATGAAGCTTGGTGGGGTAAGAAACCAACACTAGATCATTGTAGAGTGTTTGGATCAATTGCATATGCTTATGTGCCATCACAACTTAGGCATAAACTTGAACCAAAGGCAGAAAAATATGTGTTCATTGGTTATGATGAAAAGCAGATGGGTTACAGATTGTGGAATCCTCTAACCAAACAATTTATTGTTTCTAGAGATGTTACATTTGATGAACAGAAAAGTTGGTATGCAGATCAAAGTCATACAGCTGAAGAATTTGAAGAAGAGGTAAGAAGATGTGAGAAAGGAAAATCAATTGTGCAGATGAATAGAGATGAAGACTATATGCAAGCAAGTACATCCAGAAGTGGATTAACAAGAAGAAATGAAGAAGCTCCTATATTTGATGAAGAAGTGTATCCAGACACATATGAAGAATGTGAACCAAGAAGGTCAAGCAGGACAAGGAGACAACCAGAAAGGTATTCTTATGATACTTCTTACATAACTCAGAAGAACTATGCATATATGGTCAAAGATGATGAAGAACCTCAGAACTATGATGAAGCTAAAGGTAAGAAGCAATGGGAAGAAACAATGAAGGAAGAGTTCAATGCATTGGAGGAGAACAAGACATGGGAACTTGTTCCTAAACCAAATGGTAAGAAAGTAATTGGAAATAAATGGGTTTATAAAGTGAAGAAGCTTGCAGATGGAAGTATAGCCAGATACAAAGCTAGATTGGTGGTGAAAGGCTATGCCCAGACCTATGGCATAGATTATGATGAGACATTCAGTCCTGTAGCTAAGATGTCAACTATAAGGACAATCATTGCTATTGCAGCTTCAAAAGGATGGACCCTAAGTCAATTGGATATAAAAAATGCATTCTTGAATGGATACATATCAGATGAGGTATACATGGAACAACCTCAAGGGTTTATAGATTCCAGGTATCCAAATTTTGTTTGCAGGTTGAGAAGAGCATTGTATGGATTGAAGCAAGCTCCAAGAGCTTGGAACTATAGACTGGTGAAGTATCTCAATGATCTTGGATATCAAAGTTCAAAAGCAGATTCAAGTCTACTTATCAAAAGAACAGAGGAAGGTACAATCTACATTTGTATTTATGTAGATGACATTATAATCACAGGTACTTCAGATGAAGGAATCAAAGAGGTAAAGAGATTACTTGAAAAAGAATTCAAGATCAGTGACCTAGGAAAGTTATCATACTTTCTTGGAATGGAAGTTACTTATACAGATCATGGCATATATGTGTCACAAGAAAGATATCTTCTAAATCTATTGAAGAAGTTTGATATGGAAAATTGCAGAGAAGCTTCAACTCCACTTGAAGTTAATCACAAGCTTAGTAAATATGATGGTGCAGAATACAAAGATATGAGGAAGTATCAATCTCTTGTGGGTAGTTTGATTTATGCTACACTAACAAGACCTGATCTTAGTTATGCAGTGGGAGTTTTGTCACAATTCATGCATTGTCCAAAGGACCCACATTGGATTGCAGGTCAAAGAGTTCTCAGATATATCAAAGGAACTATAAAGGAAGGATTATATTATCCTTTTACATCAGATTTGAAGTTGAGAGCCTACAGTGACTCAGACTGGGCAGGTAATCAATATGACAGAAGATCAACTCATGGTTACATGATATACATTGGTGATAAGCTTGTAAGTTGGTGTTCAAAGAAACAACATACAGTAGCATTATCATCAACTGAAGCAGAGTACAAAGGACTTGTGGAAGCAGCTAAGGAAGTCATATGGATGCAAACATTGTTCAAGAGCTTAGGCATTGATCAAGGTACACCAACAATACATGGAGATAATATGAGTTCACTTTATCTTGCAGCAAATCCAGTATTTCATGCAAGAACAAAGCACATAGAGATACAATATCATTTTCTCAGAGAAAAGGTAATGGAGAAGGAGATTGAAGTGGAATACATTTCTACTAAAGATCAGTTAGCAGACATAATGACAAAGAGCTTGGATGGTGTGAAGACCAGCAGATTCAAAAGCATGGCAGGAGTAAAAGAAAAGAAGAAGATATGAAGAAACAGAGAATGTCAATTAGTGATTGAGGGGGAGCTGTTGGAGAAACAATCACTAATTAGACATATATTTGAAGGTCAAATCTTAGAAAGAAAACCCCATGCCTATGTGAAGGGACAAATTCACAAGTGTATCATACTTGTAAAGTTAGTTCACTTTAGTTCTAGAAGTTTTTTAAAAATCACGGGAATGAGAAAATCTATATAAGTTAGTTAGTATTAACTGACGCGATGAGAGAGAGAGAGAAGAAGAAGGAGGAAGACAATGAGAAAGTGAGAAGAACTCATTTTTGTATGACTGAGTATAGTCGGGCTTCTCTGAGTGAGAAAGCACCTGTAAAACTTCTGAGTTTTTTATAGTTATGAGAAGAACTGAGTAAAGTTCTGTGTATGAGTCTCTCTTCATCATCTCCATGTTTGCCTACTGTGTGATGAATTCAAAAGTTCAAGTTTTCTGAGCAATTCGATGCCTGGCATCGAATCTTGGCTCAAAAGTCATTTTTTCATTCTCTGTGTGTTAACTGTTGTTGAATCTTTTAAAAATATGAAGTTTGTGGAGCAACTCGATGCCTGGCATCGAGTTTGAGCATAAAGTCGATGCCTGGCATCGACTTCTAGCATACAAGTGGTCTTCTTCATGTGTGTGTAAAAGAGAGTATTTCTGGTGCAGAAAAAGGCCTAAAAAAGCTCAAAGTCGATGCCCGGCATCGACTTGGACTGAAATTCGATGCCAGGCATCGAATTTTTTATTTTTGGACATCAGGAATACTAAAACAGGCAAGATTTCCAGTCTTGGAAGGTCATACAGGGTCATCTTGTGAGGGCCATAACTTGAGTTCTAGAGCTCCGTTTGATGCATATGATAGCTTGTTGGAAAGCTCTACTCTTCTAGTTTCAGCCTATAAAGTTTCATGAAGAAAGCATACTTGAGCTAGGAGAAATTAGCAAAATACTGAAGGTATGTCATTTCGGTGACTAGGAATTTCTGTAGAAGCAAAGTTCTCACTTTAAGCTATCATTTCTCAAAGTTTGGTGTGGCAATGAGTTAATGGTGACCATAGAGGTGTTCTAGTGTCACATTAATTCATTTCTTGTGGTGTTTTATACATCAATAGAGGGGGGCGATATCGGCTTCCAGGGTGTCTACCTTGTGCTGGTATTCGAGTTTCAGGTGGTCCGTGGCTGCCGTAAACTGGGCGGGCAGCTGGTGCGATAACTGGATGAGGAACTGCCCCATGGCGGCAAGTTCCGAGAATGCGTTATGTGGCGGTGGTGGTGGAGGATGACGAGGTTGAGAGGATGTATCGGTGTGTAATTGCTGGGAGTTTGGCGGAGAGTAGTTAGGGGAGGAAAAGGAGGATGCTACGGGTTCAGTGAAGGGTGGGAGGGGTGGTTCCGGTGGGGGGAGGGGTTTGGCAGGAGGTGGTGTAGGGAGAACGGTATCTGAGGGGTTTACCTTGGCGAGTGTTTGTTGTATGGTTTCTGTCTGGTTGATGGCGTCGATGAGTTGATCCAGTGCTTTGGTGGCCGATTCCTGTTCATCCTGGTGCTGCTCAGATTCTTTTTCTGTGGACACTATTTCTGTCTCTGCTTGATCCTGCTGGTCTGGTTGCTCCGTCGATGTTTCGTTGTGTGTTGCGGTGTCGTGGTATGTTTCCTCTTGGTCGTTTGGCTTGGTCTCCTGATCTTTTCCGGCGGATCCTTGGACTTCACTTTCCGAGGAGCTGATCCGAATTCGCTTGGTACGGAAGAGCTGATTAATCTCTTCGTCTTCTTCTTCAGTGTCCTCGATTGGTTGTGCGGATTCTTCGTGTCGAAGTGCGGGGCCTGCGGGTGGGGGTTGTGCGGCGAGAATGGTTGGGAAGAGGAAGGAGATGATGTGGGGAAGGCGAGAGCGGGGGGTAGAACCCTTTTGGAGCTGTTTTACGATAGCTACACATTCTTTATGGATTCTAAGGAAAAAGTAAGAGGCAAAATTTACAGGTTCGCGGGCAGCTAAATCTAAGGCGGAGTAGAAGGGGCGAGAGATGCCATATGTTTGTTTTTGCAGGTTGAGGATGGCTACAAGGAACTGTAGGGCGGATCGCTCGGGTTCTGGGCGGCATAGAATGGCGTATTCGTTTGATGAGGAGCGGGGAAAGAGTTCGGTCATACGGGCGACAGGGATGCTAGGGCCATTTTCGCAGCCTTGCGGGGTGAGGCGGTAGGCGTCGGCGAAGGCTTGGAAGGTGATGACGGATCTATGTGGGAGGGAAAGGAAGACCCACTGTCGTTCGGTGGTGGGGCTTTGGGCAATGGCTTGGATGATCTGTGCGGAGAAGGGATGGGCTTCCACTGAGTGCCAAGGCAACTCAGCGAAGTTGGCCAACCCTCTGCATCGCAGGTATTCGCCTACGTCTGTAGGGATACCTTCGCGGAAAGAAGCGTAGTTGGCTAGCGCTTCCATGGCGTTCACAATGCACACTTATAGAAAACACAGAATACTGAGATAACACACACAATCACGAAAACACAATAGCGGTTTTTGGCGCAACTGAGGGGGTTAAATATGGAGAACACGGTGTGGGGGTGAGTATCATTGTGTGGTGCGGGAATGATACGGTTTGCATGCTAGCGTGCGTACTGAGTGACCGGTAGGGAGGGGCGGCTGGTAACATAAAGATTTGTACAAAAGACGGCTAAAAGCAAAACATAAAAATTTATACAAAACGTGGTTCGTCGCCGAATAAATTAAGGCGTACTGGTAGTGGGATAATACGGCCGCAGCTTCGATCCATTAATTACTTTTGGAAGTGGAATTTCGGTCAACGTAGTCAACCGAAAAGTTGCCGGACCTACTTGTGCTGAGATCTTGAAAGGGCCGAACCATCGTAGTTTGAATTTTCCTGCTGCTCTGTCCGATTTTGCGTTATAGAAGAGTACAAGCTGTCCTACCGAAAAGATTGGCCTCTTCAAATATCGATCGTGTGTCTTAGCTTGCCTTAGTTGAACTTTGCGCATAGTTAAAAAAACTGAGCCATCGGTGCTCATCAAGTTCTCTGAGTGCGTCCATTCGTGCTGTCAGTGAAGATTCCGGTAGCATCTTCTGAGTGATTGCTACCCGCAAACTTGGGATGACTACTTCCATGGGAGCAATTGCTTCTAAGCCATAAGCTAGCTTGAAAGGTGTCAAGCCTGTTGTTACTTTATATGTAGTTCGGTATGCCCATAATACTGCAGGTAGTAGTTGATCCCATCTTTCCGGTGCTTCCATGATCAATTTCCAGAGGATGTTTAACAGTGATTTGTTTGTACTTTCAGCCAATCCATTGGCACGTGGATAATAAGGAGAGCTAAATTTATGTGTGACTTGGAAGGACTGTGTGAGTGCCTTCATTAAATTGTTTACAAAATGAGTGCCTTGATCTGAGACAATTTCCAGTGGTAAACCAAATCGTGGGAAGACATCCGTGAGTAGACATTTTGCTACCGTAACTGCTGTAGCAGACCGCAAAGCCCAAGCTTCTGCCCATCTAGTTGCGTAATCTGTGCAAGTCAGTATGTATCGATTGTTACTGGATACTGCTGGAGGTGTAATTGGCCCGATAAAATCTAAACCCCATTTCTGAAAAGGTTCTAATGGTAAGATGGGTTGCAGGGGAAAAAGATGTCGTTGTAAAGGCTGACCAGCTCTTTGGCAAGCATCGCATTGTTTAACAAACTGTGAGATATCTCTGTACATAGTTGGCCACCAGAGTCCTCCTTGCAGAATTTTCCGGTGAGTTAAGTCTGCTGCAAAATGGCCACCGGGAGGAATTGAGTGAGCCAAAGTGATAACCGAGTTAACTTCATGTGGTGGAATACAGCGAAGTAGGATTCCGGTATGATCTGTATAATATAGTTCTTCAGCAACTAACCGAAATCGGCGGCTAAAAACTGCGATTTTTCTTCGAACCGCCTTGGCAGTCTCAGCTGGAAAGCGTCCTTCGGTGAGAAAAGTTAGAATCTGATCATAGTATGTAGGTGGTGTTTGTAAGTTGGGCGTCTCATCAGGTAGTGGTTCAGCATTATAAATCGCAGGAGTTGTGTCATCTATTCCTACCGGAGCTTTACCGAAATCTAGGCGTGATAAGAAATCTGCTAAGGCATGTGCATTTCCGGGTCGGTGAATGACATCATAGTCAAATTCTTGTAAAAGTAGCACCCATCGTGCTAATCGTCCTCCTAAGTGCTGCTGTCTTACTAGATAAACAAGGGCAGCATGATCCACATGAAAGGTAAATTTCCGGCCTAGTAGGTAATGTCTGAACTTTTTGATTGAGTAAATCAGTCCTAGACATTCTCTTTCAGTGGTGGAATAGTTCTTTTCTGCCGGTGCAAGTCTTCTACTGGCGTAATAAACAGGGTGAAACCACTTATCTGTTTGCTGCATCAGAATACTGCCGATTGCAATATCTGAAGCGTCAACAAAAACATGGAACGGATTGTCCCAGTCCGGTGGTTGTAAAATTGGAGCTTGCGTCAGGAGATACTTGAGTCGATCAAATGTAGTTTGACATTCTTCAATCCATTCAAACTGTCTGGGAGTCTTTGTGATTAGCCTGTTCAGTGGTACTGCTAGGTGAGCAAGCCACCGCAAGTGTCTGCCATGCCACCGTATTTGTCCCATAAAGCGCATTACTTCTTTCGGAGTCGTGGGTATTGGGGCTTCTAAAATCGCCGAAATCTTATCTGGGTCCACTCGGATACCTTGAGCAGATACAATATGCCCAAGTAGTTTGCCACATGAAACCGCAAACACGGATTTGTTGGGATTAAGGCAGAGTCTATATTCTCGACACTTCTGAAAACAGCATCGTAAATGAAACAAATGTGCTATCATCTTCCCAAAGATTGAGAAGTCGTCGAGATATACTTGCATGAAAGAGGTGAGGTAAGGAGAAAATATCTCCTGCATACATCTTTGAAATGTGCTTGGTGCATTTCTCAATCCGAACCACATTACTATGCAGGCAAAGACACCCCAATTGGTAATGAAGGCAGTTTTTGGTATATCTTCTTTAGCCATTCTAACCTGGTTGTACCCGCTGTATCCATCTAAAAATGAATACATTTCATGACCTGCGACTCTATCAAGCATGGTATCCAAAAAGGGGATCGGGAAAGGATCTGGTACTGTTGCTGCATTTAATTTCCGGTAATCCACACAGATTCGTAACTGCTTGTTTTTCTTCGGCACGATCACAATGGGTGAGATCCATTCAGCGTGTTCTACTGGTACAATGAATCCGACTTTTAATAGTCTATCGAGTTCGGCTTTTACCTGTGATGCATAATGGGGGTTCATCCTGTAGCTGGGTTGTCTGGTTGGTTTCACTTTCGGTTTCAGCATGACTCTGTGTTGATAGATGCGCGGATCTAATCCTTTCATGTCTTTGTAATCCCATGCAAAGACGTCTGCGAATTCGCGAAGAAGTTTAATCAAATCCTCCTTAAATGTTTCCGGTAAGTTCTGCCTCATCTTCACAGGTCGTGGGTGGTCTCTATCTCCTAGATTGTATGTGATCAGCTGGTCTTCTGGGACATAAAATTGTTGAGGTTTCTCTGTATCATCTGTTGGCTTGAACAGTGGTTGTAATTCGTCGTCATGGGTTGAGGAAGTATCTTCCTGGACCGACTTTCCGGTGATAGCTACTACTGTACATACTGACGTGTTCCAGTTATCTATGACGGATTGTAGGTCAACAGTTCCTAGAGACATTAAATCGGCATTACTCTTCAAAAATTGCTCTTCTTCATCATCTGACAGTCCATCTAACATATGAACTGGTTCAGCAAAGTACGGTCTGGCGTGAGGTTCGCAAGATTGCATAGCATCTAGTTTCACCACATATTTACGATGGGCATCCTTGAATGTAAGCTCTTGTGCAGACCAGTCCTGTATTACCTTCGCATGCTTCAGCCAAGGTCGGCCGAAAAGAAGATTGTAATCCAAAGTGGATTCGGGTAGATCTAGTATGACAAAAGTCATCTTGAAAGTCGTACCTTGTAGAGTGATGGGTACATTCCGCACAAGTCCTACAGGATGGACTCTCGATTGATCCGCCATTCGAACAAAGAATTGAACTGGTTCAATTTCGGTCCAGCCTAGCTTTTTGCATAACGCTGCGGTCGCAATGTTTACGCCTGAGCCTCCATCAATTAATACCTGCGTGATCTTCTGATTCTTATACCATACTGTGATCAAGGGCACTGCGTGATCAATCGCAGCATCAGGTTCCGGTTGAACTGCGGCTGTCGTCGGAATGCAAGAAGGTACTGGGCTGAATTGTTGCTGAAACTGTTGTCGGATCCCGGGCACTAAGGCCAGCAGTTGGCCTAGAGGCAGAGTGATGGATGCCTTGGACAAAATTTCCCAGGCCTGTTGAGCTTGACTGTCTTGTTCTTTTGGACTTGAAGTTTCTACTGACGCAGAAGTGTCTGCTGTTGTCTCTACTGATGATGATGGCCCTACTGATGCATCCTTTTGTGTTGTTTCGTCCTTTGATGAAGAAGCCTGAGTCACCAGAATAGGTTCTGGGAACACTGGTGGTTCTGTTGTGGTCCAGTGACTAGCTTTGTTATACATCCTTCGTTGTTCTTGTATCCCTGGTTCAAAGATTTCTGCTGCCGGCTGAAGTTGTTTACCGGAACGGGTCTGGACTGTAGCAGTCTGTGTCTCGATCGGTGTAATTTTTACCATGTTGGCCATTGGATTTTGGCGTTCCTTCTTTCTTTGATCATACTCCATTGCGTCTTTACAAAACCTTCTAATGTGGCCGAATTCGCCACAGAAATGACAGCGTGGAGGTGGTAACTCAGGGTTTTCCGGTGGTGGTCCATTCTGCCATCGGTTGGCATTATAAGTGTTGTTTCTCTGTCCTCGGTAGTTCCGATATCCTTGTTGTTGATTGTTTCTCAGTTGTGGAGGCACATAGTGATTTACTGGTTGGCCATGTTCTTGGATGACTGCATTGACGGTTGCTGTCCCTTGTATTCTAGCGTTGTAGACACAGTTTCCGGTGGTGTGCCCGGTAGTGTTGCAGATAGCGCAAAACACTTGGTTCAGTGCACAGTTGGCACTTGTATGCCCCGAATTTTTGCATGTGGTGTAGTATACTTGCCTGGTGATATCTTCAGCCATATTTTTGTTTGTTTTTAACCATTCCAAGTCTTCTGAAAATCCACCAACCTTGGATTCTAGCTGTAGAGCCATTGCAATGACGGCATCCAAGGTCATAACTCCGACACATCTTATGATCATGATCTGCTTCAGTTGTGGGGTTAATCCATTGATAAACCATTGAGAGATGACATCATCAGGTAGATTAGCGTGAGCCTGTGGTATCTGCCGTAAATGTGTTCTAAAGAGGGTAGCGTACTCCTGGACGGTCTGATTTACCTTCTGTCTGTTGTTCTGTAGATACTCAAAGATTTCAGCAGGATTCTTCTTTAGTCTGAATCGCTGTAAAAAGGCATCTCGTACTGCATCGTAAGTACCGAAATGATTGATATCATATTCTGTGAGCCATCTCGCCGCTTCATTGATCAGTGTAGATTGAAAAACAATGGCCTTATATGCCTGATCTGGTGGATGGTTAAGAACTGCATAACTTATCTCGAAAGTTCGTACGTGGGCGTCTGGGTCGTCTCCTGGGAATCCACCGAATTTCGTGTAGGTTACTCCTGTTGGAGGCGGCCTTGGCGGTCCTAGCTGTTGTTGTTGATGTTGTTGTTGTTGGTGTTGCCCGCTCATTGTGAAGGGTTCAGGGTTTCCTTCTGTATCTCGGGATTGATCGGGTGAACTATCGGGACTTGTATCGCCGGATGGTGCGTTTTCCGGTGTGCTGTTTCGACTTAGGATGCTTCGGATCTCTGTTTCGAACAGCTTTCCTTCCTTCTGGATGTCTAATATTCGAAATCTTTCTTCCAAACACGAAGGTTGAGCTGATGATTCCGCAAAAAAGGCTAAACCTTTGCCAGCGATCGGTGATTCTATCACCGGAATCTCACCGGAATGAACCGAAATTGGGCCAGAATGCCCTGTTTTACTACTTTTGCCGAATTTTCCTAACGTATTTCTGACCGTGGATAACTCTAAATCTTTATCTGATATTGTTAAACTAGGTTCCAACGGCGTTTTGATAGAGTCTGGACTTGCTATATCTTCGATAGGCTAGGTCGAAGTAGCATCAGAATGTATCGAAGGCGTTGACCGTTCTACCGGAATATGACCGGAATCAGTTGTAACGTTTCCACTTTTCTTGACCACTTGGTCAGATCTAGTTATGCCTACTTCTCCCGAGGCTATCTTTTGTGATTTTCGTGCTTCAATTTGACGATTCTTAGGATATGTTTCGCCCGATCGAGTGACCGGCATGTATCATTGCCCAGTGATACTATCTGAGCAGTTTGCAACAATCTGGATCTGTTGCTACTGTCAGTGAAGCAAATGTTGCTGGATGTTTGCTTCTTACAAACCGTTAGCACTCTAATGCCACTGTCTCACAAGTGACTCGTAATCAAATGCTATTTTACCGCAGAGACTGGTAATCAGTTGCCACTTTCCCACAGGCAACGGGCCAGAGAACTGGCAATCGGATGCCACTTTCCCACAGACAACGGGCCAGAGAACTGGCAATCGGATGCCACTTTCCCACAGACGACGGGCCAGAGAACTGGCAATCGGATGCCACTTTCCGACAGACGGCGCCAAATGTTAAAGGTATAATCACTAATTGTAACTTCAACCGTTAACTACCTACCGCAGATGTTAATTACTAATTCAAAACAACAGTCCTTCGGGGATTCCAGAGTCTGGTTCCACACCTGCGTACCAGATATCTCCGAGTCTCTTGTTCTCTGTACTCAATCTCACCGTAAGAATAGACTGACTCTAGCCAAGTGGGTCCTTGGGAGTGGTAGGGGTCTGTTAGACAGAGGCCCTATGCTATTTTCCCAACTTCTCACTCACCCGTCACTCGGTCCGCGCGTCTTAGCTCAGTAGTTGTTTCTGATCAACCAAGGCTATCAACGTCTTAGAATCCCGCACTCCAAACTATACCTGCTATAACAGTTGAGCAGTAGTCCGGATCGAGAGTCAATACACAAAGCGCACTCCTGGTAACTTAATACGAACACACCACGAAATCCTTCTGAACAATCTACAACTTTACCGAGTATCAACTTCAAATCGCAAGACCTACTGACCATAACTTGTCGCGCACTTTATCATCATTCTACTCGTATTCAGAACACTAGCGGTACTAATCTTAACACAGATTATACTACCGACCCAGTCATTCACAGAGACTCATAACTCACAACTGAACCATGTTAGTTCTCTATGCTTCCGTGCTCCACAGAAGAACGATAAAAAAAACGCGTTCCAGTTCGAATAACGCTTAAGAAATACTTCAGTCATTACCGGGTGAAATCTTTGCAACACAGCATCGATTCGTAACACTGCGTATAACGCACATACACACACAAGCACATACACAGGAGAGAGAATGGAGCAGACGGAACAGAACAGAGTTACTCTGTTCTACACATACAACACTATACTTGCAAATCCCAAAACACGGGGGGCTCCTTCTCTGGTCCCTCTGCCGTTCTTTTCATTGCTTTAAATAGAATTTTATTACAAGGCTTGCGCGAATCTTTCTTTACCGCGTACTTCCAGAAGGGTTCTTTCTACATTAAAAACCTCTGTCTAAGTACAATTGTCCTTTGTTCGGCGGCCGTCTAACACTGGCACGCACGGTGGACTCGAACCCGCAAGTTGCTATGGTTCGGATACTAGACCTTCTAAGTACATACTTCGGGCGAGCCTAAATGTTCAGGTAATTTTCTTTTTGAGGGTTTCTAACATTTGCACTAAGGTGGTAGGTTCTAATAATTGGGTGTCGGTTCTGACTTCACTGAGGGCTATGGCTTGATTTAACAAAATTTCGGCTTGGGTTTGAAGCAAAGCCTCCTGGAGATAAAATTCGTTGGCTAATGCCGCATCTCGGGCTGTCGTTATTTCAATCAGTTTGGTCTGCATCTCTCTGATACACCCTTCTGGTTGCGTATTTGGTTGTCTTGGCGTTCAAATTGCTGTGTTTGGAAATTGAGAGTTTTCTTATACGCATCGCGTTCTCTACGGGCGTTGGCGATATCTTTTTGGTATTGGCCTTCCCGTAGTAATTGTTGTTTGAGAATACGGTTGACCGCGTCGGCACATTCTTCGGCTCGCCGTAATTGCTCTTGAACTTGGTCGGCTTCTTTCTGTTGGTCCTGCATCTTCTGGGTGGTTTCTTGTAATTGAATCTTCGTGTCTGCGATCAATTCTTCGAGAGATACGTTGATATCTTCTTGTTCTTGAAGGGCGGCCTTCAGTGTTCGAATTTCCTCATGTGCGTCGTGTATGAGTTGGTCTTTGGCAGCTAGCTGGTCCAGGGCTGCATCTCGTTGTTGGACTAGCGTCTGCTCTGTCGAAAATCGTGCTTGGAGTTCTGCTAGCTGTGTCCGGAGTTGATGATTCTCGGTCTTTACGGCATCAACTTCTTCCTGGAGGGGGGCGATGTCGGCTTCCAGGGTGTCTACCTTGTGCTGGTATTCGAGTTTCAGGTGGTCCGTGGCTGCCGTAAACTGGGCGGGCAGCTGGTGCGATAACTGGATGAGGAACTGCCCCATGGCGGCAAGTTCCGAGAATGCGTTATGTGGCGGTGGTGGTGGAGGATGACGAGGTTGAGAGGATGTATCGGTGTGTAATTGCTGGGAGTTTGGCGGAGAGTAGTTAGGGGAGGAAAAGGAGGATGCTACGGGTTCAGTGAAGGGTGGGAGGGGTGGTTCCGGTGGGGGGAGGGGTTTGGCAGGAGGTGGTGTAGGGAGAACGGTATCTGAGGGGTTTACCTTGGCGAGTGTTTGTTGTATGGTTTCTGTCTGGTTGATGGCGTCGATGAGTTGATCCAGTGCTTTGGTGGCCGATTCCTGTTCATCCTGGTGCTGCTCAGATTCTTTTTCTGTGGACACTATTTCTGTCTCTGCTTGATCCTGCTGGTCTGGTTGCTCCGTCGATGTTTCGTTGTGTGTTGCGGTGTCGTGGTATGTTTCCTCTTGGTCGTTTGGCTTGGTCTCCTGATCTTTTCCGGCGGATCCTTGGACTTCACTTTCCGAGGAGCTGATCCGAATTCGCTTGGTACGGAAGAGCTGATTAATCTCTTCGTCTTCTTCTTCAGTGTCCTCGATTGGTTGTGCGGATTCTTCGTGTCGAAGTGCGGGGCCTGCGGGTGGGGGTTGTGCGGCGAGAATGGTTGGGAAGAGGAAGGAGATGATGTGGGGAAGGCGAGAGCGGGGGGTAGAACCCTTTTGGAGCTGTTTTACGATAGCTACACATTCTTTATGGATTCTAAGGAAAAAGTAAGAGGCAAAATTTACAGGTTCGCGGGCAGCTAAATCTAAGGCGGAGTAGAAGGGGCGAGAGATGCCATATGTTTGTTTTTGCAGGTTGAGGATGGCTACAAGGAACTGTAGGGCGGATCGCTCGGGTTCTGGGCGGCATAGAATGGCGTATTCATTTGATGAGGAGCGGGGAAAGAGTTCGGTCATACGGGCGACAGGGATGCTAGGGCCATTTTCGCAGCCTTGCGGGGTGAGGCGGTAGGCGTCGGCGAAGGCTTGGAAGGTGATGACGGATCTATGTGGGAGGGAAAGGAAGACCCACTGTCGTTCGGTGGTGGGGCTTTGGGCAATGGCTTGGATGATCTGTGCGGAGAAGGGATGGGCTTCCACTGAGTGCCAAGGCAACTCAGCGAAGTTGGCCAACCCTCTGCATCGCAGGTATTCGCCTACGTCTGTAGGGATACCTTCGCGGAAAGAAGCGTAGTTGGCTAGCGCTTCCATGGCGTTCACAATGCACACTTATAGAAAACACAGAATACTGAGATAACACACACAATCACGAAAACACAATAGCGGTTTTTGGCGCAACTGAGGGGGTTAAATATGGAGAACACGGTGTGGGGGTGAGTATCATTGTGTGGTGCGGGAATGATACGGTTTGCATGCTAGCGTGCGTACTGAGTGACCGGTAGGGAGGGGCGGCTGGTAACATAAAGATTTGTACAAAAGACGGCTAAAAGCAAAACATAAAAATTTATACAAAACGTGGTTCGTCGCCGAATAAATTAAGGCGTACTGGTAGTGGGATAATACGGCCGCAGCTTCGATCCATTAATTACTTTTGGAAGTGGAATTTCGGTCAACGTAGTCAACCGAAAAGTTGCCGGACCTACTTGTGCTGAGATCTTGAAAGGGCCGAACCATCGTAGTTTGAATTTTCCTGCTGCTCTGTCCGATTTTGCGTTATAGAAGAGTACAAGCTGTCCTACCGAAAAGATTGGCCTCTTCAAATATCGATCGTGTGTCTTAGCTTGCCTTAGTTGAACTTTGCGCATAGTTAAAAAAACTGAGCCATCGGTGCTCATCAAGTTCTCTGAGTGCGTCCATTCGTGCTATCTTCTGAGTGATTGCTACCCGCAAACTTGGGATGACTACTTCCATGGGAGCAATTGCTTCTAAGCCATAAGCTAGCTTGAAAGGTGTCAAGCCTGTTGTTACTTTATATGTAGTTCGGTATGCCCATAATACTGCAGGTAGTAGTTGATCCCATCTTTCCGGTGCTTCCATGATCAATTTCCAGAGGATGTTTAACAGTGATTTGTTTGTACTTTCAGCCAATCCATTGGCACGTGGATAATAAGGAGAGCTAAATTTATGTGTGACTTGGAAGGACTGTGTGAGTGCCTTCATTAAATTGTTTACAAAATGAGTGCCTTGATCTGAGACAATTTCCAGTGGTAAACCAAATCGTGGGAAGACATCCGTGAGTAGACATTTTGCTACCGTAACTGCTGTAGCAGACCGCAAAGCCCAAGCTTCTGCCCATCTAGTTGCGTAATCTGTGCAAGTCAGTATGTATCGATTGTTACTGGATACTGCTGGAGGTGTAATTGGCCCGATAAAATCTAAACCCCATTTCTGAAAAGGTTCTAATGGTAAGATGGGTTGCAGGGGAAAAAGATGTCGTTGTAAAGGCTGACCAGCTCTTTGGCAAGCATCGCATTGTTTAACAAACTGTGAGATATCTCTGTACATAGTTGGCCACCAGAGTCCTCCTTGCAGAATTTTCCGGTGAGTTAAGTCTGCTGCAAAATGGCCACCGGGAGGAATTGAGTGAGCCAAAGTGATAACCGAGTTAACTTCATGTGGTGGAATACAGCGAAGTAGGATTCCGGTATGATCTGTATAATATAGTTCTTCAGCAACTAACCGAAATCGGCGGCTAAAAACTGCGATTTTTCTTCGAACCGCCTTGGCAGTCTCAGCTGGAAAGCGTCCTTCGGTGAGAAAAGTTAGAATCTGATCATAGTATGTAGGTGGTGTTTGTAAGTTGGGCGTCTCATCAGGTAGTGGTTCAGCATTATAAATCGCAGGAGTTGTGTCATCTATTCCTACCGGAGCTTTACCAAAATCTAGGCGTGATAAGAAATCTGCTAAGGCATGTGCATTTCCGGGTCGGTGAATGACATCATAGTCAAATTCTTGTAAAAGTAGCACCCATCGTGCTAATCGTCCTCCTAAGTGCTGCTGTCTTACTAGATAAACAAGGGCAGCATGATCCACATGAAAGGTAAATTTCCGGCCTAGTAGGTAATGTCTGAACTTTTTGATTGAGTAAATCAGTCCTAGACATTCTCTTTCAGTGGTGGAATAGTTCTTTTCTGCCGGTGCAAGTCTTCTACTGGCGTAATAAACAGGGTGAAACCACTTATCTGTTTGCTGCATCAGAATACTGCCGATTGCAATATCTGAAGCGTCAACAAAAACATGGAACGGATTGTCCCAGTCCGGTGGTTGTAAAATTGGAGCTTGCGTCAGGAGATACTTGAGTCGATCAAATGTAGTTTGACATTCTTCAATCCATTCAAACTGTCTGGGAGTCTTTGTGATTAGCCTGTTCAGTGGTACTGCTAGGTGAGCAAGCCACCGCAAGTGTCTGCCATGCCACCGTATTTGTCCCATAAAGCGCATTACTTCTTTCGGAGTCGTGGGTATTGGGGCTTCTAAAATCGCCGAAATCTTATCTGGGTCCACTCGGATACCTTGAGCAGATACAATATGCCCAAGTAGTTTGCCACATGAAACCGCAAACACGGATTTGTTGGGATTAAGGCAGAGTCTATATTCTCGACACTTCTGAAAACAGCATCGTAAATGAAACAAATGTGCTATCATCTTCCCAAAGATTGAGAAGTCGTCGAGATATACTTGCATGAAAGAGGTGAGGTAAGGAGAAAATATCTCCTGCATACATCTTTGAAATGTGCTTGGTGCATTTCTCAATCCGAACCACATTACTATGCAGGCAAAGACACCCCAATTGGTAATGAAGGCAGTTTTTGGTATATCTTCTTTAGCCATTCTAACCTGGTTGTACCCGCTGTATCCATCTAAAAATGAATACATTTCATGACCTGCGACTCTATCAAGCATGGTATCCAAAAAGGGGATCGGGAAAGGATCTGGTACTGTTGCTGCATTTAATTTCCGGTAATCCACACAGATTCGTAACTGCTTGTTTTTCTTCGGCACGATCACAATGGGTGAGATCCATTCAGCGTGTTCTACTGGTACAATGAATCCGACTTTTAATAGTCTATCGAGTTCGGCTTTTACCTGTGATGCATAATGGGGGTTCATCCTGTAGCTGGGTTGTCTGGTTGGTTTCACTTTCGGTTTCAGCATGACTCTGTGTTGATAGATGCGCGGATCTAATCCTTTCATGTCTTTGTAATCCCATGCAAAGACGTCTGCGAATTCGCGAAGAAGTTTAATCAAATCCTCCTTAAATGTTTCCGGTAAGTTCTGCCTCATCTTCACAGGTCGTGGGTGGTCTCTATCTCCTAGATTGTATGTGATCAGCTGGTCTTCTGGGACATAAAATTGTTGAGGTTTCTCTGTATCATCTGTTGGCTTGAACAGTGGTTGTAATTCGTCGTCATGGGTTGAGGAAGTATCTTCCTGGACCGACTTTCCGGTGATAGCTACTACTGTACATACTGACGTGTTCCAGTTATCTATGACGGATTGTAGGTCAACAGTTCCTAGAGACATTAAATCGGCATTACTCTTCAAAAATTGCTCTTCTTCATCATCTGACAGTCCATCTAACATATGAACTGGTTCAGCAAAGTACGGTCTGGCGTGAGGTTCGCAAGATTGCATAGCATCTAGTTTCACCACATATTTACGATGGGCATCCTTGAATGTAAGCTCTTGTGCAGACCAGTCCTGTATTACCTTCGCATGCTTCAGCCAAGGTCGGCCGAAAAGAAGATTGTAATCCAAAGTGGATTCGGGTAGATCTAGTATGACAAAAGTCATCTTGAAAGTCGTACCTTGTAGAGTGATGGGTACATTCCGCACAAGTCCTACAGGATGGACTCTCGATTGATCCGCCATTCGAACAAAGAATTGAACTGGTTCAATTTCGGTCCAGCCTAGCTTTTTGCATAACGCTGCGGTCGCAATGTTTACGCCTGAGCCTCCATCAATTAATACCTGCGTGATCTTCTGATTCTTATACCATACTGTGATCAAGGGCACTGCGTGATCAATCGCAGCATCAGGTTCCGGTTGAACTGCGGCTGTCGTCGGAATGCAAGAAGGTACTGGGCTGAATTGTTGCTGAAACTGTTGTCGGATCCCGGGCACTAAGGCCAGCAGTTGGCCTAGAGGCAGAGTGATGGATGCCTTGGACAAAATTTCCCAGGCCTGTTGAGCTTGACTGTCTTGTTCTTTTGGACTTGAAGTTTCTACTGACGCAGAAGTGTCTGCTGTTGTCTCTACTGATGATGATGGCCCTACTGATGCATCCTTTTGTGTTGTTTCGTCCTTTGATGAAGAAGCCTGAGTCACCAGAATAGGTTCTGGGAACACTGGTGGTTCTGTTGTGGTCTAGTGACTAGCTTTGTTATACATCCTTCGTTGTTCTTGTATCCCTGGTTCAAAGATTTCTGCTGCCGGCTGAAGTTGTTTACCGGAACGGGTCTGGACTGTAGCAGTCTGTGTCTCGATCGGTGTAATTTTTACCATGTTGGCCATTGGATTTTGGCGTTCCTTCTTTCTTTGATCATACTCCATTGGGTCTTTACAAAACCTTCTAATGTGGCCGAATTCGCCACAGAAATGACAGCGTGGAGGTGGTAACTCAGGGTTTTCCGGTGGTGGTCCATTCTGCCATCGGTTGGCATTATAAGTGTTGTTTCTCTGTCCTCGGTAGTTCCGATATCCTTGTTGTTGATTGTTTCTCAGTTGCGGAGGCACATAGTGATTTACTGGTTGGCCATGTTCTTGGATGACTGCATTGACGGTTGCTGTCCCTTGTATTCTAGCGTTGTAGACACAGTTTCCGGTGGTGTGCCCGGTAGTGTTGCAGATAGCGCAAAACACTTGGTTCAGTGCACAGTTGGCACTTGTATGCCCCGAATTTTTGCATGTGGTGCAGTATACTTGCCTGGTGATATCTTCAGCCATATTTTTGTTTGTTTTTAACCATTCCAAGTCTTCTGAAAATCCACCAACCTTGGATTCTAGCTGTAGAGCCATTGCAATGACGGCATCCAAGGTCATAACTCCGACACATCTTATGATCATGATCTGCTTCAGTTGTGGGGTTAATCCATTGATAAACCATTGAGAGATGACATCATCAGGTAGATTAGCGTGAGCCTGTGGTATCTGCCGTAAATGTGTTCTAAAGAGGGTAGCGTACTCCTGGACGGTCTGATTTACCTTCTGTCTGTTGTTCTGTAGATACTCAAAGATTTCAGCAGGATTCTTCTTTAGTCTGAATCGCTGTAAAAAGGCATCTCGTACTGCATCGTAAGTACCGAAATGATTGATATCATATTCCGTGAGCCATCTCGCCGCTTCATTGATCAGTGTAGATTGAAAAACAATGGCCTTATATGCCTGATCTGGTGGATGGTTAAGAACTGCATAACTTATCTCGAAAGTTCGTACATGGGCGTCTGGGTCGTCTCCTGGGAATCCACCGAATTTCGTGTAGGTTACTCATGTTGGAGGCGGCCTTGGCGGTCCTAGCTGTTGTTGTTGATGTTGTTGTTGTTGGTGTTGCCCGCTCATTGTGAAGGGTTCAGGGTTTCCTTCTGTATCTCGGGATTGATCGGGTGAACTATCGGGACTTGTATCGCCGGATGGTGCGTTTTCCGGTGTGCTGTTTCGACTTAGGATGCTTCGGATCTCTGTTTCGAACAGCTTTCCTTCCTTCTGGATGTCTAATATTCGAAATCTTTCTTCCAAACACGAAGGTTGAGCTGATGATTCCGCAAAAAAGGCTAAACCTTTGCCAGCGATCGGTGATTCTATCACCGGAATCTCACCGGAATGAACCGAAATTGGGCCAGAATGCCCTGTTTTACTACTTTTGCCGAATTTTCCTAACGTATTTCTGACCGTGGATAACTCTAAATCTTTATCTGATATTGTTAAACTAGGTTCCAACGGCGTTTTGATAGAGTCTGGACTTGCTATATCTTCGATAGGCTGGGTCGAAGTAGCATCAGAATGTATCGAAGGCGTTGACCGTTCTACCGGAATATGACCGGAATCAGTTGTAACGTTTCCACTTTTCTTGACCACTTGGTCAGATCTAGTTATGCCTACTTCTCCCGAGGCTATCTTTTGTGATTTTCGTGCTTCAATTTGACGATTCTTAGGATATGTTTCGCCCGATCGAGTGACCGACATGTATCATTGCCCAGTGATACTATCTGAGCAGTTTGCAACAATCTGGATCTGTTGCTACTGTCAGTGAAGCAAATGTTGCTGGATGTTTGCTTCTTACAAACCGTTAGCACTCTAATGCCACTGTCTCACAAGTGACTCGTAATCAAATGCTATTTTACCGCAGAGACAGGTAATCAGTTGCCACTTTCCCACAGGCAACGGGCCAGAGAACTGGCAATCGGATGCCACTTTCCCACAGACAACGGGCCAGAGAACTGGCAATCGGATGCCACTTTCCCACAGACGACGGGCCAGAGAACTGGCAATCGGATGCCACTTTCCGACAGACGGCGCCAAATGTTAAAGGTATAATCACTAATTGTAACTTCAACCCTTAACTACCTACCGCAGACGTTAATTACTAATTCAAAACAACAGTCCTTCGGGGATTCCAGAGTCTGGTTCCACACCTGCGTACCAGATATCTCCGAGTCTCTTGTTCTCTGTACTCAATCTCACCGTAAGAATAGACTGACTCTAGCCAAGTGGGTCCTTGGGAGTGGTAGGGGTCTGTTAGACAGAGGCCCTATACTATTTTCCCAACTTCTCACTCACCCGTCACTCGGTCCGCGCGTCTTAGCTCAGTAGTTGTTTCTGATCAACCAAGGCTATCAACGTCTTAGAATCCCGCACTCCAAACTATACCTGCTATAACAGTTGAGCAGTAGTCCGGATCGAGAGTCAATACACAAAGCGCACTCCTGGTAACTTAACACGAACACACCACGAAATCCTTCTGAACAATCTACAACTTTACCGAGTATCAACTTCAAATCGCAAGACCTACTGACCATAACTTGTCGCGCACTTTATCATCATTCTACTCGTATTCAGAACACTAGCGGTACTAATCTTAACACAGATTATACTACCGACCCAGTCATTCACAGAGACTCATAACTCACAACTGAACCATGTTAGTTCTCTATGCTTCCGTGCTCCACAGAAGAACGATAAAAAAAAACGCGTTCCAGTTCGAATAACGCTTAAGAAATACTTCAGTCATTACCGGGTGAAATCTTTGCAACACAGCATCGATTCGTAACACTGCGTATAACGCACATACGCACACAAGCACATACACAAGAGAGAGAATGGAGCAGACGGAACAGAACAGAGTTACTCTGTTCTACACATACAACACTATACTTGCAAATCCCAAAACACGGGGGGCTCCTTCTCTGGTCCCTCTGCCGTTCTTTTCATTGCTTTAAATAGAATTTTATTACAAGGCTTGCGCGAATCTTTCTTTACCGCGTACTTCCAGAAGGGTTCTTTCTACATTAAAAACCTCTGTCTAAGTACAATTGTCCTTTGTTCGGCGGCCGTCTAACAGGTTTGTGGAGGGGTGTGGAGGGTTGTGGGGTTGTGGAGGGGTGTGGGGTTTGTGGGGTTTGTGGGGGGGTGTGGGGTTTGTGGGGTTTGTGGAGGGGTGTGGAGGGTTGTGGGGTCGTAGGGGGTTGTTGAGGGGTGTGGAGAGGTGTGGGGTTTGTGGGGGGTTGTGGAGGGGTGTGGGGTTTGTGTGGGGGTGTGGGGTTTGTGGGGTTTGTGGAGGGGTGTGGAGGGGTGTGGAGGGTTGTGGGGTCGTAGGGGGTTGTGGAGGGGTGTGGGGTTTGTGGGGGGTTGTGGAGGGGTGTGGGGTTTGTGGGGTTTGCGGGGGGTGTGGGGTTTGTGGGTTTGAATAGGGAGAGAGAGAGAGAGAATTGTGCGGTGCTACAGACCCCCACATCAAGCCTTTGCACTGTCTTGGTGCAACTTTTCTTCATACAACTTTTCTTCACATGCTTATTGAATAGAATAAATAAACTGCAACCACTGAATGAAATATGGTATGTACAATCAATGAAGTTCTTCCTTCTTGTCTTAATTTAGGTAATTCTTTACCCTGGAGATATTGACCAGGGGTATCCTCTTACCCTGCAAATCCTCCAGATGCACTGCTCCATGTGGTAATACCTTTATCCCTCTGTACGGTCCTATCCATTTGGGTGCCAATTTGGTTGAAACTGATGGGATCTGATGCACGAGGACCAAGGATCCTTCTTGTACTTCTTTGGACCTAAGATATTTGTCGTGCAATCTTTTGCGACCTTCTTGTGTTACCTGAAGTTTTTGCATTGCTCCTTCCCTGTATTCTTCTAAGGCCACTAGTCTCCTAATGGGGGGTTCAATTCCAATGGTTTTGGCTCCAATTTCTTTTTTGATAATAAATTCGAATGGCGCTAATGCCTCTTTTCCATATACTAAGCGAAATGGACTCTCGCCAGTGGTTCCCCTCTTTGTAGTTCTGAAAGCCCAAATTGCACCGATCAATGCTTGTGGCCAGAAGCTTTGATGATCGAAGGATAATTTGTGAAGCAATCCAATCAAAATCTTATTGGAGCTTTCTGCTTGGCCATTCAACCTTGGATAGTAGGTGCATGAATTTTTATGAAAAAACCTTGTACCTGTCAAATATAAATTGGAGCAATTTATTTACAAAATGTGTGCCTCTATCACTAGTGATTTCTAGCGGGCAACCAAATCTTGAGAAAATACGTTTATACAAAAACTTAGCTACTGTTAAGGCCGTGCAGTCCACAGTAGCTTTAGCCTCTATCCATTTAGTTGCATAACATGTGGCCATCAAAATATACTTCTTACCCCCAGGTTGATGAGTTGGACTAATTGGTCCTATGAAATCAAGACCCCATCATTCGAATGGGAGCCATCCTGTGGATATGACTAATGGTTGGAAATTCAATCTAGTTGGCGTAGGAGCACATCTTTGGCAAATGTGGCATTCTTTAGCAAACTTGATCGCATCCTTGTAAATATGCGGCCACCATAGTCCTTTGTGGATGATTCTGTGAGCCAATTCTCCCCCCTTTAGATGTCCTTCACTGTGTGTAGCCTCTAGCAAAAGATTTACCTCCTCTGGATAAACACACTTTCTCAAGATATCATCTTAACAATATCTATATAAATTTCCATTTATGAGTGAGTATGCTTTGGTTTTAAGGAGCAATCTTCTCTTTTCTATAGGTGTCAAGTGCTCTGGGAGTTTTCCAGTAGTAAGAAAATTGAGAATTCCATCATACCAATCCGTTTGAGTTGCTACTAAGAAGAGACTACTATCCACCAATTCATCATAAATACCTGATGCCTTCTCGCTCATTGCGGTCCTGGATACTTGATCTGCCATGTAGTGCTCTCTTCCTGGCTTAATATGAATATCAAAGTTGAATTCTTGAAATAAGAGTAACCATCTCCAAATCCTTTCAGCCACTCTAGGCTTGTTTATCAAGTACTTCAAAGGCTGATGGTCAGATATGACTATAAGATGTACTCTAAGAAGGTAATGCCGAAACTTCTGAAGATCAAATACAATGGCCAAACCTTCCCTTTCGATCGTACTGTAGTTCCTTTCTGCCTTGGTGAGTAGTTTGTTGGCATAGGAGATAGGACTATCAACCTTGTGTGATGATGGTTGAGCTAGAACTGCACCAACAGCATGAAGACTGGCATCTGTATGCACATGAAACTCCAATGACCAGTTAGGAACACTTAAAAGTGTAGTAGTACATAGCCTCAATTTTAGTTCACAAAATGCTTTCTCAGCTTCAGCACTCCATGAGAAGGGGACCTTTTTACTGGTAAGCCTTGACAAGGGCTTAGCTATTTCTGAATACATTCGTATGAATCTTCTATGGTATCCTGCATGGCCCAAAAAACTTTGCACTTCCTTTGGGCTTTGTGGAATAGGCATAGAAAGAATAGCAGTAACCTTTGCAAGGTCAACTGTTATCCCTTCAGCAGATACTATGTGACCAAGAAGAGTGCCCTTGGTGACCAAAAAATGACATTTAGCAGGATTTAATTTCAAACCTGTTTTGAGACATTGCTCAAAGATTTCTTTTAGATTTTCCAAATGATCATGGAAATCTTGAATTGCTGCTCTTCTATCTGTGCCTGAAAACACTAAAAAGTCATCCATGAAAATGCGGAGAAAGGTTGTTAACCACTTACCCAATATCAGATACATTGTTCTATTAAATGAAGCTGGTGCATTCTTCAAGCCAAAAGCCATGCGAGTATAGACATAAGTGCCCCATGGAGTAACAAAGGCTGTTTTGTCCCTATCATCAGGATGGATCACTATCTGATTGTAGCCACTAAAACCATCCAAGAAGCTATACAAAGTGTGACCAACTACTTCCTCAAGTACTTGCTCTGTGAAAGGCTGAGGGAAACCATCTTGAACAGTCACTTTATTCAAGGAGGTGCATTTGAAGTACTAGCATAATATGAATCCAAAGCTTGAGGGTTACCTCGTTGCTATGTACCCTTGAGGTAGTAACAGTCTCTAGCTTCATGACCATCCTTTCCACAAAATTGACAGCTTACCTTGTTAGGGCAAATAGCATTGGAATGTCCATTGTTGTTACATATTGTACACCAAATCTGCCTTCTTATATCCTGAGTGGTCCGCAAATCTTCTAACTCACGGCGAAGTTGGGCTACTTCATCATGAGTGCGACGCAGTGGTGGCAAGACCTTCTCTTCTTGTTGATTTTGTTGCATTCTCAATGCCTCCAGTTCCTTCCTCAATTGCCCAATAGGGTCTAGTTCCGCAGCATAATTCGATTGTGTATCCCCTTCAAAATGTTGCCTAGCTTTTTCAATGCATGATGCTTCTGCAACAAAATCATTGAGGGTTGCATCCAATCTAAGAGACTCACGTAGCTTCTGCTGTGATGACGTGGGTAGAGCTTTTTCTATCCATTTTTTAACCAATAAATCACATGGAGCATGTGGAAGACGTGCAACAAGTGATGTTGTCCTAGTGTGAAGTTCATGGAAGGATTCACCTGATCTTAGCCTTAGATTCTCGAGCTGGTCTAGAGCTCTTTCTGAGGAGTCACTAGGTCGAAATGTCTTTGAGAATGCCGTCTTCAGAGCCTCCCATGTAGCAAAATGGCCATCTGCATATTGACTATACCATTTGTCAGCAAGGCCTTCCAACGTGGATGGTAAGAGTACCAGCATTGCATCCTCTCTATTCTCTAGACCTCGTCCACGGCATAAGGAGATGAACCTCCGCACATGATCATCAGCATCCTCATAAGCTTGTCCCTTGAAGGTAGGGAACTTGATATTGAGTCTGGAGAGTAAATGAGAGAGATCCTCCATTTGCACTCGTGTTTCTTCTGACGTATCTAAGGAGAAGTCTAATGTTCTCCTATGCTTCTCCTTTGACAGTGGTGTCGCAACCAAATCAATAGATAAATTCGAGGAGGGTAGAGGGGAGGTAGGTTCACTAGTCAAAGATATAGCTGACTTGTTAAGGCTCCTTCGTACACGAAGAGGCTCCTTATCTGCTCACGTTGTCGTAGAGGGGTGTGAAGGGAGGCTGACGTTCATCTACAAGAATCGCGCTAACCTAACCATGTGACTGCACGCAGGGTGCTTCTAAGTATGCCTAGGGCCTTCGGTTGATTTTTTCAGTTTAGGTGTGATAAAAACTATAGGTTTCTATTTTATGGGAGTGCAAATTAAGAACTATTTTTTTAGACTAAGAGCCGTAAGGACGAGCGTTTCTATATCTTTCTATAGCTTCTAATTGATAAGATAAAACTAAGTTCTCGCTTGTAATTTTATCTTTAACAAAGTCAACTTCCTCGTTTTCAATTTGATTTGAGTTAGGTTTTCTAACTAAATTAGGTGGGAATAAGTCTTTCTTGTCCTTCGGTTCTGGCAAAACTATGATAATTAAAGGTAAAATTCTAGAAATAAGACGATCGTAATCTAACGTGTGTAAAGTTTCGTTAACTACTTTATCTTTAATAATTTCAATTATTATATTATTATTCGAACTATCAATTGAAGTCGGAAGTAGTGTTCCTATAATTAAGTTTTCTAATTCTTGATTCTTAATATCAGAATCGTTTGTAGATACTAGTTTAGAACTACTTGTAGATCCTATCTCTTTAGACATACGAAATAAAAAAAGTAAAGCTCTCAATTCATTTTCAGAGAAACAGTATGAAGAATTTCAAAATCAATCTTATTTAAGCCTATACAAATCTTAATTATATCGAAAAGTGGAAGTGCTAGAAATCTTTAGGATTTTAAGCCTCTCTAAAAGTTTATCATAAGTGCTAATACAATTCTCTTAATAGATAATCCTATACAACTTAATAAACAATCTTCAAATATCGTAATTTCGTGATCTTGAAATCTCGTATGCTTGTCTTCTCGTATTCTCCTTTGTAATCTCTTCAATGATCTACAGAAATATCATTAGGAACTCACATAAGTATGCTTTTTGTAAAAATAAAACACTCATTTAATAATTTATCTTTTAATAATTAACATAATTTTAATCCTATGCTAACACATGCATACAAAACTTTTAACTTCCTAACTTTAATGCATATGTTAACTTCATTTTGCATACATGTACACCTTCCTATCTTACTTGCATATACATACACCACATATGTAGATGTACACATGCATACTTATTTTTATATGCATATGCACTCATCACTTTTCTAACTTTCATATGCATACATGCACACACACTCTCACATGCATGCATACCTTCAATGTAAATGTATATTTATATATACATGCATAAACACACATATATACTTAAAACACAATCATGCATTCATAAATATACATGCATGCTCACACTCATGCACATGAATTCATAAACATTAATGTACACGCACATACATAACACATACACATTTAGATCATTCTATGGATAAACATAATGCAAAGCATCAAAGCAAATGGAATATGTGAAAGCGTTGAGAAAACATCCTCATATAAAAGATATTCTAAGGTTGTGGCTCTCTTAAAAAATAATCAAAGACCAATTTCTTTCTCAAATAATTATATCAAGAATATTGTGTTGACGACAAACTTTAAACAGGTTATATCTTTCAGACGTAAAATTCAAAAGAAAGGAATATGCATTTTGATAATTAAAGGCATATTGCGAAAGAATGTACATATAGTGAAGCCTAATATATAAAGTAACATGCTAAAATTTGAGGAACGTGAAACTCCTAAAAAAAATGCATTGTTTATAAACAATAACTTATGCAAATTTCAACCAGTTACTATGCCTAAAAGCCTCACTAGAATTAAGCAAACACAACTAACAAACCACAATTCGTTTCATTCTTACGCAGGCATACGTGGAGTGAAAAAAAATGAGAAGTGGAATCTCGTGATCTCTATAGGTCTCTGGCGGCCTTGCATAAGTAAGATCCAAAATTCTGTGATTATCCACATTGAATAATGGGTAGCCATTTGAAAAACATATCTGCACGATGCAGACGATCAAATATTTTTGCAGAGGGAAAGAAGTCTCTGGTGACATCAGATGACTAGATTCTGTATCTAAAGAACTGATAGAGGAAGAACGTATGTTCCCTATGTCATTCTCGAGAAAACCAATTCTATACGGTCGAACTGTGCCGCAGATCGAGGTACAAGTTTTCTGCATCGTCGCAAAGAAAATATGTGGAAAATTGCTAATCGAAACAAGACAAGATTTCTCAAACCGCTCGCATGAAGGTGATGCCTCTCTGAAATCAAGCTTCGTATGAAAAAACATCCAAGGTAGAAGACCTTGCAAGAAGAAAGCAAGTGCTGGAGGTGAAGAAATTCACCAAGTTTAACATTCTGCTGCCATTCTTTTTGCTGTGGTTAACAGTCCTACGCTGCTGATGCTAAACAACCATAGATTAAAGGCATGTAACTTACATTATCACAAGTAATCAGATGTTTGAATGCTTGTCGATAATTACGCACACAGAGAGAAAGACATGAAGCCTTTCAGCACACACAACCTTTCCCCTACGCTACACAACTATTCCCCTGGCACTTCGAATTTTGATTGCATAAAGATGGCAGAATCGATCTTAGCCTTGCCATAATATTGTCTCAATCACACCTCCAAGATTCACTCTATAGCAATGGGCCATGCAAACAACCTCGCTCCCTCTCTCTCTCTTTCTCTCTCTCTCTCTCTCTCTCTCAAATTTATCAACCATTACATCTTCAACTTCTGTTCTACAATCTACAGCGCCAATCCCTTCTCTCGATTTATCCATCTATTCTTATCCGCTGATTGAGCCTTCGCTTTATCAGAACCTAATGCAGGAGGATGAGACCATGATAGCAAGCAGATATATGTGCAAACATATACAATCGCCATCTACAAAATCTCTAGACGATGGTAGAGAAATAGAGCTGGTGGCCCTTAAGTAGCATAACACAGTTGCATCTGCGAAATTTTAGATTCCAAAGATGTCACAACATAGTATGAGGCAATCGCCAGTCAGTGCTGCATGTCTTCTCCTTGTGCCAGTTGTTTCATTGATGATGGAAGGGGCAGGACCTTGTCTGCTCACAAATCATGCATTCCATAAATATGACGGTGCAAGATCTTATAGAATTAACTATCGACACTCTAAGAACTATGATAGTTAACACCATGGAAGCATAACAGGGCAAAAAAGTCGACTCAGCTAAACCTCTGCATCTTTACAGAAGAGAATCAAACCCCTCACTCTCTCTTATGCATCTTGCGGTTGTCCTTCATCTGTGAACTATCGCCTTCAACACCTCTCTCTCTCACTCTCTTTCAGCTATATCAGCAGCTAATAGCGTTCAATTTCGCAATTTACTCCTCTCTATGTGTGACATAAGTCGCAAATATGAAATCGTGATGACAACGACATATGCATGACTCTCTCTGTACTCTCTATCATCAGCGTGAGCGATCACCCAGATCTGTCCATGATCTCTCTCTGATTATCCGTGTTCAGCAAGCCACCATCTATCGATTTCCATGATAATAGCCACGCTATCTCTCTCTCGATTCGACTACACCTAGTTCGAATGCAGTCACTTGAACATCTACCTTTGCACATCTCTACAAACACTTTGATTTCCTCACACACACACACACACACACAGAGGCGTGCGCACACAGGCACATCAAAATAAAACATCATCTAATAATCTCTGTAAAAAGTGAAGACGAGGAAATCGGATTAACATTTATCTACATTCTTTTATGTTGAGCAGAACCTATAAGCTACAATTGCGCAAAAATGGGCATGAATACTAGCAAAGGAATTGAAATTCTGTAAGAGTCTTGCATCTCACTCTCTCTCTCTCTCTAAAGTCGGTTCACGTACCTACAGAAATATCATTAGGAACTAAATCATGAAATAATCATATATATATATATACTTCAGGAAGTGTGTGTGCATGCATGATCTTAGTTAACTAACTCATACATGCATGTTAACTAACACACGTCTATTTTATTCCATGCATTAACTAGTTCAACTAAAATATACATGTAATTTACTAAAACACATGTCTTAACTTAATCACACGTAAAATTTTTGTTAGTATTATATTAAAATATTACCACAACAATAAAATAACTAATTAATTCATTAAGTTATTTAATATATATATTATATTATAATTATCATTAATAATTTTATATTCATTTAGTTATTTATCATAACTATATTTTAGCTATTTAATAGTTATTCTATAGTTATTAACAATTAATTAAATATACAATGGCCTCAAAAAACAAAGGTTTAAAAACACGAATTTACACATGGATTTTAAGTAAGGTTAAGTAATAGGTTTATAATAAAGTAGAATGATTTTAACTACAAAATTATCATCAATGTTCATGCATACACATGACACTTACCTACACATATACACATATATGAGCATCATAATACTTCCTTGTATCCAATTATAAACTTGAAATCCTTTTAGATAAGAAAACCTTTGTTTAATCCAACTCTTCATGTTTCTTATTGCCCTGCAGGTACTAAGAGAAAGAAGAAAAAAATTAGTCAATTCAAACCAATGCATTAAAAAATATGAGAGAGACATTAACTGATTGACTTTCAATCAAAAATATTTTTATTTTTCTATATGACAATTCAAGTGAGGAAATCCTTCTGACATCTGCCCCCACCAAACCTGCACATCGCCCTCGATGGGCCAACCTTCAGTTCAATAGGAAAACAGTATCAAATTCTTTTGAAAAATATTTCTTGAACTATTTTCAAACTTATAGGAAATATGCTCCTAAAGGTAAGTACATCTTCTGATAGTTAAGAAAAACCTTTTTTTTTTAATTATGCAAACTTGAATCATAAACGTTTTTGTTCAATGCATGAAATCGAAAACAAGTTTTAAAAAGTCCCATAGAAATCAAGCAGACAGTTGCAGTACTTGCTCTTCTATTAACCCGTTCAAAAGTAGTAAATACTTTATATAAATGGTCTATCCCTTACTTCCTAGCCACTCGCCATAAGATGCATCTAACTAATTCCTCTATAGCATAAATCCGCCTCATATTGCCCGTATAGAATTTCAGAAGTGGTTTCGAGACCACAAATGAACATGATAACTTTTTTCTTTTCTTTACTTTCTTTTTCTTTTTCTTTTTTTTTTTTATTTTCTTTTTCTCATCTTGTAGTAGCCATTAATATACTGCTTGATATTCTCATTTTTCTCTTTTCTTAATTTTTCTTCGCAACTTTTTTGTTTAAGGGGAAAGGCCTAACCCCTAATCAGAGCAGAGGTTCTAGAGGAATGCTAAAGTGGGAACTAGGATCTCATTAGCTAAATGGTTTGGAAGTTAAGGAAGTCTACCTATATAAAATAAACTTACTTCTACTAGGAATCGCAAGTCAAGTGTTCCCTCTCCTATCCTTAAGAAAGCCATAGGGTCTCTAATTCTTATCTTCTCTTCATACATATCCCTACTTCAGTTTTAAATTCATTGTTTCATAATTTTAAAAAAATCTTCCTTTCCTATCAAAAAGATGTACATATCTACTCATGAAATGCATCAATAAAAATCATATTAGCAACTAGAAAATGAGTAAAGTTTAGAACTCTTTCACCTGATCTACCAATTTGTAGACGCGAAAGCGACGGTCGGTGGATCAAGCCAACCGCCAGAAATACAGCGCACGTCGGGTGCTTGGAGCTAGCTCAGGTGAATTGAAACTCAAACAATTTATTAGTCACACATTTACAAAACAATTTATCCTATTTATTTCAATATCATTCATTAACAAGTTTTCAAACATACGAAAGATAGTGTCAAGTCAAGGAAGTTGATGTTGATAGCACACTTCGTAAATTCTAGTCATCTTTTCTAAGAATATCAACGATACTATGAAGAAATCGTCAGATTACACTTTAGTTATCAAAATCATAAGTCATCAAAACAATAAATAACAATCCAACAGTTCACAATAAAAAAAACTCCCTAAAAACAATCTTTTGACAAAAGTGAAACTGAGTTATTCTCTTTCTTTTTATTAAGGGAATGAAAAATTGAACCTAAAAGGGAGTGTAGTTACTACTCGTTGTTTATTTGTCTCTATTGTTCATGATACTTTCATCTAATTATGTGTGACAACATTGTTATTAAAGTAATCAAGCATTTTCAAAGATTTATTTCGGTTTTAGAAATATATAAAGTCAAGTCTATATGCTCTGCAATCAATATACAGTCAAGTCTATATGCGTCGTTACAGAAAGGATTGGATGCTCTGTCATTGAAAGATCATCAAAAACTATATACAATCAATATACTTAAAAACTTATAGTTTGCTGCACTTAAGCCCTCGATAAATATACTCAAACATTGAACTTCGTAATAAATATCATTATCAGTTCTTCAATGCATGAACCAGCGAAATTTATCGTAGTGTTGACAGAGATAGTCAGAATATATATAAGATAAAGCAGATTTTATTTTTAACAACTATGTAAAGTAAAAACATGTGCAACTGTTTCGCACAATATTTCAGTAGAACTTGTTTGATACAGCGCTGATAATATACTGGCCTTCATTCAGATTCCTAATCTCTCTGTGTAACAGAATATAGATCTTTGAGAAGAACTGAACAACATTCACAGATACATTAAGTTATTGTGGCGAATATACAGTCAAACTTTGCGCTGAACTACTCATCCTTATTTTGTATGCATATTCTATTGTAAACAGTACATACGAAATTAAGTCATTAAATTTTAAAACTCTTCAATAGAAGCACATCTTGTCTGTAGTGCGAAAAGCAGAACTGTGGCGCAAAAATACATGGACTTGTACAAATCCACACAGTGCAATGGATCGTTCGATTTCAGCATATGAATCACATTAAAACACACGCTCATAGAGTTAGACACATTTGCTATATAGTTTAATGTCTTCAAAAGCTTGATAGAATCGAATTGTAAGAACAGAATAAATGAAACGGCTAAGTAAGTTAAGATTAAAGTAGATGAAATGTAATCTACTGCGATAATATCTTTTACATCATATCTATCATTAAGACGTCAATGCATCTACGTAGAGAAATCATATAAAAAAAAAGAAAGTGAGACGATCGTCAATCATTGAATATTGTAGAACCCAACTACTACTCGAGCGAAATTCTCTCAACTTTCACAAGGATGAGATCAAGCAGGCAACGTACGCGAATGAACCAAGCATTGAATTATGCCCAAGCAGAGATTGTTCCGCCAGTGATAGTAAGCACACTAGAGCTGAAGCTTTCACCTATGATTAGAGATCCTGTTCCTTGCGTTATTGCCTCCCGCTTGAAGGAACGCTTCAGAAGAACAGGGCGACATAGCAATTTGAGGGAATCGTATGGAGCTGATGTAGATTGCAAGTCTGAATTTCAGAGTACATGAACATTAGAGCAGTGTTGACTCTCATGGATGGCAGATCATATGCGTCCGCTTCCTCTCCTACACTCCTCCTATGAAAATCCAGCGCTTCTCCTTCTCCCTTGAACGATGGAACCTCTCGATGTCAGATCATCCCCCCGTGAGCATGTGCCCGAGAGCTCCCTTTTCTCTTGCTCGTCCTCCATCTATTAGTGGTGTTTCCCAAAAATGAGGTGATCCCACACTCCTTTCCATGCGTGATACCAGATAATGATCAGTGAATTAACATGCAAACTCTATGTCCTTTCTCGGTTGCATGCTCCACCCGTTAATATGTGTGATTGCAAATCGTAGAAAGTATCCACCTGCCACTCCTCCTTTAGAATGATCATTCACGAGCTTTCTCTTCCTTTGCATGTGCATAGTTTCCTCTCATCGTGTGTCGTCAAAGTCATTTGTTTCTAGTATCTTCTTTGGTTAGCGAGTTATTTCAAAAGTGAAAAACTCTTATCATGAGAGCTAATGGACTTCGCTTGTTTCCAAGCTATGAGCATTGAATCCCTGTGCTAAGCCATATAATCATCAATACCCATGAAATCTTGCTTGAGAGCATAGGATCGAGTAATGCACTTGAATGTTTCCGAACTTCATCTCTCTTCACAAGGTTCCATTTTTCTCATCCAAGGTTGAAATTAGTGGGAGTAAATCACTCTGACAGTGTATGGGTCATGTACCTACTTGCAAATGCAATAGGGCAAAAATACTGAAAAAGGGGACTATTTACTATCCTCAAGGCCTCTCACAGAAATGCAAGTGTCCCACCGGGCGTGCCAAATTGTAGAGGGGGTACTGGGGTATCTACTTTTAACAAGAGCATGCACCAAGCACTCCAGTACTTCTCCTACTCAAGGGAGGTTCTCCTTAGGGAAATATACCCTTTAACACTTTTGTGAGCAGGCAGATATCAACAATTGCACAGAGTTGTGAATACTTAGGGATAATATTAATGACAAATGACAATAATGGAAGACCAACCACTCCTTAGTTCGAATCAGATGATTACAACATAGGCAAAAGAAATGCTCAAAAGTTTATGCTCTGGGCTAACATGCCACTCCAGAACTAAACAACATCAATACAAGGGATTCATCCAATCCGTACAATGGAGACAACTAGATGCAGGCTAGCACTGATCAATACAAAGTATGAAGACTTGCTCTAAGGGAAAGAGCACGAAATACCAATGACTCACACTGAATGACAAAACCAAGCCACTCTCTTCACACTATAGTGCTATTAGCCCTCACTGGGAAGCCCACGCTCTGTATCCTCACCACAAAGTGGCTTCCTACAATAGGCTTGTAGCCACAGGGTGCCAAGAGAGGACCCCTATACGTACGTATGTATATGTGTGTATATCAAATGAACACAAGTCCATTGCTTTTATACGCTCCAATAGGCCAAGAGGGCCTTGCCGATTCCTCACGTCCACTGATCATGCGTCAGTTGATTGCCCAAAATTGGAGGAGTAAATCACATATGCTACCAGTCTTGATTTGGATCCTCAGAAATAAGCAGTCATCATGAATGGTTGGCGGCAACAGTCATTTCTCCACTTCCACTTTTACCATTTACACTTTTACTGTCACTTTTCTATGCAACTGAGATCCTCATTTTGTGCCGCCCGTGATATTCGAATGATCATGAGAAGCACATCCTTCACCTAATTTTTGTAGTAGCTTTTGATCCTTACATATGGGAGGTGAGTTGTGGGGGTTTTTGGGGGATGTTCAAAATTGATCCAAGATTTCAAAATTATTACTGGACCATTGGAAAGTACTCGTCGAGAGCTTTCCAATGATATATAACACTGTAGGGTTTGGTTGAGAAATGATCCTCAAACTATCCATCCAAAAGTGGTCAAAACTTTGTCTACTACATCTTGTCTTATACCTCCATGTAAAAAAAAGGTCGACGGGTGCCTTGGATAGTCCATCCACCTCTCATCGTATAGATCTGGGTTCGATTCCTCTGAAGCGCAGCGACAAAAATCCTTTGAATCCTTTTGAAAAGTTGATCGCGAACCTTCTTTTTTCCATAAAATAATTGACACCGATGAGTCGTGGGGGGTTGTGGAGAGGTGTGGGGTTTGTGGGGGGTTGTGGAGGGGTGTGGAGGGGTGTGGGGTTTGTGGAGGGGTGTGGAGGGGTGTGGAGGGTTGTGGAGGGTTGTGGGGTCGTAGGGGGTTGTGGAGGGGTGCGGAGGGGTGTGGGGTTTGTGGGGGGTTGTGGAGGGGTGTGGGGTTTGTGGGGTTTGTGGAGGGGTGTGGAGGGTTGTGGGGTCGTAGGGGGTTGTAGAGGGGTGTGGAGAGGTGTGGGGTTTGTGGGGGGTTGTGGAGGGGTGTGGGGTTTGTGGGGGGGTGTGGGGTTTGTGGAGGGGTGTGGAGGGTTGTGGGGTCGTAGGGGGTTGTGGAGGGTTGTGGAGGGGTTTGTGGGGTTTGTGGAGGGGTGTGGAGGGGTATGCAGGGTTGTGGGGTTGTAGGGGGTTGTGGAGGGGTGTGGAGGGGTGTGGGGTTTGTGGGCTTTGTGGGGGGTTGTGGAGGGGTGTGGGGTTTGTGGGGTTTGCGGGGGGGTGTGGGGTTTGTGGGGTTTGTGGAGGGGTGTGGAGGGTTGTGGGGTCGTAGGGGGTTGTGGAGGGGTGTGGAGGGTTGTGGGGTTTGTGGGGTTTGTGGGGGGTTGTGGAGGGTTGTGGGGTTTGTGGGGGGTTGTGGAGGGGTATGGGGTTTGTGGGTTTTGTGGGGTTCGTGGGGTTTGTGGGGTTTGTGGAGGGGTGTGGAGGGTTGTGGGGTCGTAGGGGGTTGTGGAGGGGTGTGGAGAGGTGTGGGGTTTGTGGGGGGCTGTGGAGGGGTGTGGGGTTTGTGGGGTTTGTGGGGGGGTGTGGGGTTTGTGGGGTTTGTGGAGGGGTGTGGAGGGTTGTGGGGTCGTAGGGGGTTGTGGAGGGGTGTGGAGAGGTGTGGGGTTTGTGGGGGTTTCTGGAGGGGTGTGGGGTTTGTGGGGGGCTGTGGGGTTTGTGGGGTTTGTGGAGGGGTGTGGAGGGGTGTGGAGGGTTGTGGGGTCGTAGGGGGTTGTGGAGGGGTGTGGGGTTTGTGGAGGGGTGTGGAGGCGTGTGGAGGGTTGTGGGGTTGTAGGGGGTTGTGGAGGGGTGTGGAGGGGTGTGGGGTTTGTGGGGGGTTGTGGAGGGGTGTGGGGTTTGTGGGGTTTGCGGGGGGTGTGGGGTTTGTGGGTTTGAATAGGGAGGGAGAGAGAGAGAGAGAGAGAGAGAGAGAGAGAGAGAGAGAGAGAATCGTGCGGTGCTATAGGTAAGAACAAGAACTTGAATTGAATGGACACTTTTTGTATGTGCATCCTTTAAAACTATTAATGCATCTTTCAAAATATTTGCAAAAAAATTGATTGTTTGGATGGCAAGATACGATTGTTTGTTTTGGAGGATATGAAGTATGTACCTTCATTGAATGATTCGTTGATTCACACATATGTTCAGTTTGAAAGTGTGAGAAGCGGATTTATAATTGCTATTCAAAGAATTTGGCATTGTTTATAGGCCATAGAATGGTGACCTGGATGAATCACATGCACAGAGGTTACTCAAGATAGAGCAATCTGATTATAATGGACTAGTGCCAGAAGGATTCCTAGGGTATGCAGTAAACCTCTTGCATGTCAATGGTGAGCATATGAACTTTAGGACACAAAGTGGAAATCATGGTGGCTTGAGAGGATCACTTTTATACAACTTGTTCAAAAAACTTCAGTGTCATAAACCTGAAGTTCTTTGAACAAGCTGTATAAAAGTGATCCTCTCAAGCCACCATGATTTCCACTTTGTATCCTAAAGTTCAGATGCTCATCATTGACATGCAAGAGGTTTACTGCATACCCCAGGAATCCTGCTGGTACTAGTCCCTTATAATCAGGTTGCTCTATCTTGAGTAACCTCTATGCATGCGATTCATCCAGGTCACCATCGTATGGCCTATAAACAGTGCCAAATTCTTTGAATAGCAATTATGAACCCGCTTCTCACACTTTCAAACTGAACATATGATAGAATCGACAAATCATTCAATGAAGGTACATACTTCATATCCTCCAAAACAAACAATCGTATCCTGCCATCCAAAACAATCAAATTTTGCGTGAATATTTTGAAAGATGCACATAAGCATACACATATATAAAATTATATGCATATATATATGTATATTTATTTATTTACTTTTTTTAATATATCTTTTTTTTATAAACTTACAGGTTATTATCTGAAAAGTTTTTACCAAGTCAGAATATTCTTCCTACCTCACATGATGAAATGAAGAAGATAATCAACAATCTTGGTATAGATTATCAATGTATACATGCATGTCCTAACGATTGTATTTTATATAGAGGTGAATATGCAAACTCTTTGACATGTCCCAAATGTCAATCTCCTCGATATAAGGGCGAAGAAGGTAAAATCCCAAAAAGGTATTGGGACATTTTCCATTGGCTTCACAGATTAGACATATGTTTCAAAGCCCCGAATTATCAAAGCTTTTGACTTGGGGACATGATCACAAAAGTACTGATGGAATAATCAGAATTCCTCATGATAGTGTTGCTTTTTAGCATATTGATTCTACATGGCCTGAATTTGCACAAAATCCACATAATCGAAAGTTAGGAGTTGCATTAGATTTGGCTAATCCATTCTCCATGAAATCCAGTAAATGGTCAACATGGCCAGTGGTAGTCATAAACTACAATCTTCTGCCATATCTTAGCATTAAAAAGGAACATTTAATGCTTTCACTTTTAATCCCAGACAAAAGACAAGTTAAAGATATGAATATATATCTTGCTCCTCTCATTGACGATCTTCAATAGTTATGGAGAGATATTAATGTCATTGATGTATCGAAAAGCATCAATGAAAGACATATTACGGTTCGTGGTATTGTGGCTTGGACTATTCACGATTTTCCAGGATATGGTGTTTGTTTAGGTATTGATGTAATTTTTTTATTCAATATGCATGTAAATAAATATGATTTAATCTAATTATATTTTTATCATTTTCCATGATGCAGGAATATCTACTAAGGGTTATAAAGCTTGTCCATATTGTGGTGATTGGTTGAGATCAATCTATAGTAAGAATCTCAACAAAAATATTTATCTTCGACATCGACGATTCTTGCCTGATGATCATCCATTAAGATCTAAAAGAGAAGCGATATATTTTAATGGAAAGCTTGAAACAGGTGAGTGTCCAAAACCTATGACGCCTATGGATTGGTATAAAAAATGGACAGATGGACCTCTGATAGATCCAGAATCAGAAATCTTCAGTGATGATTCAGATAATGAGTATGTGAACAGAGGTAAAGGAAAATTGGCACTCGCAGAGAACATATCAATATGGTATTCTTTGGAGTATTGGAAAGAGTTAAAAGTATGTCATCTTCTTGATCCTATGCATATATTCAAAAATATTGGTTATTCACTATGGAAGCATCTTCTTGGACTAAAAGATACCACAGCATCAAGGAATGATTTGAAAGATCAAAAATTCAAACCAAAGTTATGGCCAATTTTTGATAGACATCGACAAAAAACGACTTATGCACCTGCTCCTTGGGTACTTACAACAAAAGAGATACAGAATATCAACAATAGAATTCAATTGATTAAGACTCCTATAGGATATGGAGCATCTTTTCAAAACATGTTTACTATGGATGATAAGAGCTTATCTGGGTTAAAGACCCATGACTGGCATAACTTTTTGAAACATATTTTACCTTTGGTTATTGATGGATGTACAATGAAAGGAGTACGAGATGTGATCTATCGTCTTGGATCACTTATAAGGTAACTATGATACTTTTATATTTAATATGTATGAATATTGGATATCTTTTATTTTTTAATTAACTTCTTTATAATTGTTTTTATGATATGTATAGGTGGATTACATCCAAAGAGATTGACAAAAACTCAATCCCACAAAAAAAACGTGAATGCAAAGAGCTACTATGTTTGATGGAGAAAGAACTTCCTACTTCATTTTTTGATATTCAGGTTCATTTATTAGTCCATCTTGTAGATGAAATAGAGATTCCAGGTGTTGTAAACACTCGATGGATGTTTTGGGTCGAGCGATTTATGGGAGTATTAAAAGGTTATGTGCGACAAAGATCGAAACCAGAAGGATCCATGGCAAAGGGTTGGATGCTTGAAGAGTGCATGTATTACGTTAGTGAGTACCTTGAAAGAGTTCATGAAGAATCTCCACGTGCATGGACCAACGAGTCTTCTTCAAAAATAACAGATGAGGTATTATCAGGTAAGGGGGTTCCATTCTTATTTACATTTCAAGAAAAAAATGATGTTTCTACTTTTGTAGCATATAATAGCGAATGCATGCAAGCATTCCTTAGCGAGTATGAGGAACTTCAAAATCTCCGAATTAAAAGGCAAAAAAACAAAAGATTTAGACGTAATCTCGATAATAATGAGATTACAAATATATCTTCTTTCACGGACTGGCTATATAGTCGTTTGCAACGCGCCAACGCAAATAATGAAGAAATCTCAGATGAGCAAAGAGAGTTAATGATAGGTTGTGAACGAAAGGTAATTTTATTAAAATAATATTTTATTTTTTTCATATATGTATGTTAGTTTCTATTTACTAATTGAATTTATTTTCCAGGCTCGAATGTTCACTAATATGTGGGCTTTTGGACAACATATTAGAATCAAAGCCATTGATTCTTTACATAAAACAGAGGATTCTAGTATTGTTGCTTCTTTCAAGCAACTATCACGTGCTAGCTCAAAAGACACGAACCTTATAAATAGCGAACTTGGTTACGTAGGAACTATTGTTGGTATCTACGAAATTTCATTTTGTACATTCAAACAGGTAGAAAAAAGTTTATATTTTTTTTATAGAGTTAGATATTGTTAAGCACCTAATAATGGGTTTTTGTTGTTATATATTTTGATAGGTCATTTTGAAGGTTGACTGGTTTCGAGCGGAGTATAAAGGTAGTAATTCCACATTAAGAAAGGAATTATCTGGGTTTTGGGCAATTGATTCTTCCAAGGTAATGCGATCTACTAAAGAACCATATATTCTTCCTAGGCATATTGAACAAGCACTTTTTTATAAAAACCCAGATGCTCATCCTTGGTGGCAAGTCATTCATGTGCAACCTAGAGGTAGGTCATTGTTTGAACAGTTTATTGTCAGAGAGATCGAAGAAAGTCCTCTTGATGATTCAACATCAGATACTAATACATCAACATCTAAAATAGAAATTAGAATCATTATACATGATAATGATACTAATCTTTTTTATGAAGAGGATAATTCTCTACATGCTGATTCTACTGATGAGGAAGAGGAATTACCACAAATAGATTTTAATCCATCAATAGATGATGTGATTCATGAGAACATGGATTTAACAATAGAAGAAATAAATGAAATCAATAAGGATAATGAAGATGAGACTATATTGATGTCTTACCAAAATGATGGCAATAATGAAAACATATGAGCAGATTAGATAGTAAATTCTACTCTGGTTATCGATCAATAACTTGAAGCTTCTGAATGGATATCAGATAATAGATTTTTTTATTAACTTGAATAACGATGAATCCTACTAGAGAGATGAAATCATGTTCTTCTAAGTTAGAACATGAAGCTCCAGGGTATGCCCAATTATTTTATATATAGCTTTATCTTCGAGGAGCAAATTTTTATCATGTATGTATGCATATGTGTGTGTATTCATGTGTATTATATGTATACATATGTTAGTATGCATATATATGTATTTCATGTATATGTATGTGTTTGCATGTGTGTGATATATGTATACATGTGTTAAATATGCATATGTGTATATATGCATATGCATTTATGCAAAATATTCATGTATTCATGTAATATATGCAAGTGTTTATAATTGTGTACATGTATATATGTATATGTGTCTATGTGTAAATATGTATGCATGTATATATATGTTTATGTGTGCATTTAGGCATGTATATGTGATGTGTACATGTATATATGTATATATGTCTATGTGTAAATGTATACATGTAAATATGTTAGTATGTATATATATATTTATGTGTGCATTTAGGCATGTATATGTGATGCATAATATATCTACTCCATTTTATATTTATGTATCCTATCTACATGATGTGTATATATCTTTATATATATTATGATCCTCATTGATTCGAGTAGCTATATATAGAGGCATAAGGTTGGGAGGAGAGACATCTCTCTAGTAGGACGTCGGAGGAATAGATGCAATGTGTACATATACTTCAAACATATGGCTAAAAGGTTGAATTAGAGTTTTTAAATTAGGGGTTTTAAAACCCTAATATTGAAATTAGTGTTTTCAATTTAGGATTTTTGAAATAGGATTTATTTATTTATTTATGTGTATGCATGTGTTGTGTATGTATGTGTATCTATATGTGCATATGCATGTGTTGTGTGTGTATATATGCATGTGTATATGTATATATGCATGTAAATATGATTATATGAGTCTATGTGTGTGTACATATGATTATGCATGTGTATGTGTATGTGAGTATGTGTACATGTATGTGAGTATGTGTATGTGTCTATGTGTATTCATTATATGTGTGTAACTGCATGCATGTGTATGTGTGTGTAAAAATGTGCATGTATGTGTGTGTATGTATAAATGTGAATGTATATGTATATGTGTGTAAATGCGCATGTATGATGTATATGTGTGTGTATGCGTGTATTTATACCTCTAGTCTCACTCTTTTCTCTCTCTCTCTCTCATATACATACATACATGCATAAACACACATACTCATATCCACATATATATACATAAAAGCAGTGCATATCGTGCATTATCATGACGATGAGCCATAAGTGTCCGCATCTCTTTTAGACACCACTTAAGCGACCATCCTCTCCCAAACTCTGTCTCAAGTGAACTAAGTACGTATTTTTTATCCCTCTCATCATGCTCACTACAAAAAAAAACATAATGTAAATAAAACATAAGATATTTATTTCAATTTATATGTAAAATTTTTACTTACTTCCACGGTAAGTGGACAAAGCGCAGGTAAGAGTCGCATAGTGCCTGCATCCTTATCTTGAACTCCAATCCATTCCCTATGTACACAATGTTCCCCTCTGGCTCTATATCGCACTCTAGTCCTAAGGTGCCTATGCATGTCCTCATAGGCAACTCTGCTCTGCTATCACGTGCTGGAAGGGTATAGGTGTCCTGAAAATAGATAGATAAAAATAAATAAAAATATGTGTTATAATATCATTAAAAAAATTTATGAAAAAAAAACATACCTAGCTCTCTTCCTGCATGTGGAGCCGCAGAAGAGCCCTTGTGTGATTGCTGGGTAAGCATCTGGATCGTATAGTCCAGCTCCTCATCAGACATCTCTGAGTAATCATGCATTATGGCCCCTAGAGTATCAGACGGAACTCTTGCTCTCATAAGACTTTTTATGAGAGTGAGTTTCGCCTTTCTCTCTATACTGGGATCCATAATACCTAACATATAAAACAAAATGGTTAGAAATCAATATATATACGTGTACATATGTATGTGTGTATGTATTAAGTATGTGTATGTATGTGTGTGTATATGTGTGTGTATGTGTGTATGCATGTGTATGCATCATTATGTGTGTATGTGTGTATGTGTGTATGTGTATGTGTATATGTGTGTGTGTATGTGTGTGTGTCTATGTGTATGTGTGTGCATCTATGAGTGTGTATGTGTTTATGTGTGTGTATGTGTCTATGTGTGTGTATGTGTCTATGTGTGTATGTGTATGCATGTATGTATGCATATGTGTGTATGTGTGTGTATGCATTATGTATGCATATGTGTGTGTATGCATTATGTATGTGTATGTATGTATGCATTATGTATGTGTATGTGTATGTATGTATGTATGCATATGCATATGCATTATGTATGTATATATATGCATGTATGTGTATGTGTGAGTATGTCTATCTATGTGTGTGTATGCATATATGTGTGTGTATGCATATATGTGTGTATGCGTGTATGTGTGTGTGTACATGTGTTTGTATGTGTGTATGCATGTGTATGTGTGTGTATGCATCAGTATGTGTGTATGTGTCTATGTGTGTTTGTGTGTGTGTATATGTGTGTGTGTGTCTATGTGTATGTATGTGTGTCTATGAGTGTGTATGTGTTTATGTGTATGTATGTATCTATGTGTGTGTATGTGTCTATGTGTGTATGTGTATGCATGTATGTATGCATATGTGTGTATGCATGTGTATGTGTGTGTATGCATCATTATGTGTGTATGTGTGTGTATATGTGTGTGTGTGTCTATGTGTATGTGTGTGTGTATATGAGTGTGTATGTGTTTATGTGTATGTATGTATCTATGTGTGTGTATGTGTCTATGTGTGTATGTGTATGCATGTATGTATGCATATGTGTGTGTATGCATATGTATGTGTGTGTATGCATCATTATGTGTGTATGTGTCTATGTGTGTATGTTTGTGTGTGTGTATATGTGTGTGTGTATGTGTATGTGTCGCTATGCATCTATGAGTGTGTATGTGTTTATGTCTGTGTATGTGTCTATGTGTGTGTATGTGTCTATGTGTGTATGTGTATGCATGTATGTATGCATATGTGTATATGTGTGTGTATGCATATGTGTGTGTATGCATTATGTATGTGTATGTAAGCATGGGCATTATGTATGCATGTAAGTATGTATGTATGTATATGCATATGCATTATGTATGCATATGTGTGTATGTGTGTGTATGCATTATTTATGTGCATGTAAGCATGTGCATTATGTATGCATGTATGCATATGCATATGCATTATGTATGCATATGTATGCATGTATGTGTATGTGTGTGTATGTCTCTCTATGTGTGTGTATGCATATATGTGTGTGTATATGTGTATGTATGTGTGTATGCATGTGTAGTATGCATCATTATGTGTGTATGTGTGTGTATATGTGTGTGTATGTGTGTGTGTGTGTGTCTATGTGTATATGTGTGTATCTATGAGTATGTATGTGTTTATGTGTGTGTATGTATATATGCATGTGCATTATGTATGCATATGTGTGTATGTGTGTATATGCATTATGTATGCATATGTGTGTGTATGCATTACGTATGTGTATGTAAGCATGTGCATTATGTATGCATGTAAGTATGTATGTATGCATATGCATATGCATTATGTATGCATATGCATATGCATTATGTATGCATATGCATATGCATTATGTATGCATATGCATATGCATTATGTATGCATATGCATATGCATTATGTATGCATATGCATATGCATTATGTATGCATATTCATATGCATTATGTATGCATATGCATATGCATTATGTATGCATATGCATATGCATGTATGTGTATGTGTGTGTATGTGTGTGTATATGTGTTTGTATGTGTGTATGCATGTGTATTATGCATCGTTATGTGTGTATGTGTGTGTATATGTGTGTGTATGTGTGTGTGTGTGTCTATGTGTATATGTGTGTATCTATGAGTATGTATGTGTTTATGTGTGTGTATGTGTGTATGTGTGTGTATGTATCTATGCATGTGCATTATGTATGCATGTAAGTATGTATGTGCATTGTATGCATATGCATATGCATTATGTATGCATATGTATGCATGTATGTGTATATGTGTGTATGTCTCTCTATGTGTGTGTGTATGCATATATGTGTGTGTATGTGTGTATGTGTGTGTATATGTGTCTGTATGTGTGTATGCATGTGTATGTGTGTGTATGTGTGTATGTGTGTATGTGTGTGTGTAAGTGTGTGTGTACATGTGTGTGTATGTGTGTGTGTCTATGTGTATGTGTGTGTATCTATGAGTGTGTATGTGTTTATGTGTGTATGTGTCTATGTGTGTGTATGTGTCTATGTGTATGCATGTATGTATGCATATGTATGTGTATGCATGTGTATGTGTGTGTATGCATCATTATGTGTGTATGTGTCTATGTGTGTATGTGTTTGTGTATATGTGTGTGTGTATGTGTGTGTGTCTATGTGTATGTGTCACTACGCGTCTATGAGTGTGTATGTGTTTATGTGTGTGTATGTGTCTATGTGTGTGTATGTGTGTATGTGTATGCATGTATGTATGCATAGGTGTGTGTATGTGTGGGTATGCATTATGTATGCATATGTGTGTGTATGCATTATGTATGTGTATGTATGCATGTAAGTATGTATGTATGCATATGCATATGCATTATGTATGCATATGTATGCATGTATGTGTATGTGTGTGTATGTCTCTCTATGTGTGTGTGTATGCATATATGTGTGTGTATGTGTGTATGTGTGTGAATGCATCATAATGTGTGTATGTGTCTATGTGTGTATGTGTCTGTGTATATGTGTGTGTATGTGTGTGCACGTCTATGTGTATGTGTGTGTGTCTTTGAGTGTGTATGTGTTTATGTGTGTGGATGTGTCTATGTGTGTGTATGTGTCTATGTGTGTATGTGTATGCATGTATGTATGCATATGTGTGTATGTGTGTGTATGCATTATGTATGCATATGTGTGTGTATGTGTGTGTATGTGTTTATGTGTGTATATGTGTCTATGTGTGTGTATGTGTGTATGTGTCTATGTGTCTATGTGTGTGTATGTGTATGCATATGTGTGTGTATGTGTATGCATGTATGTATGCATAAGTGTGTGTATGTGTGTGTATGTGTCTATGTGTGTGTATGTGTCTATGTGTGCATATGTGTGTGTATGCATGTAAGTATGTATGTATGTACTCATATGCATATGCATTATGTATGCATATGTGTGTGTATGCATGTAAGTATGTATGGATGTACATATATGCATATGCATTATGTATGCATGTATGTGTATGTGTGTGCATGTCTCTCTATGTGTGTGTATGCATATATGTGTGTGTGTATGTGTGTGTATGTGTGTATGTGTGTGTATATGTGTGTGCATGTGTATGCATTATGTGTGCATGTGTGTATGCAACATTATTTGTGTATGTGTGTATATGTGTGTGTATTTGTGTGTATGTGTGTGTGTGTCTATGTGTATGTGTGTGTGTGTGTCTATGTATGTATATATGTGTGTGTATGCATATGTATGTGTGTGTAAGTGTGTGTGTGTGCGCATACCTTGCTTCAAGTAGATGCATCTCTCTCTCTCTCTCTCTCTCTCTCTCTCTCTCTCTCTCTCTCTCTCTCTCTCTCTCTCTCTCTCTCTCCCCCCTCTCTCTCTCCCTCTCTCTCTCTCTCTCTCTCTCTCTCTCTCGGTCTCTTCTTGCTCTCACGTCCAAATCCCGGCACAAATGTGCCGGGAGAAATCGATTTTTTTTTTAACATTCTAGAGCGTCGCATATGCGACGCTGTTCAGTTTTCCAACATCGCAAATACCATCGCTAACTAGCGATGGTATTTGCGACACTTTAATTTAGTGTCGCATAAGCGACGCTAGCATCGCTTATGCGACAAATGCCATGAGAAAAAAAATTTGAAAACTTTACCGTCGCTTATGCGACGCCAGTGTCGCATAAGCGATGGTACCCATTTTTTTTTCAATTTGGGGGCGTTGCTACGCCCCCCTGTTTCTTGTAGTGATTGTTCTCCACGTTCATTTAGCAATGTTGATGGCATGCACGATATGAACCAATAGGCAGACTACAGCCACAACCACATCTTGCACCTCTTCGTGAACTCTAGGACCGCAATTTCACGTGATCGATGATCAAATTGAGAAGAATAGTCTTCTTCCATGCAAATGGTGCAGCAAATTTGGGCCCTACCGATTGAGATGTCTACATCCACACCTAGTATAACACTCCTATGTGATCACATGAATTTGTCAGCTAGCAGTGCATTTTTAGTGCAACTTGAGTGATAGGCACGTAGAATGGTCTCGAATATCTATGCTTTAGAAGCAGAATTACATAATCTAACTATTTGGCCACAAGATACAATTACCAAAGTCATAGCTTAGTTTGAAGACTACCAACGCAAGTTAGCACTTTGTGGCCGACAAATTTCTAGTGAGGATATTGCCATCAGTCTACTTAACAAACTACCTACATTGTATTAGACCTTTGTAACTACTTTATACAATCGAGGACAAACACTCACTTGGGAAGAAGTTAGGAGATTGTTGCTTCTTCATGACTCTCGCCCACAGACCCAAGCTACCCAAGAAACAGCCATGAAGGCTCCCACAAACATAAAGGGCAAAAAGGTGATCAAGGATCAAAGGACAAAGACAAGAAGTTCACTTGTAATTTTTGTGGCAAGCCTGGCCACATCGAGAAATATTGCTTCAAGAAAAAGAATCAAGATAAGTTTAAGTCTACTTCAAAAAGCAAACATCATTATCACTGCACATGTGAAGATCTCTTTCTCACAACTAAACATGAAGCACTTATGGCATCCACTCCCAAGAAAGAATGGATTTTTTATCCCACATGTGCCATGACATAGATGATTTTCATGAGTTTGAAGAGCATAAAGGTCAAGTTTACCTTGGAGACAAGAAGTGCATTGAAATCCAAGGAAGAGGAAAAGTTCAAGTCATCGACTCTAAAGGCAAGACCAAGTCACTCAAAGATGTTCTTTATGTACCAAGCCTTTGTAAAAAACTTCCCTCAGCGAAGGCCATCACAAAGTGTAATATGAAGGCTCAATTTGATCACAAAAAAGTTCAAGTCATTGATCGTGAATCCAATGAAGTGATAGTGCAAGGTTCTGAAGACAAAAGTCTCTACGAGCTTTCAAGTTTTTTGGCCAAAGATTCAAGTCTTAGCTTGTGGCATTGCAGATTTGGACATACCTCTTGTTTAGCTAAGATCTCTTCCAATCATCTTGTCAAGGGTTTACCCAGAATTGCACAAGTGGATTTGAATTGCCAAGCATGTGCCAAGAAAAAAATTACCCCTTTGCCTAAAGAAGCATCCATTTTTGCAAATAAACCCTTAGCATTAGTCCATGTCGACATTTGTGGACCTATGTGTACACCTTCTCTAAGTGGTTCAATTTACTTATTCCTGATAGTAGATGACTTCACTAGATACACCTGGGTTTATTCACTCAATCATATAGAGGATGCTCTTTCCAAGTTTAAGGAGTGGACACAAACAGTTCAAGAAGACTTTCCAAGTTCTTTGAAGGTTATCCGATCTCATGGAGACCGTAGTTTTGTCAATCACTTCTCCAAGTACTTGAAGCAATATGGAATCAAGTATCAAGCAATGCAAGATACTCAACAAGGTATTGCCTTACAAAAGATTTGAAGTGTGATCTAGATGGCCAAGGTTATGCTTAGTCAAAAGCAACTTCCACTAAAATATTGGGGTTAAGCAATAGAGACAATATTACACATATGGAATAGAGGGTTTTCACATGTCTTGAAGAACCAAACACCATTTGAAGCTTACTTTAAGAAGAAGCCAAGTGTGAGCTATTTTTGCATCTTTGGTAGTGATGCTTGTGTCCAAGGCCATGATGATAGGCCTAAGCAGTACATTTTCATTGGGTACAGTGACTGTCAAAAGGCATACAAACTCTACAACCCAAAGAGTCACTCAGTTACAGTAACCAAAGACTACGTCTTTGATGAATACTCTAAGTATTAATCCCTTTTGGATCCTCCCATTTCCGCTTCAGACGGGGATCTTTTCAGTTTTGAACAATCACACTATGTGGAGCATGCTCTATTTGTACATGACTTTGTCGATCATGATACGGTTTTGGAGCAGGATGAATTAGAAGTATCATCTTAGCTTACAATTCCTATCATACCATCGAAGGTTTATATTTCACCTCGACTTCAGTTGGGCATTACTCCAGGGCTAGTGACTCGACATTTTCCATTCCTATCTTCGAGAGTCCACTTACCTCATCTATAGCAACATTTTGAGCATGTACTTTTTCATTCATGGAGTCCATCATCTTTTCATTCACCACAGGATACTCATGCATCTACTTGGATTCTTCCCTCAATTGGATCATTTTTTGGGACAAGTTTTTGGTTCAGAGGGGGCTGCCATGGTCCTATCGACACACATCAAGACTTTGTACACTCCATGGAGGCTTACAGCATACATATGTACTACCATGTTTATGCTTCATGTTTTATATCTCATTCTTGAAAGACCTACTTCTTGGTGATACACATCTTGTGGTGGATATTTTCAAAGCTTTGGAGGTTCCTACTTACCACATGGTGTCATCCTACCTATCTTGCATGGAGGTGATCTCGTCCAATGAGATCTTGTTCCGTTCCTGTACCTTTTTGGTGGCATACCTATGGAGCATCCACTTGATCCGTCTGGTGGACATCTTATGGAGTACCTAGTGATCCCACATGGTTGATACAATTGGAGGCTATGGATTCCTAGATGGAGAGTTCCTATTTGTTGCTCGTGCTGCTACTACATTCTTGGTGGATCTTTCTCTCATACCTTAGCAGCCTCCATACTCTACAAAATGGAGTTGCAGAGGAGGTGTTGAGAATATTAGAGTGCATCTCCCTTTTGTATCTTGGAGTCACTCTATTTACATTCCATTTCCATTTTATATTGCATTTCCTTTGCATTTGGGTACCTTGCCATTTGCTTCTACCATTGTATTCATTCTCCTTTCAGGGGAATTATCCCACATGAGATGTAATTTTAAGAGCCCGTCCCAAATCTATATAAGGAGGGCCACTCCCCTCATTTATACTTAGTTAGAAGCTTGAGGAGCCTACTCCATGCTCTTGGCAAGCTCATTTCTAATCCACATGAGTTTACCCATTTCATGGTCTACTGATTTTGAGTTTCACACACTTTTTCTTTTGTGAGTACACTTTTATTTTCATTTTGCTTCCATGTGTGTACTCTCTACACTATCACTTTTGTAAGAAGGGGAGGACTCTATCTTTGTAATTGTGATCATGTTTCTCTCCTTGAAATTGAGAAGTACAAAGATCTTTGGAAAAACATACTTTCTTTGCATTAGAAGGTGACGTTCTTGTAGAAAAAGTGACGAGACTAGCAAAAAGAGGAGTGCAAAAAAGTTGGTAAGTGGCGAGGACATAGAATATGGGTTTAGGCACTATAGAGTCACAGGAATAGAAGATGAGATTCCCAAAATCTCATTAGCTTTATGACTAGGATTATTATTTTGAATCGGATTAATAGTTTCTTCCATTCCTTATCTTGAAGCAAGCCCAAGATCATTCCCACATGATCTTGGATTTTAGCCATGAAAACCCACATTTCAGCCACCTCCTCTTGAACTCGCATAAGCCCATTCAACTTAAAATATAATTCACTCACACGCTCTTTTAGCCCAATTGGTATTTTTTCAACCCCTTTCATATCTATCTCCACTTTATCCACCAACCTTAATGCATTACTCTCATGAGCAACATCATGCATTTGATGCTCCTAAGATGTAACATGACTAGCGTGTCCATGGAAATGCTCTAAATCATTTATCAGACATTGACCCCTCCACTATAACCCAACTAGTAAGCTTTCGAATTTAAAAGAAAGTCGGGTGCGTGAACTTTGAAACTGAAAGAGAGCGAAATTATGAGAGATTATTTTTCTTGAAATTTTGACTTGAGATAGACTTGATTCCCACCAACAATGCTATAATTATGATTTTTCTTAGCTTTAATCTTCTTCCTTCATGTCCACATGATCATTTGTTGCTGCCTTAGACCTTCAAATGAAGCAAAATAATGCTTTGAATTCAAGTTCAACATGATAGGAGCTTAAGAAAACCTCAAATGAATTTGGCTTGCTTCATGAACTAGAGAAGAAGAGCTAAAATAGCTTATGGGTGAGAGTTATGTAGAAGGAAAGGATGCTAACAACTTGAACAGGGGAGCCTAGAAGAGGTACAAGCAAACATTTTATGAGACGCTATGAATTGTTACTCCTATATCCCACAAATGATGGCAAATTCCTAGAAGAAGAGCAAGAAAAGATAATAACTTTCTTTAGCTCTAGAGAGAAGAAGAGGAATCTCTTTTGCATGGCAAGCAACTCATAGGCATTTTGAGAGTGCATGGGTATTCTTTGATGTGAACTAGTCTATTGGATGATTCTTCTCTATGTGGGGACCCTCTTGGGGTGTTCCCACCCTCTAGGGGCTCTTGGAGCTCCTTTTTTCTTGTAAAACCTAGACAAAATCTCACACAAGCTACTCAAATAGCAGCGACTTCTCTAAGATCTCAAATGACCTTGATACCAATGAGAGATGCAAAAGATTACAACCTCCACACTTCAAATGCGATGACTCTCCTCCCAACCAAGTACCTCCATATATAGCTCTCTCTAAGGGAGATAGACATATGCTAACCATCCAAGTGTCATCCATGCAACTACACGTGCCCTAGTGTCCTAGTTAATTAGAGTTATAACCTTCTAGAAGCTTCGGCTTGCGCTTGAGTAGAATACTTTTTTCCCCTGATCCTTGTAGGACTTGAACCTAAGATATGCCACTAGAAGCTCCAACAATTTAGCCACTAGGCTACACCACATCTCTTGGTTTTAAGAATACAGAAGATTCTACTTAAGTATAACATTCTATGATTTAAGCCCTCAGAAGACTGACCAAACACTTTACTTTATAACAAGGATGATATCAACAAATATCCTTATTACTAGCTCTTTTAAACGAAAGTACAAAGACAATCACTAAATATCACGAACAAGTACAACAACTATAGGCAAGGTTATAAGCTCAAGAGATTGAGGCCATGACAACTTTAGGTTTTCCTATTTCATGGACTTTACCCTCCCTTTTCCCAACTTCATATTCAAAAACTCGTGAAGAGTCATTATGAGAAGAAGAAGAAGAAGAAGAAGAATATGGACCATTATTTCTAGTAGAAATTGATAGGAAAGGATAATATAAAACCATTTAAACCTAGAGGCATACTCAAAAGAGAAATTTATAGAATGTATGAACAAGAGCTTTACTCAATTTCAAAGAAAAGTATTGATAGGAAACATAGTAGTAACATTTATACACACCAAGATGCTCAATATCTGTTGGAGTTAGACATCTGCGGAAGCACGCGAACAACACAAGGAAGAAGAAGAAGCTTGGAGCACAACACACAATACTGAATGTATAACTAGAGAATGTACAAAGATAAGTAGCCCATTAGGGCAATAGGCGTATATACAAGCCGAGGGAAAAAACCTCCTAAAGAGGGAAAAAAGTGCCCCGGTGGTCGTAGAGTGTTCACACACATCACTACCTAAATATATCAACAAATCCCCCATGGGAGTGATGCGGTGAACAAGTAGCTGGCACTCATGTATAAGGAAGTGCCAAGCTATGTGGAAATCACTCCACAAAAGGAAGTAAGCCCAAAGCTTTGCGGAAAGCTTCAAACTTCTCTCTAGGCAGTTCGTGAAAAGGTCAACAATGTTCTCCTGCGTGGGCACATGCCAAGCTGATCTCCCGAGCACAAAACCTCTCCCTAACATAATGATAATGCACCTCAATGTGCTTAGTGCGAGCATGGAACACAAGGTTCCTCGCAATTGCGAATGCGCTCTGACTATTAGTGAAGATGGTGGTGGAAGAAGACTGACCAACACCCAAATCAACCATAAGGCATCTGAGCCACACACACTCAACAGTCGTTGTGAAAGCTTCCCTATACTCAGCCTCACAACTAGAAGTGGCCATAGAAGGCTGCTTCTTGCTCAACCAAGATATACATGAGCTACTAAGCATGAAGCAAAAGCCACTAGTGGACACACGAGTGTCATAGCAACCAGCCCAATCAAAGTCAGAAAAAGCATGCAAATCTGGCGGTAGTGATACCCCCTTGGGATAAAACAACCCAAGTAGCCGAGTACCACTCAAGTAGCAAAAGATACGCTTAACCGCCTGCCAATGCTTGACTCCTGGGCAATGCATAAACCTGCTCATCTGTGAGACAGGAAACTGAATATCAAGCCAAGTAATGCATAAGTAAATCAAGCATCCAACAGCCTGCTGATGGAGAACAGCGTCAAATGCATCTCCAGCATCATGAAGACTCAATCGTAAACCTGTCTCCATAGGAGTGGCAATAGGCTTACAGTCTTCAAGGCCAAAATGTTGCAATAATGTGTCAATATATTTTGTTTGACACAAAGCCATTCCACCATCAACGTGCATAAACTGAATGCCCAAATAATGATGCAAATGCCCCAAATTAGACATCTCAAATGAGGCATGCAAATCAGCCTTAAAATCAGCAATATGCCTCTCATGAGGACCAGTGAGCAGCATGTCATCAACATAAACCACAATGAACAGAAGTGCATCATTAGCATGCTTAACATATAAGGTGCTTTCAGTTGGACTGTTCTCAAAACTATGTGCAATCAGATAGGCATGTATCTTTTCATACCAAGCACGTGGTGCTTGTTTTAAACCATATAATGCCTTCTTTAACGTGCACACCTAGTTCTCATGCCCTTTCTGCACAAAGCCACAGGGCTGAAAAACATGCACTTCTTCATGCAAGTCACCATTCAGAAATGCAGTTTTAATATCCAACTAATGTACATTCCAACCATGTTGGGCTGCAAGTGCACAGATGCTCCGAACAGTAGTCATATGGCATGTAGGTGCAAAGGTCTCATCAAAATCAATGCCTCTTTCCTGTGCATAACCCTTTGCAACAAGCCTAGCCTTATACCTGTCAACTGTACCATCAGGTTTACGCTTCAACTTGTATACCCACTTAGTGCCAATGGCCTTCTTGCCAGGAGGCAAGTCACATAAAGACCAAGTACCATTCTTCATTATTGCATCATATTCAGATTGCATAGCAGCCATCCAATTTTCTGAATTTTGTGCTTCATCAAACGAAACAGGCTCAGTCTCATCACAGAGACTAGATGCAGCCATATCATAGCAATCTAATGCAAAAGAGGCACTATGAGAGCCTGATCGAGTACGATATGACAAAGGTGCATCTAATTTGCTATCACGCAAGGTCTGCACCAACCATTTTGGCATAGTTCTTGCTTGCTCAATATCAGCTCTCTCATCAATAAGTGCATCATGTAAATCTGCATCAGAAATGGAATTATCTGCATCATCACATGAAACCTGCAAAGGCTGAGAAGTTGCCTCATTAGGACAAGCACTAGACTGTCCACCTGTAAAAAGAGGCAGCAAAGTATCATACATGTCTATGGAGCTAACAGATGTCTCCTTAGTACATGAAAGCAATGGCTGAATAGCATCCTCCACAAAAACAACATCACGGCTAACCAGAATGCGTTTAGTCTGTGGATGATACAGACGATAGCCTTTACTTTCAGAACTGTACCCACCAAGAATACATTTTATTGCTTTATCATCCAATTTTCTACGATGTTGTCGGGCACTAATGCATATGCCAAAAAACCAAAAACACGCAGATGAGCAACAGATGGCTTGCAGTCATGCCAAGCCTCATATGGAGTGATAGACTGCAGTGCTTTAGTGGGACACCTGTTCAGTACATATGCTGCACACATGACAGCCTCAAGCCAGAAACTATGTGGTAAAGCCTGACTCTTGACCCTACACCTCGCCATCTCCATGAGTGACCTATTCTTTCGTTCAGCAACTCCATTTTGTTGAGGTGTATACGACACTATACACTGGTGTTTTATCCCACGTTTAGCCAGAAATGCATTAAAATCAGAAGACATATATTCCCCCCCTCGATCAGAACAGAGGGTGCCCATTTTACATGCTGACAGATTTTTAGCCAAAACCAAAAACTGTTTGAAGCACATGAACACTTCGGACTTTGCCTTCAATGGATACACCCATGCATGCCTAGAAAAATCATCGATGAAAATCACAGGGTAAAGATAATTCCCAAAAGAAGGTGTCTGCATAGGACCACAGACATCACTACGTACAAGCTGCAATTTCTGAGTAGCTCGAACTAAACCATCTTTTGGAAAGGACGAACGCTGCATTTTGCCCAAAATACAGCCTTCACAAACATGTTTTCCAGGCGCCTCAAGTTTGGGCAAAGAGGACACCATTTCAGATTTCTGCAGGTGTAGCAAACTAGCAAAATTCAAATGACCAAAGCGTGCATGCCAAAGCTTTGCATCTAACGTAGCCTGAGAATCATTTACTACACATGCCAAATCATTTACAGATCTTTCATAGTCTATGAGCTTATACAACCCACGACATAAAATGCCAGAAGCAATAATCACATCGCCATTTGACAGATCATGAACTGTACACCTGTCATCAACAAATTTCACAACCAAGCCTAACTTGGCTAATGCAAAAACTGATAACAAGTTCTTCTTGATCCCTGCCACAAATAAAGCATCTGACAAAGTGAAAGAACTACCATCAGCAGAAGTCAAAATGATCTTACCAACTCCCATAACAGGATAAGAGGAGTTGTTGGCACATGTAACAGTATTCCCTGTAGGGGTAGGCTCGAGTGAAGAGAAGAAACTGCGCTACGAGGTAATATGTTTGGTCGCCCCAGTGTCAAAATACCAAACATCTGAGTCTACTGCAGACATGCACTACTCATGAGAAGATGGGTCAAAGCTGCAGACAATAGTAAACGCCCATTCTTCTTCTTGCACAAGATTAGCAGACTCTGTTTTTTGTGTAGAGGCCTCTGCAACAACCATTCCATCCTCTTTCTTCTTTGCCTCTTTAGCAGCCAGTTTTGGACAGTTCTTTATGATATGATCATTCCCTTTACAGTACTTACAAAACAATTTCTGCTTTTGTGATTTCTTCTAATCTTCATCTTCCTTCTTCGAATATGCAGAATTAGCAGATTTTTGCTCACTAGTTGAAGAGCTCCATTTTCCTTTGCCCTTCTGACTAGACAGGAAAGCTTGATCTACAACTCGCATAATGGACATGTTCTGCCTAGACTGATCTTCCTGCAATAGAATAGAGACTAACTCCTCAAATGATAAGGCATTCGGATTGCCTTTCATCATCAGCCGAAGAGTAGAAGCAAAACTCTGATATGAATCAGGAAGACCATTCAGAACAGTCTGCACAAGTGAGCGATCTGGTATAACCTCATCAGCAGAAATCAACTGTTCCTTCAAATCTTTGATCTTCTTTAGGAAACTGTCCATAGAATCACCTTCATTCATGTGCTCACTCTCCAACTGTTTTCGGAGGTAAGCAACACGAGCCTCATTTCTAGCTTGGTATAATGTGGTAAGTGTATCCCAAGCATCCTTAGCTATTCTGCAAGAGCGAATGTGAGGAATAATGGCACGTTTGACAGACAAAGCTATCAATGCATGTACCTGGGCATCTCTACCATCCCAGCGAATCTCCTCTGGAGTAGGTGTAGCAGAAACCGCAACACGAACAGGAATATGCATAATATCATCATCTGCGACACCTTCTGCATCAACTTCAGTACCTGTAGTTGTAACAGTTGCAGGTGTGATAGGACGTTTTTCCACACCCTGCACAATGTTCCACAGTCCTTTTGCAACCAACACATGTCGCATCATATAAGCCCATAACAGGTAGTTGGTACCATCCAACTTATCCTCAACAGCCAACATACGGAATACATCATTGCTTTCAGCCATGGCCGGTGACTAAAATACCTTGATGTAGAAAATTGACTGTATCTCAAAAAGTTGTGAACAGAACTGCCCAGACGAATTCTGCTAGACCTGTAGCATACTTTGAGACGCTTATACTGGCGAACAGAAACTGGTATATACCTTTGGCACAAAAAGATGAAATAGCCTACACAAGCACTGCGATAGTGCGTTCGGAGGCCGAAACGAGCTCAGATCGCGATTTCGAAAACATGCTGAGTATGCTCACCAAAATTCGTGCGATTTTGAGACTGCAAGTGGAGGAGTGTCGACGGCACCCTAGATGAAGCGACGACCTACTCTGATACCAATTATTGGAGTTAGACATCTACGGAAGCACGCAAACAACACAAGGAAGAAGAAGAAGCTTGGAGCACAACACACAATACTGAATGTATTACTAGAGAATGTACAAAGATAAGTAGCCCATTAGGGCAATAGGCGTATATACAAGCCGGGGGAAAAAACCTCCCAAAGAGGGAAAAAAGTGCCCCGATGGTCCTAGAGTGTTCACACACATCACTACCTAAATATATCAACAATATCCTCCATCCAATTCTATCTTCATACCCAATCATGAAGGAACAACTTAGAGCTTATTTATTGCAAACAGTTGGGACTATGCCAGACGCAAAGCTTTGTATGTACATGTTGGAGTTCGAGGTCTGCAAAAGCACATGAACTTCACAAGGAAGAAGAAGAAAGCTTGGAGAACAACACAACACATAATGTATTACCAAGTGAATGTACAAAGAAAAGTGATCCATTTGTTGATATATTTAGGTAGCATGTGTGTGAATGCTCTAGGATCGTTGGGGCACTTTTTTCACGCTTTAGGAGGTTTGTTTCCCTCGGCTTGTATATATGCCTATAGCCCTAATGGGTTACTTATCTTTGTATATTCTTGTGGTAATACATTTAGTATTGTGTCTTATGCTCCAAGCTTCTTCTTCTTCCTTGTGCTATTCGCATGCTTCTGTAGGCCTCAAACTCCAACAATTGGTATCAGAGCAGGTTGTCGTTTCATCTAGGGCATCGTCGACACCCCTCTAGTCATAGTCTCAAAATTGCATGAAATTTGGTGAGCATACTCAGGGTGAGTAGGAGATCAAAACAACTTTGTTGTGTGGTGCCGAAATCATGATCTGAGCTGGTTTCAACCTCTGAATGCACTATCATAGAACTTGTGCATGTAATTTTCTCTTTTTGTGCCAAAGATATATATATGTTTTGGTTCACCAATATAAGCATCTTGAAGTCTGCTACATGTTTAGCAAAACTCGACAAGGTAGTTCTTTCAACTTTTTGAGATACAATCATTTTTTTGCATCATGGTATTTTGGTCAGTGGCCATGGCTGAAAGCAGTGATGTATTCCGTATGTTGATTGTTGAGGATAAGTTGGAAGGTGCCAATTACCCATTATGGGCTTATATGATGTGCCATGTATTGGTTGCAAAAGGACTATGGAATATTGTGCAGGTTGTTGAAAAACATCATATTTCACCTGTAAACGTTTTTTGACAAAGATCAAAGATTTGAAGAAAGAACTGATTTCTCATGATGAAGTCTTGCCTGATAGTTCACTAGTGGAGACTGTTCTGAATGGTCTTCCCCATTGATATCAGATTTTTGTTTCTAGTCCAAGCAGAACATGTCCATTATATGTGTTGCAGATCAAGCTTTCTTGGCTAGTCAAAAGGGCAAAGGTAAATGGAGCTCTTCTATTAGTAAGCAAAAATCTACTAATTCTGCACAATCAAAGAAGGATGAGAGTAACGAGAAGAAAACCAAAAAAGCAGAAATTGTTTTGCAAATGTTGTAAAGGAAATTATCATGTCATAAAGAGTTTTCCAAAACTGTCTTCTAAAGAGGCAAGGAAGAAAGAGGTTGGAATGGTTGTTGTAGAGGCCTTTACACCCAAAATGGAGTCTCCTAATCTTGTGCAGAATGAAGAATAGGCATTTGCCACTATTTGCACTTATGACCCATCTTCTCATGAATAATGTATGTCTTTATTAGACTCATATGTTTGGTACTTTGATAGTGGGGCAACCAAACATATTACCTTGTAGTGCAGTTTCTTCACTTCACTCAAGCTTGCCCCCCCAAGGAATACTATCACATGCGCCAATAACTCCTCTTATCCTATCATGGCAATTGATAAGATCATTCTGACTACTGCTAATGGTAGTTCTTTTACATTTTTGGATGCTTTATTTGTGTTAGGGACTAAGAAGAATTTATTATCAGTTTTAGCTTTAGCCAAGATTGGCTTGGTTGTGAAATTTGTTGATGACAGATGTATAGTTCATGATCTATCAAATGGCGATGTCATTATTGCTTGTGGAATTTTATGTATTGGGCTATATAAGCTCATAGACTATGAGAAATCTATGAATGATTCAGCACGTGCAATACATGGTTCTCAGGCTTTGTCAGATACAGAGCTTTTGCATGCACGCTTTGTTCATTTGAATTTTGCTAGTTTGCTACACGTCTAGAAATCCAAAATGGTGTCCTCTCTACCCAAACTTGAGGCACCTATTAAGCATGTCTATGAAGGTTGTACTTTGGGCAAAATGTAGCATCCCTCATTCCCAAAAGATGGTTCAATTCGAGCTACTAAAAAATTGTAGCTTGTTCACAGTGATGTCGATGGTCCTATGCAGACATCCTCTTTTGCAAATTATCTTTATCTTGTAACTTTCATTGATGATTTTTCTAGGCATGCGTGGGTACGTCCATTCAAAGCAAAGTCCAAAGTGTTTATGTGCTTCAAACAGTTTTTGGTTTTGGCTGAAAATCTGTCAGCATGTAAAATGGGCACCCTCCATTTTGATCGGGGGGGAATATATGTCTTCTGACTTTAATGCATTTCTTGATGAACATGGGATAAAACCTCAGTGTATAGTGTCGTATACACCTCAACAAAATGAATTTTTTGAATGAAAGAATAGGTCACTCATGGAGATGGTGAGATGTATGGTCAAGAGTCACACTTTACCACATAGTTTCTGGCTTGAGGTTGTTATGTGTGCAACAAATGTAAATAATAGGTGTCCCACTAAAGCATTGCAATCTATCACTCCATATGAGGCTTGTCATGGTTGCAAGCCATGTGTGTTTTAGGTTGTCTGGCATATGCATTAGTGCGTGGACAACAATGTAGGAAATTGGATAATAAAGCAGTGAAATGTATTTTTGTTGGATACAATTCTGAAAGCAAAGGCCATCATCTATATCATCCACAAACTAAACACATTCTAGTTAGCCATGATGTTGTTTTTGTGGAAGATGCTATTCAGCCATTAATTTCATGTACTAAGGAGACATTAGTTACATGCAAAGACATGTATGACACCTTGCTACCTGTTTTTATAGGTGGACAATCTAGTGTTGGTCCTAATTAGGCAACTTCTCAACCTTTAGAGGTTTCATGTGATGATGTAGATCATTCAATTTCTGATGCGGATTTACATGATGCACTTGTTGATGAGAGAGCTGATATTTAGGAGGCAAAAACTATGCCAAAATGGCTGGTGCAAACTTTGCATGACAACAAATTAGATGCATCTCTGTCATATTGTACTCGTTCTAGCTCTCATAGTGCTTCTTTTGCATCAGATTTCAATGATATGGTTGCCTCTAGTCTCTGTGATGAGAATGAGCCTGTTTCATTTGATGAAGCATAAAATTCAAAAAAATGGATGGTTGTTATGCAATCAGAATATGATGCTATAATGAAGGATGGTACCTGGTCTTTGTGTGACTTGCCTCCTGGAAAGAAGGCCATTGGCACTAAGTGGGTATACAAGCTGAAGTGTAAGCTTGATGGAACAGTTGATAGGTATAAGGCTAGGCTTGTTGCAAAGGGTTATGCTTAGGAAAAAGGCATTGATATCGATGAGACCTTTGCTCCTACTTGCCGAATGACTACTGTTCGTAGCATTTGTGCACTTGCAACTCATCATGGTTGGAATATACATTAGTTGAACATTAAAACTTGATTTCTAAATGGTGACTTGCATGAAGAAGTGTATGTTTTTCAGCCCTTTGGCTTTGTGCAAAAAGGGCATGAAAACCAAGTGTGCATGTTGAAAAAGGCATTATATGGTTTGAAGCAAGCACCACGTGCTTGGTATGAAAAGATACATGCCTACCTCATTGCACATGGTTTTGAGAATAGTCCAACTGAGAGCACCTTATATGTTAAGCATGTAAATGATGTGCTTTTGATCATTGTTGTGTATGTTGATGACATGCTGCTCACTCGTCCTCATGAGAAGCATATTGCTGATTTTAAGGCTGATTTGCATGCCTCATTTGAGATGTCTCATTTGGGGTGTTTGCATCATTATTTGGTTATTCAATTTATGCAAGTTGATGGCAGAATAGCTTTGTGTCAAATGAAATATATTGACACATTATTGCAACATTTTGGCCTTGAAGACTATAAACTTATTGCCACTCCTATGGAGATAGGTTTACGATTGAGTCTTCATGATGCTAGAGATGCAATTGATGTTGTTCTCTATCAATTTTACTTATGCATTACTCGCCAAGATATTTAGTTTGTTGTCTCATAGATGAGGAGGTTTATGCATTGCCTAGGTGTCAAGCATTGGGAGGCAGTTAAGTGTATTTTTCACTACTTGAGTGGTACCTAACTACTTGGATTGTTTTATTCCAAGGGGGGGATCACTATCGCCAGATTTACATGCTTTTTTTGACTTTGACTGGGTTGTTTGCTATGACACTCGTATGTCCACCAGTGGTTTTTTCTTCATGCTTTTTAGCTCATGCATATCTTGGTTGAGCAAGAAGCAGCCTACTATGGCCACTTCTAGTTAGGAGTATGAGTACAGGGAAGCTTTCATAGTGATTGTTGAGTGTGTGTGGCTGAGACGCCTTATGGTTGATTTGGGTGGTGGTCAGTCTTTTGCGACCACTATCTTCACTAATAGTCAGAGTGCATTGGAAGTTGTGAAGAACCCTGTGTTTCATACTCACACTAAGCACATTGAGGTGCACTATCATTATGTCAGGGAGAGGTTCTCTGCTGGAGAGATCAGTTTGGCATATATGCTCACATAAGAGAACATTGGAGACCTTTTCACAAAGGCTCTGCCTAGGGAGAAGTTTGAAGCTTTTTGCAAAGTTTTGGGCTTCCTTACTTTCGTGGAGAGATCAATTTGGCATGGGTACATCGATTGAAAGCAAAGTCCAAAGTGTTTATAATGTGCTTCAAACAATTTTTGGTTTTGGCTTAAAATCTATCAACATGTAAAATGGGCACCCTCCATTCTGATCGAGGGGGGGAATATATATCTTCTAATTTTAATGCATTTCTGGTTGAATGTGGGATAAAACATCAATGTGCAATGCCATGTACACCTCAATAGAATGGAGTTCCTAAACAGAAGAATAGGTCACTCATGGAGATGGTGAGGTGTATGGTTAAGAGTCAGGCTTTACCATAAAGTTGTTGGCTTGAGGTTGTTATGTGTGCAGCATATGTACTTAACATGTGCCCCACTAAAGAATTGTAGGCTATCACTCCATTTGAGGCTTGGCATGGTCGAGTGTGGAACACTGGATTCTTGGTGATGGCCAAGGTTGACTGGCTATCCATGCAAATGCATGTCGAAGTAACCTACAAAACACCAATGTTAGATAATAAACGTCAAAGTCATATGGCCTCACATAATGCAAAGCTAGATGCTCAATAATTGGCCTTGATGGATGACAATGCAATTGTAGGCTACTTCTTACTTGCCCAAGAGACGGGCCCTGAGCCAAACAAAAACATGTATCCATAAGTTGACCATCGAGAATCATGATCACTAGCCCAATCTGAATTTGAATATATTGCGAGTTTGATGCCCCCTCTATACCAAAGACTTTCATCTTTTGGAAACTATCTTTACTTCGTGACTTTCATTGATTATTTTTCTAAGCGTGCATGGGTACATCGATTGAAAGCAAAGTCCAAAGTGTTTATGTGCTTCAAACAGTTTTTGGTTTTGGCTTAAAATCTATCAACATGTAAAATGGGCACCCTCCATTCTGATTGAGGGGGGGAATATATATCTTCTAATTTTAATGCATTTCTGGCTAAATGTGGGATAAAACATCAGTGTGCAATGCAATATACACCTCAATAGAATGGAGTTCCTAAACAAAAGAATAGGTCACTCATGGAGATGGTGAGGTGTATGGTTAAGAGTCAGGCTTTACCATAAAGTTATTGGCTTGAGGTTGTTATGTGTGCAACATATGTACTTAACATGTGTCCCACTAAAGAATTCTAGGCTATCACTCCATATGAGGCTTGGCATGGTCGAGTGTGGAACACTGGATTCTTGGCGATGGCCAAGGTTGACTGGCTATCCTGCAAATGCATGTCGAAGTAACTTGCAAAACACCAATGTTAGATAATAAACTTCGAAGTCATATGGCCTCACATGTTGCAAAGCTAGATGCTCAATAATTGGCCTTGATGGATGACAATGCAATTGTAGGCTACTTCTTACTTGCCCAAGAGATGGACCCTAAGCCAAACAAAAACATGTATCCATAAGTTGACCATCAAGAATTATGATCACTAGCCCAATCTGAATTTGAATATATGGCGAGTTTGATGCCCCCTCTATACCAAAGACCATGATGCCGTTGAGGGCAAGATATCAAAGTAGTCTCTGAGTACCAATGTGTCTGATGAGCCTGATGTGCAAACTGATTGAGTATCCCAACTGTATAGGCAATATCTAGATGAGTGTTGGTGAGGTAAAGTAATCAGCCAACATGTTGCCGATAAGTATGTACATCCATAAGTGATGATGAATCATCTATTGTGAGCTTGATGTTGGGATCAAGTGGTGTAGATATTGAGCGACACTGGTCCATATTATTTGGATATAAGATTAGAGTAGTACTTCTTGTGTGATAGGAATATGCCTTCTTTTTTTTGCCAAACTTCCATACCTAAGAAGTAGTGAAGTAGACCAAGATCTATGATAGAGTACTCAAGGTGAAGCTATGTGATGATGAATCGGATGTGTTCTTCATCTAAACCTATCAAGATCAAGTCATCTACATAGATGATGATTATTGCAACTAAGCACTCTTTCTAATAGATGTATAAGTTAGCGCCGATAGTACTCGTTTGAAATCCTTTATCTTTGAAGAACTTGTGGATCTTTTCATTCCATGCCTTGGAAGCTTGCTTAAGTCTATAAAGTGCTTTGTGAAGCTTGTACACTTGATCTTCCTTTCCTTTGATCTTGAAATCTTTAACTTGTTCAACATATAATTCTTCTTGAAGATCTCCATTGAGGAAAGCCTTTTTAAGATCGAGCTGATAAATGGGTCATTTGAAATGTGCACTTAGTGCAAGAATGATTCTTATAGTTGTAAACCTTTCAATAGGGGCAAAGGTTTCTTCACAATCAATGATGTGCTTTTGCTTATATCCCTAAGCTAGAAGTCTTGCTTTGTACTTGTCCCATGTACCATCTGATTTGTACTTGACTTTGTATCACCACTTAACTCCAATGGCTTGATGATTTGAAGGCTTGGGAACAAGTGTCCAAGTGTTTTTCTTTTCAATTGCATCCATCTTTGCTTGCATAGCTTCTTCCCACTCAACTTGGCCTTGGGCTTCTTTGTAATTGGAAGGCTTTGGAATCTGCTAAATCTGATGCATAAGTGCATAATTTACGTAGTGACTTTGTTCACGTTTCTGTTTTTCAATGAGCCTTTGAGATCTTCTTGGTTGGTGTTAAGTACTTGCCTCTAAGCTTTGATTAGAAAAGATTTTGTTCCCCTCTGAAGTGTAGATGGGTGGACTCAAACTTGCACTTGGATCTTTAGTTGAGTATGTTGAAGCTTCATTAAATATGACATCTTTTGAGATGGTGATGGAGTGGTTGTCAAGACCATACAATCTATAAGCTTTAGATGGTTCACTATAGCCAATGAAGATATGTTTCTTAGACTTGGACTGTAACTTGCTTCGATCTTCATTTGACACATGTACAAAAGCTTCACTTCTAATACTCTAAAGTAACTGACATTGGGCTTGATAGTAGGCTTCAAAAGGAGTCTTGTTATGCACTTGTGAAGCCTCTTAATGATGTGCATTCCAGTGTGTACTTCTTCTACCCAAAACTTGAATGGTAATGCTTTGTTGTAAAGCATGGTACATGACATTTCCATTACACTTCTAATCTTTTACTCATCAACTCCATAATGGGATGGAGTGTGAGATTAAGTGACTTGCCTCTTGATCCCTTTTTGCTTTAAGAAATTATCAAAGTCATGGCTGATGAACTCGCCACCTCCATTTGATGGAATAGTCTTGACTGACTTGGATGCTTCATTCTCAGCTTGAGATATCCATTCTCAAAACTTCGAAAAGATATCTGCCTTGGAATTCAAAAAGTATACCCAAATCTTGAGTGATCATCTACTAAGATAAGGAAGTAGATGGATCCACTTATAGACGGGGTATTTATGGGTCCACAAAGATCCAAGTGGATTCGGGCTAGAGGGTTCCTAGCTCAAGTGGAAGCCTCCTTGGTGGAAATAAACTAGAAATGGAGTTTTTCCTATATACAAAAAGGATATGCACCTTCATGTTCACGACACCTATATCATAACAAATTGCCCAATCACTATCTCTAAAACCATGCAAGCATTGTTGGGAATCTCTACCATAAAAGAGGCCCAAACTCAAAGTGCCTTTGAGATATCTAAGCACACAGTTTATTGCTTGCCAATGCTTAGTGTCAGGGCTACACATATATCAACTCAACTGGGAAACTGCATATTGTATGTCCAACCTTATATTACATGCATATATCAAACATCCCGTAGATTGCTGATAAAGAGAAGTATCAAATGCATCACCTGTATCCACAATCGAGAACCTATCTTTTTTCCACTAGTGTTGAGATAGGCTTGCTATCCTCAAAACCAAAACACTGAAGTAGCTTCTCAATATACTTTGCTTGATGCACAAAAATTCCCCCCTCAACGGATACAAACTAAATGCCAAGATAATATTCCAAAAGACCAAGATATGGGACATCAGAAGTATGTTGCAAATCAGCCATAAGCATGTCAATTTTCTCATCACATGACCCAATCAAGAGAATTTCATCAACATAAAGAATGAGCACTATAGGATAAGCCCCATCTTTGCATATATAAGTTGTGCTTTCAATTGGACTACATGTAAAACTAAGAGCAATCAAATGCTTATGTATCTTGTCATACCATGCAGATGGAGCTTGCTTAGGTCCATATAAAGCCTTATGCAAGCAACAAACCCATATGCTTTTGGCCTTTGATGGAAAATCCAGCAGGTTGCTTCACATATACCTCTTCTTGCAAATTGCCATTCACGAAAGCTATCTTTATTGATGCACTTTTCAACCATGATGGAAAGACAAGCAATCACATAATCAATGTAGTCATGCACGAAGTAGGTGCAAACTTCTCCTGTGCATAAACATGTGCAACTAGTCTATCTTTGTAGAGATCAATGCTACCATCTGAATTTCTTTTAATCTTGTAAACCCACTTAGTACCAATGGCATTCTTACCTTTTGGCAATTCACATAACTCTCAGGCTCTTCATTACATGCACTTGCAATAAGAGATACATTCACAAAGTCACTTGATACATGGTGAGAGCTTGATCATGTTCTACCAAGTAAAGGACCACTCAACTTGCTATCTTGCAATGTTTTCTATAGGCATTTTGGCATAGATTGTGCATCCTTGACAAACATGTGTTTCTCATGTAATACATTGTCAAAATGTACATTAGAAGTTGGCTGAATATCATGCAAATTTCAGCCATATGTGGCTAGAAACTTTGCAAATTCTCACCCGTGTTTGGCTTGATATTTTCAGCCATCTTTGGCTAAAATTTTCAGCCATGTTTCTTTGCAAATTTTGGGAATTTTCAGCCATGTTTGGTTGGATTTTTCAGCCATATTTGGCTGAAAATTTTCAGCTCTTTGAGCCTCATTTGGATGGACTACATGGTGATAGTCAAGTGCACCATTTGAAACAAAGGCATGAGTGTATCAAACATGTTGTGAGCTAATTGTTGGCTAAAATTTATGTTCAAGTAAAGGATAATTTGAATTTTCAACAAATACCACATCTCGACTTATGATAATTTTATCTATTAATGGATGATATAAATGATAACCTTTACTCTCACTACTATATCCAACAAATATACATTTCTTGGCCTCATCAGTGATGTTGTTGTGATAGCACAAGACCATACGCCAAACAACCAAATATGTGCATATGACTAACCATTGGCTTCCGTTCATTTCAAGCCTCATAAGGTGTAATGACTCTCAATGCTTTTGTAGAATAGCGATTCAATACATAGTTTTCACACATGAACACTTCCATCAAAACTTATTTAAAAAATGCTTTCCTTTAACCATACATCATTTCATTTCAAGAAGTGTTCTATTCTTGCGCTCCACAATACCATTTTGATGAGGTGTATATGGCACTGTACATTGGTGCACAATACATCTTTCAGAAAGAAAAGCATTAAATTCATGTGACATGTATTCACTACCATGATCCATGCTAAGAGTCAAAATCTTATTTCCACAAAAAAAATCAGCCATAGCTAAAAACATTTTAAAGGAATAAAATGTTACATTTATGTGTTCCTCGAGTAGCTTTGATGTGAACCTTTTCCCTATACATTGGCACTTTTTACTCTAGTGCTGGCTAGAGATTTTTCCCCATGTTACAACATACTTGATATTCTCATATATGGTGGTACTTTGTACTTAGGGATATTATTCAGCTCTTACTTTGGCTCAGTTCATCGTCAATAGAGAGAGCTATTCTAGCCATCGTCTTTTCTATGTGTCTTGGTGCATTTGTGCTCATTGTGTGTGCTTCTCGTGTGTCTCTCACACTTCTACACACAACCAACAGTGGTATCAGAGCAGGTTCAGCTCCTTCTCAAGTTTCAGTTTTTCGCGTCTTGGTGTGCACGTACTTTTAAGAGTGCAAATTGACTTCGGAGCATAGAACTGTGAATTTCAGTAGCCAAGAAACATTCCCACCAAGTGCGCTGGAGTTTTATCCCCATTTCGAAGCCATTCATGCAGTTAGAATCGACATCAGAGTGACGGTTTGTGAGCTGAAATTTCAGCATTCATTTCAGCTTTTGTCGAAGTGAAGATTTTGTCACTTTCTTGTTCCTTAGTGAAATGGCGGACAGCAATGACTTGTTTGGCATGCTTCAAGCTGAAGATAAGCTTGATGGGACCAACTATCCGATGTGGTCTTACATGATGAAGCATGTTCTTGTTGCTAAACAACTTTGGAACATAGTGGCAGATGTAGATCGAAGACCCACAGGTTCTTCTACTTCACAGTCTACTGTCAAAAATGGAGCTTCGTCTTTGAGTACAGTGGTTTCTCCTTCTCCACCTACACAGGAGCAGCTTAGATGGGATGGAAAAGATGCTCAAGCTCATGCTTTGATTGCGCTTTCAGTGAAGTGTCATATAGTTCCACACATTCGGTCATGTTCTACATCAAGACAGGCATGGGACATTCTGGCTTCTTTCTATGCCATGCGTAATGAAGCAAGTGTTGCATACTTGAGAAAGCAAATTGAGGATGTATGTATGGCTGAAAATGAGTCGGTGGATGTGTATGTGACACGCATCAAGGACTTGAAAGAGCAATTGGCAAACATAGATGAGATTATTCTGGATGCATCACTCATTTCTACATTGTTGAAAGGATTACTGGAATCTTTTCAAAGCTTTGCTACTACACTCTGTTCGGTTGTAAAAGGAAATCCTAATACGTATGTATTTGATGAGGTTGTGTCTCTTCTTTTGCAAGAAGAGCAATCTAGAGTGAATAGGAGTGGTTTGATTGAGGAAACGCAAGCACTTGCTATCTCACAAAAGGGGAAAAACAAGTATGGTTCAGCTTTGGGTTCTTCAAAACCAAAGCCTCAACCTTCCTCTTCCACTCATTCCTCTAATGATGGTGATTTGCAAAAGAAGAAGAGATGCAAATTTTGGCAAAAGGCTGGTCATATTATTGATGAGTGCAAAAAGCTTGCTAAACGCAATGAAAAGAAGAAGGAATCGAGCATGTCTATTGCTGAAAATTCAGCAAATGTGAAGAATGATGAAGCTAACATGGCTCAAGATTTTTGGGCCTGTGTTGTTACATGTCATTATGATGCTTCTTTGCATTCTAAATGTATGGTTGTGAGTGAGGCTGATTTGGATTGGTTCTTTGATAGTGGCGCTTCAAAGCACAAACATCATGCAAAAGATTTTTTGCCTCTTTGAAAAATGCACCCAAAGGAGGACATGTAGCGTGTGCAAACAATGCCTCTTATCCTATCATTGGAGTAGGAGAAATTGAGCTTACGACTGCAAATGGAGGTGTGATTCTCTTGAAAAATGCATTGCATGTACTCGGTATAAAGAAGAACTTAATTTCAGTTCTGTTGATTGCCAAAGCTGGACTTCATGTACACTTTGTTGATGATAAGTGTATGGTTCATGATTTCAGCAATAACGATGTTATCGTGATGTCCGGTACATTATGTAATGGTTTGTATCACATGGATACATACAAGAGGGCTGCCTCGAATGCCTTAGTTGCGCATACTTCTTCCATGGCTAAAATGGAGCTTTGGCATGCTCGTTTTGGTCACTTGAACTTCAATAGTTTGGTTTACTTGCAAAAAAAGGACATGGTTATTGGCTTGCCTACACTTGAGTCCATTGAAAAGCATGCATCTGAAGGTTGCATTCTTGGAAAAATGCATCGTGCTTCTTTTCCAAAAGATATTCATACACACACTACAAGAAAATTGCATCTTGTTCATAGTGATGTATGTGGTCCCGTCAAGTCTCCATCTTTTGGGAAGCATGTATATTTTGTTACCTTCATTGATGATGCTACTCGCCATACATGGGTGTATCCTATGAAAGCAAAGAATGAAGTATTTTCTTGCTTCAAAACATTTTTAGCTATGGCTAAAAAAATTTCTTCACAAAAGCTTTTGACTCTATGCTCGGATCGTGGTGGTGAATACATGACACATGAGTTTAATGATTTTCTTCGTGAAAGAGGTATTTCATACCAATGTACAGTGCCATATACACATCAGCAAAATGGTGTTGTCGAGCATAAAAATAGAACTCTACTTGAAATGGCACGATGTATGGTTAAAGGAAAGCATCTTGCTGATAAGTTTTGGATGGAAGCGGTCATGTGTGCAAACTATGTGTTGAATCGCTGCCCTACAAAAGCATTGAGAGTCATCACTCCTTATGAAGCTTGGAATGGTCATAAGCCCATGGTTAGTCATATGCATGTGTTTGGTTGTTTGGCATATGCTCCTGTGCCATCACAACAATGTCACAAACTTGATGACAAGGCAAAGAAATGTATATTTGTTGGTTATAGTGCTGAAAGTAAGGGATATCATTTGTACCATCCATTGATGAACACAATTATTGTGAGTCGAGATGTGCTATATGCTAAAAATTCAGTTTTATCTCTACTTGAATGCAAAAAATAGCCAACAGTTAGCTCACAAGATTTGTTCGATACACTCATGCCTTTGTTCCAAAATGGTGTGCTTGACTATGGCCATGTAGACCAGCCAACTAAGGTTCTAAGGGCTGAAAATTCCAGCCAAATAGGTTGAAAATGGAGAGAATTTCCAAGCAAACGTGGCTGAACAAATTCAGCCAAAAATTGTCAAAACTGTTGGAAATTTCCAACCACATATGGCTGAACATTTGTGTCAAAGTATGGGTGAAAATGAGCATGAAATTCAGCCCACGCATGATATAAATGTTGATGATGTATTACATAATGAACGCATGTCTATCAAGAGTGTACAAACTATGCCAAAGTGGTTGAAACAAACTGAGGACAACAAATTGAGTGCACCTTTACTTGGTAGAACAAGATCAAGCTCTCATCATGCATCAAGTAATTTTGTGGATTATTCTCTTATTGGTACATCACGTAATGAAGAACCACTTTCTTTTAAAGATGCATGTGACGATCCACAATGGATGAGTGCTATGCAATCCGAAATGGATTCCATACATAGGAATGGTACTTGGAAGTTATGTGAATTGTCAAAAGGAAAGAATGCCATTGGTACTAAGTGGGTTTACAAGATTAAGAGAAAATCTGATGGTAGAATTGATCGTTACAAATCTAGATTGGTTGTTAAAGGATATGTGCAACAATATGGCATTGATTATGAGGAAACATTTGCACCTACTTCATGCATGACTACCATTTGTACCGTGGTTGCATTGGCTGCCCATCGAGGTTGGAAAGTGCATCAGTTGGACATAAAAACAGCCTTCTTGAATGGTGATTTGCAAGAAGAGGTCTATGTGAAGCAAACTCCTAGATTTGCTATGAAAGGGAAAGAGCATATGGTTTGTCGCTTGCATAAAGCCTTGTATGGTCTCAAGCAAGCTCCACGTGCATGGTATGACAAAATCCAAAAGCACTTGATTGCTGTGGCTTCACGTGTAGTCCGATTGAAAGCACACTCGATGTACGCAAAAATGGGGGTGATCTTATAGTGTTTGTTCTTTATGTCGAAGACATACTCTTGACTGGGTCATGTGATGCAAAACTTGACATTCTTATGGCTGATTTGCAGCATACTTTTGATGTCACTTATCTTGGTCTTTTGAGCTACTATCTTGGCATCCAATTTGTATCCGTTGAGGGGAGAATTGTTATGCATCAAGCAAAGTATGTTGAAAAAGTACTTCAACGTTTTGACTTTGAGGATTGCAAGCCAGTTTCCACACCAGTTGAGATAGGATTTAGATTCTCAGTTGAGGATTCCAGTGATGCATTTGACACTTCTCTTTATCAACAAGTTGTGGGATGTCTTATATATGCATGCAACACAAGGCTGGATATACAGTATGCAGTTTCCCAGTTGAGTCGATTCATGCATAGTCCTAGCACTAAGCATTGGCAAGCGGTGAAACGTGTGTTTAGATATCTCTAAGGCACTTTGAGCTTAGGTCTCTTTTATGGCAGAGATGTTCAACCATGCTTGCATGCTTTTACAGATAGTGTTTGGGTTGGTTGTTATGATACTCGTGTGTCCACTAGTGGTAATTGCTTTTTCCTTGGGGACTCATGCATATCTTGGTTGAGTAAGAAGCAACCTACAGTGGTGACATCGAGTTGTGAAGTTGAGTACAGGGCAGTTTTCATAGCTACAGTGGAGTGTATATGGCTGAGATGCCTATTGATGGATCTTTGCATGGAGATTGATGCTGCTACGCATATTTTCACTGATAGTCAGAGTGCTTTGGCTGTTGCACGAAACCCAGTGTTTCATGCACAGACCAAACATATTGAGGTTCATTATCAATATGTGAGAGAGCACCTTCATGCAAGAGATATTGATTTGGTATATGTGCCTACACAAGATAATGTGGCAGACATATTCACCAAAGCTCTTCCACGGGAAAAGTTTGAAGCTTTTCGCAAACCTTTAGGCTTATTACCTTGTGAAGGCTGATCTATCACTCCCTGTATGTTTTCACATCATTCGCTCTAGGGGGGTTTGTTACACTTATGTGTTCCTCAAGTAGCTTTGATGTGAACCTTTTCCCTATACATGGGCACTTTTTACTCTAGTGCTGGCTAGAGGTTTTTTCCCCATGTTACCACATACTTGATACTCTCATATGTGGTGGTACTTTGTACTTAGGGATATTCTTCAGCTCTTACTTTGGTTCAGTTCATCATCAATAGAGAGAGCTATTCTAGCCATTGTCTTCTCCGTGTGTCTTGCTGTGTTTGTGCTCTTTATGTGTGCTTCTTGTGTGTGTCTCGCACTTCTACACACACCCAACATATAAATACCTCATTCTTTGCTTTCATAGGATACACACAAGTATGGCATGTTGCATCATTAATGAAGGTACCAAAGTATACACATTTGCCAAAAGATGGAGTCTTGAGCAAACCACATACATCACTATGAAAAAGTTGCAATTTTTCGTGTAGTATGTGTAGCACCATCTTTGGGAAAAGGAGCACGATGCATTTTTCCAAGTATACAAACTTCACATGCATGCTTTTCAATAGACTCAAGTGTTGGCAAACCAATAACCATATCCTTCTTTTGCAAGTAAAGAAAACTATAGAAGTTCAAATGACAAAGGCATCTGAGGCAACTCTCTTATATGTATCCAAGTGTTACCATTGCATAATGTCCATGACATCACAATAACATTTCCATTGATGAAATCATTAACAATACATTTTTTATCAACAAAGTGTACATGAAGTCCAACACTAGCAATAATAGGAACTGAAATCAAATTGTTCTTGATACAAGGTACATACAATGCATTCTTGAGAGTAACAATACCTCCATTTGCAATCAAAAGCTGAATTTCTCCAACTCCAATAATAAGATAAGAAGCATTGTTTGCACATACAATGCCCTCCCTTGAATGCATCTTTCAAAGATGCAAAAAATCTTTTGCATGAAGTGATATGCTTTGAAGCACCACTATAAAAAAACCGATCCAAATAGCCTCATTCACAATCATACATGTAGATTCTGATGATGAATCATAATGACATGTAAGAACACATGCCAAAACATCTTGAGCAACATTATCTTCATCATTCTTTGCATTAGATGTATTCTCAACAATAGATATGCCTATTCTTTCTTCTTTTCATTATGCTTGGAAAGCTTTCTACACTAATCAATAGGTATGAACAACATTTCGACAATAATTGCATCTCCTCTTCTTTTTCATATCATCATCAAGAGAGGAGGAAGTGGACAAAGAAGAGCTAGGCTTTGTTTTCATGAAACCAAAGCTGAATCATTTTTTTCCCTTTTGTGTAATAGCAAGTGCTTGCATTCCCTCAAGCAAACAAGTTTTCACTCTTGCTTGCTCTTCTTGCAAAAGAAGAGAAAAAGCCTCATCAAAATTATGCATATTTGTATTTGCTTTTGCAACCAAGTGAAGTGTAGTAACAAAGCTTTGAAAGGATTCTAGAAATCCTTTGAGTAGTGTAGAAATGAGTGATGTATTCAGAATGATCTCGTCAATGTTTGTCAAATGCTCTTTCAAATCCTTGAATCTTGTAACATGTACATCCACTTACTCATTTTTATCCATACATACATCTTCAAGTTATTTTCTCAAGTAAGAAACATGTGTCTCATGACACATTGCATACAAAGAAGCAAGTGTACCCGAGCTTGGCTTGAAGTAGTATATGATTGGATGAGTGGAACAATATGTAGCTTCATAGAAAGAGAAATCAATGCATGAACTTGAGCATTCTTTCCATCCCATCTAAGTTGTTATTGCTTAGATGGAGAATGCATAATCAGTATACTTGAAGAAGATCTTGAATCTATGACAACACGCCACATAGTAGAAGAATCGTCGCATCGCTTGTTGACATCTACCACTATAATACATAGTTGCTTTGCAAAAAGAACATGCGTAATCATGTAATAACACATTGGATAGTTGGTCCTATCAATCTTACCTCAGCTTGAAGCATGCCAAACAAGTCATTTTTGCTTGCTATTGCACCAAAGAACTCAAAGTAGCAAGATATGAACTTCAACAAAGCTAAATTTCAACTCGTCATTTGATGGTGAATCTGACTAGATGAATGGATTCTAAAGGGGACTAAACCCCAAGACACTTGGTGGAAATGATCTTTGAGTTTGGAGCTTCATATTTCTATGCTCCAGAATTGATTTGTGTTGTTAAAAGTGTGCATGGCAACCTCATGAAAGAAACAATAGGTTAAGGAGTTGAACTTGCTCAATACCACTATTGGGTGTGTGTGTGTGTATGAGTGAGGAAGCATGAATAGAAGTATAGAGGAAAAAACTATGCCTTAATGGCTAATGTAGACTTTCAAAGATAGCATATTAGATGCACTTCTATCATATTGTACTCTTAGGGCTTTGTTTACATCTTATTGTTATGCAAAATGTAAGCTTGATGGAACTATGTATAGGTATAATTCTAGGCCTATGGACAAAGGTTATGCTCAAGAGAGAGGCATTGATTTTGATGAGACCTTTGCTCCCACGTACCGAATGAACACCATTCATAGCATTTATGCACTTGCAATTCATCATGGTTGGAATGTACATTATTCGGACATTGAAATTGCATTTCTAAATGGTGATTTACATGAAGAAGTGTATGTATTTCAACCATTGTTGGAGTTTGAGGTATGCGGAAGCACGCGAAAGTAGCACAAGGAAGAAGAATAAGCTTGGAGCACAACACAACATGAATGAATTACCAATTGAATATACAAAGATAAGTCACCTATTAGGGTTATAAGCATATATACAAGTCAATGGAAAAACCTCCTAAAGAGGGAAAAAAGTGTCCTGACCATGTTAAGTGTGTTCACACACATCACTACAAAAATATATTAACAAATCCCCTTCTAGGAGTGATGCAGTGAACAAGGAGCTGACACTCATGTATAAGGAAGTGTGAAGCTATGAGGAAAGAGATCAATCCACAAAAGGAAGTAAGTGCAAAGCTTTGCAAAAATCTTTAAACTTCTCAATAGGCAAAGCCTTTGTAAAAAAGTCTACAACATTATCCTATGTTGCCACATATGCCAAACTGATCTCTCCAGCAGAGAAGCTCTCCCTAACATAATGATGGTGCACCTCAATGTGCTTTGTGCGAGCATGGAACACATGGTTCTTCACAACTATCAATGCACTTTGACTTGGTGGTAGAAGTTTGACCAACATCCAAATAAACCAAGAGGCATTTGAGCCACACACATGCATTAGTTGCTATGAAAGTTGCCCTATACTCATCTTCACAACTAGAGGTGGCCACAATAGGTTGCTCTGTGCTCAAACAAGATATGCATGAGGTACCAAGCATGAAGCAAAAACCACTGGTGGACACACAATTGTCATAACAATTAGCCCAATCCGAGTCAAAAAGATCATGTAAATATGGTGGTAGTGATCCCCCCTTGGGAAAAAACAATCCAAGTAGCCAAGTGCCACTCAAGCAGTGAAAGATGCGCTTAACCACCCACCAATGCTTGACACATGGGCAATGCATAAACTTTCTCATTTAAGAGACAATAAACCAAATATCAGGACGAGTTATGCATAAGTAAATCAAGCATCCGACAACCTGCTGATAGAGAACAACATCAAATGCATCTCGAGCATCATGAAGACTCAATGCTGAACCTCTTTTCATAGGATTGGAAATAGATTTGCAATCTTCAAGGCCAAAATGTTGCAATAATGTATCAATATTTTTTGTTTGACACAAATTTATTCCCCCATAAACTTGCATAAGGTGAATGCCCAAATAATGATGCAGATGTCCCAAATATGACATCTCAAAAGAGTCATGAAAATCAACCTTAAAATTAGAAATATACCTCTCATTAGGACCGGTGTACAACATGTCATCAACATGCACAACAATGATCAGAAGTACATCATCTACATGCTTAACATATAAGGTGCTCTCAGCTAGATTGTTCTCAAAACCAAGTGCAATCAAGTAGGCATGTATCTTTTCATACCCAGCATGTGGTGCTTGCTTAAAATTACATCATGCCTTTCTAAACCACCACACTTTGTTTTCATTTCCTTTTTGCACAAAACCACAAGGCTGAAATGCATACACTTCTTCATGCAGTTCACCATTCATAAATGCAGTTTTAATGTCCAATTTATGTTCTTCCAACCTTGATGAGCTGCAAGTGCACAAATGCTATGAATGGTGGTTATTTGGAAAGTGAGTGCAAAGGTCTCATCAAAATCAAAGCCTCTCTCTTGAGCATAACCTTTTGCAACAAGCCTAGCCTTGTACCTATCAACGACTCCATCAAGCTTATGTTTCAACTTGTATACCCATTTAGTGCCAATGACATTTTTGCCTGTAGGGAAATCACATAACGACCAGTTACCATTCTTAATAATAACATCATATTCTGATTGCATAGTAGTCATCCAATTTTTGAAATTTTGTGCTTCATTAAAATAAACAAGTTCATTCTCATCACAAAGACTAGAGATAGCTATTGCATAGCAATCCGATGCAAAGAAAGCATTATGAGAGCCTAAATGAGTATGATATGATAGAGGTGCATCTAATTTTCTATCTCTCAAAGTCTCCACCAACCATTTAGGCATAGTCTTTACCTCCTCTACGTTAGCCCTCTCATCAATAAGTGTGTCATGTAAATCTGCATTAGAAATGAAATGATGTACATCATCATTTGGAGCCTGTAATGGTTGAGAAATTGCCTCATTTTTACCGGCACTTGATTATCCTCTGATAAAAAGAGGTAGAAAAGTGTCGTACCCATCTCTAGGGCTAACTGAAGCCTCCTTGGTACATGAAAGTAATGGCTGAATCGCATCGTCCACAAAAACAACATCATCGTTAACCAAAATGCATTTAGTTTGTGGATGTTTAAGATGATAGCCTTTGCTTTCAAGAATGTAACCAACAAAAATGCATTTCATTGCTTTATCTTCCAAATTCTTGTGTTTTTGTTCAACCATTAATGCATATGCTAGACAATCAACATGCAAACGAGTAATAGGTGGTTTTCAACCATGCCAAGCCTCATATGGAGTGATAGATTGTAGTGCTTTGGTGGACACCTATTGAGTACATATGTTGCACACATAATCGCCATAAGCCATAAGATATGTGGTAAAGCCTAACTTTGACCATGCCAAAGATTTGCACATGAGATAGTGTGCACATGCTGATCATTCACAAATTTTGCATAGTCTATGAGGTTATACAGCCCATGACATAAAATTCTAGAAGCAATAATAACATCACCATTTGAGAGATCATGAATTGTACATTTGTCATAATAAAACAATCAAGTCAATCTTGGATAATGTTGAAATTGATAACACATTTTTCTTGATCCTTGGTACATACAAAGCATCTAATAATATGAAATAACTACCATCAATAGTAGTCAAAATGATCTTACCAACTCCTATTACAGGATAAGAGCAGTTGTTAGTGCATGTGGTAGTATTCCCTATAGGGGCAGGCTCAACTGAACTAAAGAAATTGCACTATGAGGTAATATCTTTGGTTGCCCCACTATCAAAGTACCAAACACCTGAGTCTATTGCAAATATACACTGCTCATGAGAAGATGGGTCATAGTTGGATACAACAATAAATGCATCTTCTTGAGTCTGAACAAGATTAGCAAACTTTGATTAAGGCAAAGAGGCCTTTGCAAAAACCATTCCAACCTCTTTATTATTTGCATCTTTTACAACCAATTTTGAACAAGTCTTTATGACATGATCACACTCTTTCCTTTTGTGAGTACACTGTCCTTTTCATTTTTCTTTCGTGCATGTATTCTCAACACTTTAGAGAGCCCCCTCCGACTCTATATAAGGAGGGCCTCTCCCCCCATTTGTACTTGGTTAGAAGCTTGAGGAACCTACTTCATCCTTTGGCAAGATCTCTCTAATCCATGTGAGTTTCTTCATTTCATGGTCTACTCACTTTTGAGTCTCATACTCATTCATTTTGTGAGTACACTCTTCTTTTCATTTTGCTTCTATGCATGTACTCTCTACATGGTATCAAAGCACTAGGTGGTTGTTTGGTGATATACTCCATGTTCTCTAAGTGTTTGTAAACACTCTTGAGCATTCATATGTGAAGTACTATTCAAGAAGTATGACTCATCTCACATGTGTAAAGTGTTTAGAAACACTTTTATGGTGTAGAACCAATCTTCATATTCAAGTAGATTTGACACTTTGGATCGCTCCCTTTGTCACCCCCCAATCATATGTTTTGAGATCAAGTCGTGTATGAATTTTTCTCAATTGAATAACATCAAAATGCTTATGGCATTTTTGTGTGACACTTGAGTGTTTCATGCATTTTAATTTGATTGCATAACTCGAGTGCCTACACAAGATAATGTGGCTGACATATTCACCAAAGCTCCACGAAAAAAAATTGAAGCTTTTCGCAAAGCTTTAGGCTTATTACCTTGTGGGGGCTGATTTGTCACTCCTTGTATGTGTTCACATCATTCGCTGGAGGGGGGTTTGCTACACGTATGTGTCCTTGAGTAGCTTTGATGTGAAATTTGTCCCTATACATCGACACTTTTTACTATAGTTTTGGCTAGAGGTTTTTTCCTCATGTACCCACATATACATGATATACTCACATGTAGTGGTATCTTGTACTTAGGGATTCACTTATAGCACTCACTTCATTCATTCTCATATTATTGATCATATATCAAGAAAGAGTTCTCCCAACCATCAAGTGTCTATGTGCTTTGATCTCCTACTTCAATATTGTGTGTACTTCTATCCTTGCTTCTTCACTCACTCACACACCCAGCAACAATTTCCATGAAAAACCTATTATTTCAAACAAATCCATTTTGTTGAAGTGTATATGGTACTGTAGACTAATGCTTTATTCCATGCTCAAGCATAAATGCATTAAACTCAGAAGAAATTTCCCTCCTTGAATACAATAGAGGGTGCCCATTTTGCATGGTGACATATTTTCACTCATAATTAGGAATTGTTTAAAGAAGATAAACCCTTTAGACTTTTCTTTTAATGGATAAACCCATGCACGTTGGGGAAATTCATCATGAAAGTCATGAAGTATAGGTGGTTCCCAAATGAGGATGTCTTCATAGGACCACATACATCATTATGAACTAACTGCAATTTATGAGTAGCTCTAACTGAACCATCTTTTGGGAAGGAGGAACACTACATTTTGCCCAAACTATAGCTTTCACAAACGTGGTTAGAAGGTACCTCAACTTTGGGTAGAGAGGACACCATTTCATATTTTAGAAAATTAGCAAAAATTAGCAAAAATTAGCAAAAATTAGCAAAAATTGAATGACCAAAGCATGCATGCCAAAGCTTTGGATATGAGAATTGAATGAAAATTAGCAAGGGAAGAAAATTAGCAAAAATTGAATGACCAAAGCATGCATGCCAAAGCTTTGGATATGAGATAGCTTGAGAATCATGAATTTCACATGCAGAATCATTCATAGATTCTGCATAGTCTATGAGTTTATACAACCCACAACACAAAATGCTAAAAGCAATAATAATATCACCATTCGAGAGATCATGAATTGTACACCCATCATCAACAAATTTGACAACCACGCCAATCTTGGCTAATGCTAAAATTGACAATAGAGCTTTCTTGATGTTGTCACATATAACGCATTTGAGAATCTAAAATAATTACCATCAACAATATTCAAAATGATCTTTCCAACTCCCATTACAAGATAAGAGGAGTTTTTAGCACACGTGATAGTATTCCCTATAGGGGCAAGCTCAAGTGAAGTGATGAAACTTCACTATGAGGTAATATGTTTGGTTGCATCACTATCAAAGTACCAAACATCCAAGTCAACAACAGACATACATGTTGATATATTTTGGTAGTGATGTGTGTTAACACACTTAGGACTACCAGGTCACTTTTTTTCCTCTTTGGGAGGTTTTTCCCCCTCGGCATGTATATATGCCTATAACCCTAACAGGTTACTTATCTTTATCCATTCACTTGGTAATACATTTAGTATTGTGTGTTGTTCTCCAAGATTCTTCTTCGTTGTGTTATTTGCATGCTTCCATAGACCTCAAACTCCAAAAATTGGCAGCAGAGCAGATCATCGCTTCATCCAGGACACCGTCGAGACCCCTTCTATCACAATCTTATAACTGCATGAAATTTGATGATCATACTCAGGGTAATTAGGAGTTCAAAACCGCTTCGCTCTATGGTGTCAAAATTTTGATATAAGCTTGTTTCCACCTATGAATGCACTATTGCAGTGCCTATGTAGGCAATTTTTTTCTTTTTGTGCCAAACATATAGACAGGTTTTGGCTCACCAGTACAAGCACCTCGAAGTCTATTACATGTTTAGTGGAATCTCGATAGGGTAGTTCTATTCAACTTTTTGAGATACACTCATTTTTCTACATCAAGGTATTTTAGTTGCAGCATGTGCAGTTCAAGATTCACAGGCTATGTTAGATGCAAAGCTTTGGCAGACACTCTTTGGTCATCTAAATTTTGCTAGTTTGCTACACGTGCACAAATATGAAATGATGTCTTCTCTACCCAAACTTGAGGCATTTGGCAAACATGTCTCTAAAGGTTGTATTTTGGAAAAAATGGAGCGTTCCTTCTTCCCAAAAGATGGTTTAGTTCAAGCTACTCCGAAATTGTAGCTTGTTCATAGTGATGTTTGTGGTCCTATGTAGACACCTTCTTTTGGGAACTACATTTACTTTGTGACTTTCATTGATGATTTTTCCAGGCATGCATGGGTCTATCCATTGAAAGCAAAGTCCAAAGTATTTATGTCCTTCAAATAGTTTTTTTTATGTCAGAAAATTTGTCAACATGTAAAATGGGCAACCTCCATTCTGATCGATGGGGGAATACATGTCTTATGATTTTAATCCATTTTTGGCTAAATGTGGGATAAAACATCAATGTACAATGCCTTATACACCTCAATGGAATGAATTTTCTGAAAGGAAGAACAAGCCACTCATGGAGATGGCAAGGTGTATGGTCAAAAGTTAGGCTTTACCACATAACTTTTGGCTTGAGGCATATCTACTTAACAGGTGTCCTACTAAAGCATTGTGGTCTATCAATCCATATGAGGCTCGACATGGTTGCAATCCATCTCTTGCTCATTTGCATGTCTTTGATTGTCTAGCATATGCATTAGTGCCTGAACAACAACACAAGAAATTGGATGATAAGGCAGTGAAATGTATTTTTGTTGGGTACAACTATAAAAGCAAAGGCTATCATCTGTATCATCCACATACTAAACGCATTTTGGTTAGTCATGATGTTGTTTTTATGGAAGATGCAATTTAGCCCTTACTTTCATGTACTAAGGAGACATGAGTTAGCTCTAAAGATGTGTGTGACACTTTGTTGCCTTTTTTAATAGGTGTGTTGGCGAAAAACTTCAGCTCTAATGCCACTGTTGTGGAATTACTTTCGCCCTGAAGGTGGGTTTCGTGACAAAGCTTGAACTCTGTCAGGCCTGCGGAAATTGCCGCGCCACCGTAATAGAATGCTAAACTAGAGTGATTCAGAACACCTCTGTAATCAGCAGTAGCTCAGCCTAATTAACGTCGCCTTAACTGTGTTATCCTGCGACACAGGTTCCACCGGAACTTCACCAGACTGTCACTGGACTGACACCGTAATCGTACCGGAACTTCACCGAAATGAACTTCTACTTTGGTTATAATTACTTCAAGTGAACATACAAGAAGTAAGGAAGTGATTCGTGAGCTTTCTCCACTTAATGAACTCTTCTGAAGTTTTAAGGAAAACTTCACAGTTCTGAAGTGCTACTTTCCGGTTAGATTTTGTACTGCATGCACATCTCGTTTTCACCGGAAACTGTGACCAGCTTAAAGTAGAGACGTCTAGCTACAAGATGAGCTATCTCTCATACAAAGCTTCGAACTCTGCTACGAGTTATACTTCGTTGTTCTACCGGAAAATCTTGTTTTCTGAGAAACTGTAACTGACCGAGAATTACTGAAATACGTGTACTGAGTAAACTGTTATTTACCGAAACATGCGTTTACAGAGAAGATACTGAAGCACGTTTAGTAACGAGTCGTGACAGTTAACGATAAACAGAACTTCCTACCGTAACACGAAGTAGCTTCAGATTCTTCACAAGTAAGGATTACGCGCAAACATCCACATGAACATGTGTTTTCGATTAGAGAAGATGTGTACAGGTAAGCTTGGCCTCTTCTTGCTCAAGTTATAGAAACTCTCCTACAGTGAGTAGTTTCTTATTACCATCTCTCTCAGATGAAAAACCCGACACTTCAGGCTTGTGTTATTCATCTGTACATACGCGATCTCTGGCGTCTTCTTCTACATACGCGTTCTATGGCGTCTTCTATCTATGACTCTGCGTCTCTTCTCATCTGCTATATCTTGCTGTATATATATACACTTTCTTTGGCGCTCCTCTGCGCCGTCACTCTTCAATTCATGTTGTGCGCGCCTCACGCGCCCGCCGCGGTGAATTGCTCTGTTATGCGCACACCGCGCACTAACTTCGCATACTGTATACCTGTGCATTGATTTTCCGGAAGATTTTGTTTCTCTCTTTGTTTGTTGTGTCAAATTAGTGAGTGTTTCCTTAACAAGGTGGACAGTCAAGTGCTAGTCCAAATGAGGCAATTTCAGCCTTTAAAGGTTTCACATGATAAAATAGTTCATTCCATTTCTGATGCAAATTTACATGATGCACTTGTTGATGAGAGGGATGATATAGGGGAGGCAAAAACTATGCCTAAATGGCTAGTGCAAACTTTGGGAGAGAACAAATTAGGTGCACCTCTGTCATATCATACTCGTTCAGGCTCTCATAGTGATTCTTTTGCATCCGATTGCTATGCAATGGCTGCCTCTAGTCTTTTTGATGAGAACGGGCCTGTTTCTTTTGATGAAGTTGAAAATTCAAAAAAATGGATGGCTGCTATGCAATCAGAATACGATGATATTATGAAGAATGGTACTTGGTCTTTATGTGATTTGCCTCTAGGCAAAAAGGCCATTGGCACTAATTGGGTATACAAGCTAAAGCATAAGCCTGATGAAATAGTTGAGAAAGAAGCGGGTATACAAGCTAAAGCATAAGCCTGATGAAATAGTTGAGAAAGAAGCGGTATTGTGGTCACTTCTAGTTGTGCGGTTGAGTATAGGGAAGCTTTCACAATGAATGTTGAGTGTGTTTGGCTCAGACACCTTTTGGCTAATTTGGGTGTTGATCAATCTTCTGCCACCACCATCTTCATTGACAGTCAGAGCACATTGACAAGTGTGAGGAACCCTGTGTTCCATGCTCATACAAGGCACATTGAGGTGCATTATCATTATGTCAAGGAGAGGTTCTATGCTAGAAATATTAGTTTGGCATACATGCCTACATAGGATAACATTGCATATATTTTCACAAAGGCTATGCCTCGAGAAAAGTTTGAAGCTTTTCACAAAGCTTTGGGCTTACTTCCTTTTGTGGATTGATGTCTTTCCACATAGTTGAGCACTTTTTCATACATTAGTGCCAACTCCTTGTTCACCACACATCACTCCCAGGGGGATTTGTTGATATATTTTGGTAGTGATGTGTGTGAACACACTTAAGACCACTAGGGCTTTTTTCCCTCTTTAGGAGGTTTTTTTGCCCGGCTTGTATATATGCCTATAACCCTAATGGGTTACTTATCTTTGTACATTTACTTGGTAATACATTCAATATTGTGTGTTGTGCTCCAAGCTTATTCTTCTTCCTTGTGTTGTTCACGTGCTTCCACAAACCTCAAACTCCAATAATACACTACTCCATGAGAAGATGGATCATAGCTACAAATAATAGTAAATGCCCATTCTCTATTCCAAACAAGATTAGCGTACTCTATTTTAGGTGTAAAGGCCTCTACAACAAAAATTCCAACCTCTTTCTTCTTTGCCTCCTTTGCAATGAGTTTAGGAAAATTCTTTATGACATGATCATTTGCATTACAATACTTGCAAAATTGTTTTTGTTTTTCTATTTTCTTTTCATGTTTGTCTTCCTTCTTTGATTGTACAACATCAGCATATTTTTTCTTAGTCTTCTTGCAACAAAAAAGATACTAACTTCTCAAATATTAAGAAATTTGGATTGCCTTTCATCATCAACCAAAGAGCATAAGCAAAACCCTAATATGAATCTTGAAGACCGTTAAGATCTGTACAAGTGAACTATATGGCAAGATTTCATGAGCAAAAGTCAACTTCTCCTTCAAATCTTTGATCTTTGTCAAAAAGTTTTCCATTGAATCTCCTTCATTCATATGATCATTCTCCAATTGTTTTCGAAGGTAAGTAACATGAGCCTCATTTCTTGCTTGGTATAATGTTGTAAGAGTATCCCAAATATCTTTTGCTAACTTGAAGGAGTGAACACCATGGATAATGGCATGTTTGATAAACAAAGCTACCAATGCATGTGCTTGTGTATCTCTGCCATCCCAATGAAGTTGCTCTATAGTAGGTGCAACAAGAACCACAACATGGCTAGGAAATTGAAGATCATCATCTTCAACACAATCTTACTATACCCAACAAAAATACATTTCACTACTTTATCATCCAATTTCCTATGGTGTTGTTCAGGCACTAATGCATATGTCAGAAAACCAAAGACATGTAGGTGAGCAATAGATGGCTTGCGACCATGCCAAGCCTCATGTGGAGTGATAAACTACAATGCTTTAGTGGGACACCTCTTAAGTACATATGCTACACACATAACAACCTCAAGCCAGAAACTATGTGGTAAATGTTGACTCTTGACCATACACCTAGCCATCTCCATAAGTGATTGTTCTTCCTTTCAACAACTTCATTCTGTTGAGGTGTATGCGGCATTGTATACTAATGTTTTATCTCACGTTCAGCCAGAAATGCATTAAAATCAGAAGACATATATTCCACTCCTCGATCAGAATGGAGGGTGCCCATCTTACATGCTAACATATTTTCAGCCAAAACCAAAAATTGTTTGAAGCACATCAACACTTTGGACTTTGCTTTCAATGGATATACCCATGGAATGCTTGGAATAATCATCAATGCTTTCAATGGATGCTTGGAATAGTCATCAATGAAAGTCACGAAGTAAAGATAGTTCCCAAAGGAGGGTGTTTGCATAGGACCACAGACATCAACATGAACAAGCTGCAATGTTTGAGTAGCTCGAAATGAACCATCTTTTGGGAACAAGGAACACCACATTTTGCCCAAAATATAGCCTTCACAAACATGTTTACCAGGTGCCTTAAGTTTGGGAAGAGAGGATGCCATTTCAAATTCCTACAGACATAGCAAACTAGCAAAATTCAGATGACCAAAGTGTGCATGCAAAAGCTTTGCATATGACATAATATGAGAATCTTGAACTATACATGTTGAATTATTCACAAATTTTACATAATCTATGAGCTTATACAGCCCATGACATAAAATGCCAAAAGCAATAATGACATCACCATTTGATAGATCATGAACTATACATCTATCATCAACAAATTTCACAACCAATCTTATTTTGGCTAATACTAAAAATGATAACAAATTTTTCTTGATACCTGGTATAAATAAAGCATGTGACATTGTAAAAGAACTACCATCACTAGTATTCATAATGATCTTACCAATTCCCATGATAGGATAAGAGGAGTTATTGGTGCATGTGACAATATTCCATGTAGGGGCAGGCTCAAGTGAAGTGAAGAAACTGCGTTGTGACGTAATATATTTGATTGCCCCACTATCAAAGTACCAAACATCTGAGTCTACTATATACATACACCCTTCATGAGAAGATGGTTCATAACTGCAAATAATAGTAAATGCCCATTCTTCATTCTACACAAGATTAGCATACTCTGTTTTGGATGTAGAGGCCTTTACAACAACCATTCCAACATCTTTCTTCTTTACCTCGTTTGCAGCTAGTTTTGGACAAATCTTTATGACATGATAATTTCCTTTACAATATTCATAAAACAATTTCCGCTTTTCTGTTTTCTTCTCGTTTTTGTCATGCTTCTTTGATTGCACAGAATTAGCAGATTTTTGCTTACTAGTAGATGAGCTCCGTTTGCCTTTGCCCTTCTGGCTATCCAGGAAATCTTGATATGCAACATGCATAATGGACCTGTTCTGCCTAGATCGATCTTCCTGCAATAGAATAGAGATTAACTTCTAAAATGTCGAGGCATTTGGATTTCCTTTCATCATCAATCAAAGAGTGGAAGCAAAACTCTGATATGAATCTAGAAGAACATTTAGAACAGTCTGCACAAGTGCATTGTTAGACAAGACTTCATTAGCAAAAATCAACTGCTCCTTCAAATCTTTGATCTTCATCAAAAAAATTATCCATGGAATCTGCTTTATTCATGTGCTCACTCTCCAACTATTTTCAGAGGTAAGAAACACGAGCCTCATTCCTTGCCTGGTATAAAGTGGTTAATGTATCGCAAACTGTTTTGTAGGAGCGAATGTGAGGAATAATGGGACATTTGACAGACAATGCTATCAATGCATGTGCTTGAGCATCTCTACCATCCCAACAACGTTGCTATGCAGTAGGTGCAGTAGGAACTTCAACACGAACAAGAACCTGAAGAATATCACCATCTTCAATGCCATCTGCATCACCTTTAGTAACTGTATTTGCAGGTGTAATAGAATTTTTTTCAACACCTTGCACAATATTCCACAATCCTTTTGCAACCAATACATGACATATCATATAAGCCCATAATGGGTAATTGGTTCTATCCAACTTATTCTCGACAACCACAATACAGAATACATCACTACTTTCAACCATGGCCACTGACTAAAATATCTTGATGCAAAAAAATGATTGTATTTCAAAAACTTGAACAAAACTACCCTGTCGAGTTCAGCTAAACCCATAGCAGACTTCGAGGTGCTTATTCTAACGAATCAAAACTTGTATATATCTTTGGCACAAAAAGAAGAAATTGCCTACACGAGCACTGTGATAGTGCATTTGGAGGCTAAAACGAGCTCATATCACTATTTTGACACCACAAAGCAAAGTGGTTTTGAAATCCTAATCGACCTGAGTATGCTCACCAATTTTCGTGCGATTCTGAGACTGTGACCAGAGAGGTGTTGACGATGCCCTAGATGAAGCAACGACCTTCTCTGATACCAATTGTTGGAGTTTGAGGTCTGCAAAAGCACACAGACAACACAAGGAAGAAGATGAACTTGGAGCACAATACACAATACTGAATGTATTACCAAGAGAATGTACAAAGATAAGTGACCCGTGAGGGTTCTAGGCATATATACAAGCCATGGGGAAAAAACCTCCTAAAGAGGAAAAAGTGCCCCAATGGTCCTCGTATGCTCACACACATCACTACGTAAATATATCAACAAATAGTGTGTTTGGAGGCCGAAATGAGCTCAAATAAAAATTTTGATGCCGCATAGCAAACCTATTTTGAATTGCTAATTGCCTTGAGTATGCTCACCAATTTTTGTGAGATTCTGAGACTATGGCCTGAGGAGTGCCAATGACACCCTTGATGAAGTGATGACTTTCTCTAATGCCAATTGTTGGAGTTCGAGGTATGGAGAAGCACACAGACAACACTAGGAATAATAAGAAGCTTGGAGAGCAACACAACACAAAATGTGTTACCAAGCAATTGTACAAAGATAAGTAACCCATTAGGGTTATAGGCATATATACAAGTTGGGGAAAAAACCTCCTAAAGAGGGAAAAAAGTGCCATGGTGTTCCTAAGTGTGTTCACACACATCACTAACAAAATATATCAACAATACAAGAAGGGTCTTGTTGAGAAAAACCACAAGAGAAGAGTTGAACTTGAGTGAAATTTCATATTTTTGATCTTTTAAAGCCTTAGGTAAAGGATACATACAAGGGTTAGTGTAAAAATGACAAGCCCCTCACTTGTAGCATGTCTTTCTTCCATGAGTGTTATCTACCTTTCAAGCTAAGATTTCTTGACTATTTCTCAAGTTTTCATGCTCTATTTTGTATGACTTCCTTTAGATTATGTTCATTTCAACTCCTTTTTTGTGTGAAATCTTCATGATTATGTTCAATATGACACCTTCTGTCTACTTTTTGCATCTTTGCTACACGACTTATCACACTACTCTTTGAGTTCATTTTGAGTTATCATACATGTAATCTGGTCGAGAAATGAGAGAGATATGACCATTTTAGTGATTGGTTGTCTTCACTCGGGTAAGCATGACTTTTCAATTGAACATGAAGATGAATGTTTATGTATGATCCAATCGCCAATGATGTTTGGGTTGATTTCATTGATTTCAGCATTATTGATCTTTTTATGGATGGATCACCAAAGATCTTTTGATTGTTGATCGTGTGTAATTAGATAGGTATTGACATTTTGGTGGATTGATTACCAATCATGGATGATCTTTTGATTGCATGCATAAAAGGAACCCACGAGAGAAGTGTTAAGACTTTCCTCACTACCATGTACATAGTTCTCCAACAAGCCCATAAGTGGCTCTTCACATAAGCAAACAAGCCCATATGTGCCTCATTTGGATCCCTCACCATTGAGACAAGCGGATCATCGAGAGGCTAGGGGTCCTATTAGAGAGGCCAATGTTCCATTTTTTAGTCAATTGCTGCCAACAGTTGAAGGGCACGTGGCCTTATCTTGCCACAAGGTTAAGTTCATACAAAAAGCACCTATACCACATCGCTAATCAAAAGCTCCTCCTCACATGTCAAGATCCTCCCTATGTGCTCAAACCACTTTCTTCAACAACATCAACTCTCTCACATGCACGATAACAAATCACAATTTTTTTTAAATATTTTTTATAAAAAATAGAAAATAATAATGATTTTTCTTAATTCATGTTCCATAACTTTGGACGTGAGGGCCACTCATCCTCTCAAATGAGTTGTTCCAACATACAATCTTCGGATTGCACTCGAGAAAATGTTACTACTAGAACAATGCGTGATTTTGAAAATGTTACTACTAGAACAATGCGTTTTTTGTGATGTTTGTTTTTTGTAATATAAAGGAAGTTCGGCCATAGCCTACTCTCCCAGACTTGTATTAAATAAAAAGAAAAGAAAAGTACAAGTGAAGGTGACTAATGTCCACGGGACCCCCAAGTCCCACAAAGCAAGGGTAGATCTTAGAGAGTTTAGATGGCATTAAAAAGACATTTAATCACCCTCTCATTGCCCTCATGCGGGGCCCACTTGGGTTTAAGCTTGTTGTTGATGAGAAGGAGCATTTTATGATGTCTGAAAGGGGGGATTTTTTAGAGGTGGCGATTCTTTTTTCGAGGAGGAACAACGACTTCTCGATCGACCACTCTTTGGGGGAGTCGCCAAAGTTATAAGCACATCTTTCTCATCAAATCTTCCAGAGGACCTCCCCTCTGATGGCATTCCAGAGAGTCGAGAGAGGAGCCGAGCTACTGTTCCACTGAGCTGGTCTGCTTTTAGTTTTTTTTTTTATAATAATTTTTTTTTAAAATGGAGGTTCAGCCGAGGCTTACTCCTTTGGGCTTAGACTTTGAAATTGCAAGTGTACAAGGAAGGACATAGTACCATGGAACCCTTATCCCACAAGAACAGTAGTTGTGCTTTTGTTTAGCCTTTAGTTACTCTTTCGCTTTTGTTTACCTATTTAATGATTTAAGTACTCTCGAGTCTTGAGCGTTTTTTGTGATGTTCCACCGGGCTCGTCTGCTTTTAATTACTCTTGCGCTTTTGTTTCGCGATTTAATGATTTAAGTACTCTTGAGCGTTCGCTAGCGATCCGATAATTTAACTTCTCGATCCCACACGCAGATCCTTGTTATCTCGCTCGCTCTCTCGCACACTCCATAACAAGAACAAATTTTCCATAAAATCTGCAGCACGGAAGAGAGAGAGAAAGGAGGAGAGACGTCGATGCTTGGATTTCACTTGGAAGCGTAAGATGTATCATCCATCTCGAGGCGGTGTTCGAGGCGGTCGTGATCGTAAGTTCTCCACTTATCCCGTAACTGCACGGCTGTCAATAAGACTGTATGGTTTTGATGTTGTTGTTATCATTCTATGTAAGTATTAGCTGTATATGAGTGAGAGAGGAGGAGGAAGAGGAGGAGAAGAAGAAAATGATATGAACATTTGCAAAAAGTTAAAGTGGTCGATGAGACAGAAGATAAATTCGTAACGGGTAGAGAGTCCTATCATCGATACAAAGAAATAGAAAATACAAAATGAAAGTGTCGTGTGTTAAGTACATCATATGCTGGATCGGAGTGTACAATAACAGGACAGAGAGAGTGGAACTAAAAAAATACAACCATGATGGGTGCAGTGGAAGTCCTGGCTTCATTTTGGGCGATGTATAGCAAAAGACGTGTGCGGTAGTTTGCAAGGCATCTCATAACCTAATCCTTTGGATCTTAGACTTATGACGTCAGATATATCTGAAGCCTGGGACATGCAGTCATCGGCATGCTTTCAGCTACTGTGCATTTGCGACTGTGAGTTCTTTTTTTGTGGAGAGAGAGAGAGAGAGAGAGAGAGAGAGAGAGAGAGAGAGAGAGAGAGAGAGAGAGAGAGAGAGAGAGAGAGAGAGAGAGAGAGAGAGAGAGAGAGGTGTTAGGTCACCAAATCCAAAAGACATCAATATGGGCACATGTAGTTAAAGTGTCTTTTCAAGTGTAAAGTGTCCACCCAAGTGTGAACCGTAAAGTATCCACCCAAGTGTGAATTGGGCCATGTCCTTAAAAATGACTAAAAAAAGGACCCATGGGCTCATTTGTTTTTCATTTCTCTCATGAGACTCTTGCACCCTTGTGATTTCTTTCCACATAGCTTGACACTTCCTTATACATGAGTGCCATCACCTTGTTCACCGCATCACTCCCAAGGGGGATTTGTTCATATATTTTCAGTATATATGCCTATGATTGTAATAAGTCATTTATCTTTGTACACTCACTTGGTAATACATTCAATATTGTGTTGTGCTCCAAGCTTCTTCTTCTTCCTTGGAAACCTTGAACTCCAACAAGTTGTGTGCGCTTTTGCAAACCTCGAACTCCAACAAGTTGTTTTGGAAATTCTATGGTCAAAGATACGGAAAAGCATTGAGTTACAAAGTAAAAACATATTGATTGGGTCATATGGCATATTGGGCCTTAGACATTCCTCATTTGTGCATGTTTTAAAGGGGTAGTGGAGAATTCGTCATTCAAGACTATAATGTGCACAAAGGAATTGCACTAGGGGTATTAAGTTTGATGATGCCTTTCTATATGAATGAAATTGATTTGAAGTTTGTGGACGAAGTAGAATGTTCAATTATATTTCATGTAGTAGGGACCTTATCATGCTTTATATGGCATCACCACCATTATGTAATAGCATAAACCACATACTTGTTTGTCATGTTACTCAATGGGGTCCATCCATTAGAGTAGTGAATCACAAATGCATGTATTGAATGTACATGACCTACATTGAAAGGAAGATGTTTATTTGCGGCATCTCTATATTTTGAAGAACACCAATCATTTTAATTGTGTTGAGATCCTATATGCAATTTCCTTAGGCTTTCTCACATTTTGCTTGGACAACATTTTTAAATCCCTAGTGACGGTTACCTTCACATCAGAGGCTCCTAACTTTTACAAACTAACTATATGAAAAGATGACTCTAACAAGTTTTATTCTTATATAACTCAAAGTGAGAATAAGTCCTCACCATAAAGAAACAATTTTACCCTTTTCAAATTTGAGATGTTTTCATAAAAATAATAAATTAGAGTTTTCAAAAGTATGGTGTTGAAGAAAAACCCAAATTGAGCTTTCCATAGCAAAAATAGGTTTTCCACATGTTTTTCATGAATAAAGAAGCTTTTCTTGCTTTTATGCGACAGTATTTGAACTTTCTTCATATCTTCTTGTTGAGGATTGCTTCTCGAACTTCATCAAAGGTTATGTATGTGTTGGGAGATAGCGAAACAATGAAAGCTTCTCGTCTTTGGTAATATCATGCATAAAAGTACGGCCTCATCTCATCATCAAAGGTAGCAAACCCACAACTTGCAATTGACATAGCGAACTTTTGAATATTGATATGTGTTTTGCGATGTCCTCTCCTTTTGAAGTTCAAAAGCCATATACCTCATTAGGAAGATCTTTTTCCCCATGGTTGTTGACATGTATGTTGCCTAGAGTTTGCTACATATTGCATAAGCTATAGAAAGCCCTTTATTGTTATCTTGCATCTTGTTCAAAGCCACTTCATATGTATATGCTATAGCCCTTTGAGTCATTGCACCTCCAAAGCCTTTGCATATCTATGAAGGTGTAGTGGGCTCTCCATCTTTATCTTCCATAACTTAAAGTAAGTAGTAAGTACCATCAAGAAGTTTCAAATTGGTCCTCACATTTGTATATGTTTTCACCATGATGATGAAAATGAAATCAAAAGCACAAGTCCCACTTGTTGGAAACAATGGAAATAGGAGGGGAAACCTCCAAAAAACTTAGAAAATGCAGCTTTAAGGTATTCAAATGTAGCTAGACTAGGTTGATGGTAGTGCTCATAGTGCAAGTGCACTAATAACAAGCTACTTTGAACATAGCACGAAAACTATTGGGTGCAAGTAATTGGCTCTTTAGACTCCGAAAAACACCAACCCGTCTATCTCCTTCCCTCCAAAAATTGAAGGCCTTTTTGGAGAATATTTAAGCCTTGGCTATCTATTTCAAATGCAAGATTTCCCCCTTGGATTTACTTCTTTGCTCACCAAATGTAGTGGGCTTGATGATAGTCTTTGCTCATTAATGCCTTGTCTGCAATGAGGCTCTGATACCATTTGTTGAGGGGAGATCTGGGAGAGGGCGTTTGACTAGGAGAATCAACACAAGTGAGAGGTAAGCTCGAATAGGGATGAAGTTGCAAGCGAGAAAAAGGTAAGTGCTTGCATGCACATGGAGAGTAGAGATGGAACAAAAAGATACTACTCTAGCTTGAGGGAAGAGAGAAGTTTAGGGTGAAGTTCTTAATGTCTTGATGTTTCTAGCATCGGATTAATGGATCCAAGCCTCAAGGAAAGGCCACCTATATTTATCTTTGTACAAAAGTAGGTCGACCATCCTTTTGGCTCCCATTTTTTCCCGAAAAAAAGGAAGAAGTATCTAGATCTCTTTTAAAGAGCTTTCACAAGGTAGAAGTGTAGAAAGGGGGGAAATACAAGCGTACAATGTTTATATAGGAGCAATCCAAGGGCTTTTTGTCTCAACACGAATCACCAAATGTGATTTAGATGATCAAAAGGTGCATGAAGGGAGTATGCGCTTAATGTTGAAGAAGGTAAATGCACAAAAAAGCAAATATTTTACACAAAAGAAACACTTTTGTTGTAAAGGATTTTTAGGCCAAACCTTTCTCTAATATCTAATGTTGAAAATAAGATCCTTCAAGACGAGAAACACAGCCAAGTTCGATAGAATGAAGGTGAAACATTTCAACACAATCTTTGAGGTTAAATGGATTAATGGGATAAAGCTCCCTCAAACAAGCTTGGGATAGTTCTAAAATTATGTTCATTATGTATGTTGTATCAAAAGAGAAGTCATAGCAATAATAAGATCATGGTAAATGGTAGGGAAGCAACCAGAAGCAATACATAGCCAAGAAAAAGTTAGTAGGGGACAAAAGAGGAAGTTGCATAAAAACTTGTATGAGGTGATTGCACACAGACGCAATATAAAGCAATATAGAAACTTGTACCTTGTACACATACACTACTTGAACCAAAGAATGTAGATGATAGAAGATAGACAATAGAGAAAGAGACAAGAGATAGGAAACGAGTAGAAAGCAAAACTCTTAAAAATAAGAACTTGATAGAATGAGTATCTATAATGTGTGTATATACATATGAACGAATAGGCTGAAATCTGAATGGTTCTAGATACAAAATTTGAGAGAAGAGTGTCTAAAGGTTAAGAAATGATGTGTGCGGGCTGGAAAGTGATGGTGAATAGGCTGATTATGGAAGAATCCGTCTATGTGCTATGTGTGTGAAAACGAGCATGGTATTGTTGTAATAACCCCTCTGATTTGGACAACTGCAAACACTTCTCTACTTGAAGTAGATGGCTGGAAATAACCTGGTACAACAAAAAGATAGGTGCAGAACAGAAAATCAGCTGCTTGCCACAGCATAACACACGTTGAGTATGTATAAAAGAGGTAAGAGTGATGAGAACGCAGCACACCAACACTAGCAACAGTACCTCAGTATAAGCAGCACTTGATAGAGTGTAATAGTGTATAAAGTGTGCCCTACATGCTCTTTATATAGCCAATAAGCTGCCCACATAAAACCGCATGCAAAAAATTAATAAAACCCTTTTTTTTTTTTTGCCACAGCCAGATATGGGCATGCATGTAGCTTTTTTCAGCATGTGTTTGCCTAAAATTAGGCACACGTGTTGTGAGCCCTTGGATTTCGTGCTTTTTCCAACTTTAAATCAGATTATGAAAAGTGGCAAATAAAAAACACCTTTAAAACCTGGAAACTAGGGTTTTAAATTTGAGGGGTTTATAGTGGTCAGATGTTAAGTGTGACATATGGTTGGATAGCTCTCCTTGAGTACTTCAAGAATATATCATAGAAATTTAGACCATTCTTGACCATTTGACATTTATGGGAAATGGTTTACTGGAATCAGGGTTTAGAGCTGAATGTGACATTGTTTCCATCATAGGAGTCATTAAGAGAATACTTGACTGTAAACATGGTTAAATGTTGGGAAGACTTCCTTTTGATGGCTGAGTTTTAGACCATTGAAGTTGAAGGTTTGGAAGGCCACTATGGATGTCCTAGCTAGTGATTGTAAAAACCTTTAGCACGAGGAGGTCAATTAATGATGTGTTTGAGTTTGCAAATGTGCAATGAGTGATTTTGAAATATGTTTTGTGTTTGATGCATTTTTTGTAGTGATAGGAAAAGAACTACTAGAGGAAGAATGTTTTGAAGGACCTTATTTGAATGAACATGTTGATCCAAAAATCTTTGGATTTGTGATCTTATAATTGTGACGATTCAATTTGATGTACTACTAATTGTGACCATCCTCATCACGAGTTTGACAAAGGATGTTCACAAGAATGCTTGATGTCCTGGATGCATACCATCCATGAAGAGCACTCAAAATGTTACCTGTATTTCTAGAACCTCAAGCATGTTCTTTGCAACGGATATGTCCCCTTAGAATCCTCATTTGCGAGTAGAAGGCTTAGTAACCTTAGTGTGAACTTTGAAGGGATATGTTTTTTGATTCTTTTTTTTTGTGTGTTTTTTCTTCCTTTGCACATTTGAATTATTATTATTATTATTGTTTTGATTTTTTCCCCGTGTGATGCCTTCCTGAAATTTGAAAGATTCATAAAAGCTTGCACATGAGACGAAGCTATTGTTAAAACAATTTAACTTGCCAAAATAATGGTCAGGATTGGATTCAGGGAAACAAGCTAAAAGCTTGTTGGCTTTTTGGAGGACTACTTTCTTCTAATTTGAATAGCGTAGTTAATAAGACTTGTGATTTTCTAATTGGTGACAGTGGACACCAAGCTTCAAGCAAAGCAACATTCATGTGATGGAGTCCTAGGAATTCTTAAACTTGGGAGGATATCAAAGTTTACATTTAGAGCCAAATCCAGTTACTTTTCATTAGCCCACATAAGGGTGAAAATGCATGACTTTGCATTTATCAGGGGAATTTGTCTCTTGACATATACTACTTTATGTTGATTACCTTCTCTCATAGCGCACCTTTTTTGTCCATGGATTAGCAAGTTGCTCACTTTTGACAAGGATTGGTACCATCCTTGAGTAACATAGACTAGAAGGCATGTGACTTATCAACCTTGCGTATGCTTTCTTGAGAGTTGTTCGAGAAGTTAAGCCAGAAAAATATGAGGAAGAGTTGATCTGTTGTCTCGTCTTTGATGTTTGTGGCTGCTGTGATTCCTATAGTTGAATTTCCACTAATGGAAAGTTTAGGATATGGTACAACTAGGTCATAAAGGCTCCCCAGTCATGATATAATAATGCCAAGTGCTCAGGTACAATATTGTATGAGGTATTTGTCAGGGAATCACAGGGGTGAGCCCCAGCCATGGGCACCAGCGCCAGTTTGATATGAAAGTACATTTGAAAATCAATATACGGCATTCTATACTGTTCTATGTTTTGCTGTTTCTGCAGAGTTTAACTGGGAAGATGTCAAAACTGATAAGCACAGAGAGAATTATCTTGGTCACAGTGTGAAGGCGCCAGTGGGAAGGTGGCAAAAAGGTTGGTTTTTGTAATTGTACAGTACTATCCTGTAAATGGACCTTAAGGCCAGATATATTTTTCCCATCACTCAAGTTTTATGTTGGCAATGTACTCAGGAAAAGATCTTACCTGGTATGCTAGAGAGCATGATGGGGATTTGGATGCTGAAGAGGCTTTGAAAGCTGAGATTAGGAAAGTCAAAGAGGAGGAAGAACAGGCAATGAGGGAACTTTTGGGCTTAGCTCCAAAAAAAGAAAAGAGGATCCAGGGTAGTAGATTGAACAAACAAGAAACTGCAGAATTGTTCAAAAGAGGAAAAACAGAGGAAGATTTAGCACCTGGCTATACAAAAGGGGAACGTGTACAAGGCTTGGGTTTCGCTCCGTAAGTGTATTTCATTCCTTTATTGAGCTTTTAGTGTTTGTTTTCTTTTGTGAAGAATGGTTCTGCTAAAACCAGTTTGGCACTAAGCTGCATGATTGATCTGAATGAGTGTGAACCACATGCAGAAAGATTCTCTCTCCATCTTTTTTGCTGAGCTTTTAGCGTGTATTATCTCTTGTGAAGAATGGGTCTCCAAAAACCAGTTTGACACTTGGCCTGATTTGAATGGGTGCGAACCACATGTAGAAAGATCATCTCTCTCCCTCTTTTTTGTTTAGATATGACCTTATTATAGTTTATTTCCAGAAGGCTAATATGAAAGTCTTGTTTCTTTTTTATGATTCGTCCAAATAAGTGTGGGGGTCGTGCATGAGATGACTTCCAATTAGGTCTTCTTAATCTGGTTTCAAATAGGATACTGTGTTACCGTCTATTTTCTTAGATATCTTCCTTGCTTTGGTTTATATTATTATCACCTCTTTTTCAAGAGGACTTGGAGCATTCGGACCATAGTTCAAAAAAACACTTTTTTTTCGAAAAATAATAAATAGGACGTTCGGACGTTCCGAACGTCCTAATACGTTAAATTTTTTTTTTTTTTTTTATATAATTTTTTAAAGGATCATTTTCAATTTTTCTTTTTGTTTCATGAACAGAATTATGAGAATGTAAGGTTTTCTTTCCTTCTTTACTAAATTCTGAACCAAAGTCCCTCCTATCTGGTTCAGAAAAAAGTTCTTATTTTGATTTTAAAAGATATTTCATTTAGCAAGGAGTCAGGACCATTAAATTGTTGACATTATTTTTATCCATTCTTGACTCTATCACTCTAAATGCATTGTCTTAAGAGTTTTAATGTGCTTTAAGCTCATCAATCCTTTGTCTAACACTTCATTCCCATTTTTTGTTTACTTTAACCCAATTCGTTTTGGGCTTTCCTAACTCTAGATCATTGTAGTGGTAGTAGATTAAGTTTTTTATGTGTTTTTAGCACTAGATATTGAAATGAGTGTTATATATACATTATTAATGGATTATTAGAGGGAAAAAAATTGAAATGTTGCGACAAAATATAATACTCGTTTTTTATTTCCATTTTTTTAGTACTCTACGTACTAAACGTTTAAAAACCGGTTTTTAAAACTCGTTTTTAAAACTCTCTTTGAACTATGATTCGGACTCTTATCATATTAAAGGACATGCTGTAAACTTGCAATTGAAGTTGTATACCTTGACTGAGCAAAATCTGAAATGAAGAACTTGTGGTAAGGGCTTCTTTTTCTTTAGTGTCAGTGTTGTTTCTGAAGAAGCCCTTGACATGTTTACATGATGGTGATGTACACTTCCTTAAAGCATGCTTTTTCATTGGTAATTCCTTGCCATTATTATTAATGACATTGAGGAGCCTATGTTACCATTCCATCTCAGCAAGTCACCCATCTGTGATTGGCTATAGCCCATGTTCTTCAGGATATTGATGACTCATTTAGGTCTATTTTCTGCTGGAGTACATGACACATAGTCTAGTGTGAGACTTAGATATACTGCATGGGGAGATTGATTTGGGCTCAGGCAGACATGGTGGAAAAGGTTATTCTCGGTACATGTCCATTGTCTCACTGAATTCCATCATTCGCTTATCGCTTTCCTTTTGGGATTTCAGAATAGTAGGTTATGATGGGAGTAGCTTAAAGAAACCAATGACATTATGCCCGGATGTTATTCCCGTTCATTGATGGAATGGAAGTTCTCTCCTTGTGAGGATTTTGAAGAGCAACAACATAAAAAACTTATCCATCCTGGACTGTGAAGTAGGCTGGCAAGGCCCCAAGCCTCTAACTTGGATCGCTAAGCTCTTTGATCTCATGCCATATTGATCCTTGTTCATATGCACGATTATTCCTCTTTTGTATTGTCTTGTATAATGTCCCTGCACATTCATACTATCGCTGTACATTTGGAGGGTCTCTTGAAAAGAATATATTTTATGCTTTGAGCACTTCCTTTTTATTTTTATGATGGAATGCAAAGGATAGTGCAATGTGGAGGTTATGAAATATGTTTTAATTGATGTTCCAAATGATTTAAGATACTTTAGTTATCAATGGCAAAACAAAAATGTGTGTGTGTTGGAAGTAGGTAGGCCCACACAGGTTCATAGGATCTTCCACATCCTAGAAACCTCGTACACATACACTTCTTGAACGAAAGAATGTAGATTATAGACAAGAGAGAAAGAGACAAGAAACATGAAACAAGTAGAAAACTCTATTCTTAAATTAGAACTTGAAGAAATGACTATTTATAATGTGTGTATATACATATGAATGAATATGCTGAAATCTGAATGGTTCTAGCTACAAAATATAAGAGAATTGTGCCCAAATGTTGAGAAAAGATGTGTGTGTGTTTGTGTGTGTATGTAGAAAGTGATGGACAATAGGTTGATTATGGAAAATAGAGCCTATGTGATTTGTATGTGTGAGAATTCCAACAAGATATGGCTGTAATAACTCCTCTAATGTAAAATACAGCGTAAGAAACGTTGTGTGTGTGTGTTGAGAAAGTGATGGAGAATAGGTTGATCATAGAAAATACAGCCTATTTGCTTTGTATGCATGTGAGTTCCAGCAAGATATTGCTGTAATAACTCTTGGTACAGCAAGAAGATAGGTGTGGAACAGAAAATCAGGAGCTTACCAACTGTAGAACGCAAGAGTATGTAGAAGTGATGGAGTGTAGATCAGCAGCACAGCAGCAGCAAATCACCTCTAGCAGCAGCACCACACTTCATGTTTGCATATGAGAGTATAAAGTGTGCCCCATAATGTCTTTTTATAGACAAATAGCTGCTATGCATAAGAGTGTGCCCCATAATGTCTTTTTATGGACAAATAGCTGCTAGGCATAAGATTTTGTGCAAAAGCCAGATTTGGGCATTAGATTTTTTCGAATAGTTTTATCTAGCTTTAGTTTGCATGTGTGTTGCTTCATTTACTGCCATGTGTAACGACCTCAGCTATTGGATGAGTTTTTCCAACTTCAAATAGGATTATGACATGTGGCAAGTAAAAAAGCAAGTTGAAAGCTGGCAATAGGGTTTTAATTTTGAGGGCTTATATGTGGTAAGATGGGTAAGTGTTTTATATGGTTAGAAAGCTCCCATTGAGTAGAATATGTGATAAACTCAAAGACCATTTCTAACCATTTTACCATTTTGGGCAAATGGTTTGCTGAAACTAGGGTTTGCTGGAATCATGGTTTAGAGCTCAATAATGATATTGTTTCCAACAGTGTGTGCATGAGATTTGTGCATGCATGCATACATACATGTGTTTTGACTTTTTGTCTTATGAAGTTGTCATCTCCACATGGTACTTTGTAACTTGTCAAGTAATAGTTACACCAAGTCTTAATGTTGAGACAAAAAGGGACTGTGCAAGGTAACAAAATATGAACCCTCCAAATTTCATATGGAATGCAAGCTAACAACTAGCGAGCACCGATTCGGTGCTCGCATCGAATCGGTTTAAGGTAGCATTCCAAACCAATCCAATCGGTGCTATTCAGTGTCACTGGTGCTTTGCCACCGGGGGGATTTTATAACGAACCTTAAAGTTGTTTTTTAGGCCTTCGTGCCCATCATCTTTACCCAACAGATTTTCGTGAGCTGATTCTTAGAGAGAACCAACGAAGCGTGTGACTTGTGAGCCTTAGAAATTTTCCCATTGTTGAAACTTGAGTGAGCTTGAGACTTGAGCCAACAGTCCATTTAAAAGCCCCATTCTTGAGTGAGGCTTGAGCCACCTTTACCTTGATGAGAAGCTGTAGAACAATCATTGATGGAGCCCATTAGTTTCAGCCATGCTTGCTTGTTGACAGTCGAGACATGGAGTTTTTGATGTACATGGCATTGGCTATATAGATTATGGATCATGGATGATTATATCGTATATGTATTATGCTTGTCACTTGTCACTTGCTATTTATTTGTGAAAATTATACATCCTCTCCATGTCATACATGCTTGACTATTATAGTAAAGTGAATGTTCATTTCCTTCACAATTTAATTCTATCATATGTAGGATGTAACTTGTTACTTGTTAAATATGAATAAATCTGAAATTTAAATGTAATTATGTTCATAGCGGTTGGCATGTGTCTTTCTCTCTCTCTCTCTCTCTCTCTCTCTCTCTCTCTATATATATATATATATATATATATATATATATATATATATATATATATATATATATATATATATATATATATATATATAGTTTTTAACTATCAACTTTTGTTTCTATTAACTTAAAATACCTCGAAAACTTCTAAGGTTGATCGACCTTCGCAAATAGCTAATATTGATTTATCCAATCTCTCTCTCTCTCTCTCTCTCTATATATATATATATATATATATATATATATATATATATATATATATATATATATATTATATTATATTATATATATATATATGTATGTATGTATGTATGTATGTATGTATGTATGTATGTATGTATGTATGTATATGTATGTATGTATGTATGTATGTATGTATGTATGTATGTATGTATGTATGTATGTATGTATGTATGTATGTATGTATGTATGTATGAATGAATGTATGTATGTATGTATGTATGTCATAGTCACCGGGGGACGGTGATGTGTCCCGAGGACATTGACGTCCCGGGGACATTGACGTCCCGGGGACATTGACGTCCCGGGGTCGGGGACGGGACCCGTACCATCCTGGGGACGCCAATCCGGGACGACACTCAAAATATGCTTATTTAAAGGTTAATTTGAAATGGAAACCATTC
>CM035415.1:56103654-56198654 GCA_020310875.1 Ceratopteris richardii | reverse complement strand
AGGTGCAGCATACTCTTCATTTCCAACATCACATGTCTCTCCAATGCTTCCCATTGGAGTGTATGCATGTGATTCTTCATGTGAATGCGTTCCAAAAGGTGTGCCACTTTCTTGACTCCCTTTACCTTGCAATTTTCTGCATGCATCTCTTATGTACTCAGGTGCACTATTACATTTGTCAACTCCATACCCTTTCAAACCAAGTATATGAGCTCTGATGCGGTTAGCTCCCCCATCCCAAGAATGAGAGCAAAACTTGCATTTTACTGTCCAATTCCCTTTTGGGAGAGATTTCACTTTCTCCACGTATTCCCATTCACCTCCAGTTTTTCGAGGCATCTGCAAAAAGCATTACCATAAACTGATCTCAATTCCACTATCATGAAAACTATTACACAAAACTATTATCAATCAAGCATATGATAAATCTCTACATGGCTATGTTTGTGCGTATGCTGGGGAATTAGTTGCATATCCTCCTCAATTGGGAGCATCTATCCTACAAAGAGCCTAAGAGGTGCAAACCATAGCCTATAGGTGCATTCACACTACAAACAGCTGCACCCCTCATAGTTCATATCCTCCATAAAGAGGTAGTTCGAATTTCTTCAACTAGAGTCGGTTCAGTCTTCATACATGATACGACAGTCCAAAACTAAAAACTCTGTACAGAGTCAGTTCAGCGTCCAGACGACAGTGTACTTTGCACATGTAAATTGCAGTTATACCTTGAGAGACTGAGAGTAGAGACTTGAGGGTGCAACTCGGTACAGAGGATGGAAGAGGAGCTGAAGACTGAAGGCTGAGGGCCTGGGCGTCGAGTTCTCTGGGGACGACTGTCATCAGGAGCTCCTCTGCTCACGCTCTCAGAAAAGAGTTAAAAATGAGAAACCCGAGAGCAGATCGACAGTCGACTAGCAATTTCTGGAAAAAAAAAAGGTCCCTGCAGCGGTCACGTCAGTAACGTGTTCCTGACACCACGTCAGCTACCAGTCAGGCTCAGCGTACCCGATGCGTCAGTAACCAAGTATGCATACATTCATACACACATACATATATACGTACATACATACATATGTACATACATTCATACATACATATATACATACATACATTGTGGCATGTTGCTTTCATCGTTGCATGTTTTAATTTGATTTGATTTCATTTTATTAATTGTTTTTTTCCACTGCTTTCAATTTAGCTGGTTTATATGTCAGCCATTGTTGCATGTTGTTTACATTGGGAGGAGGGGTTTAATGTTGCTGTAGCCAATAGAATACCGCAAGGATAACATTTCGTTTTGGAGGGGTGGGTTGAATGACTTCACCTTTGAGCCCCATGGTGGCTGTGGCCCTTTTATTGTTTGATTTTTTTTCATTTTTTGTTGGGATAATGATATGAATGTGGTCGGTTGACTGTTATTATTTTAAACACTGAAGAAACATTATTTTCTGACTCATTTCATCTTGTAGAGCTCCTCGTCACACATCAGGGAAGAGTGTACTGCTGAAGCAATCAACATCTGAAGTGATACTTCAAGAGCGTTTTCCAGAAAAAAATGGTAGCCACGATGACTCAAGTGTGCTTGCGGTAGAAAGTCACAAACCTGAGAAGGATGCTGATTTTGATCATAGGAAGAAGGTAGAGAAACGAGAAGCAAAAGAACGGAGAAGGGAAGAGAGAAGGGAGGGCAAAAGGGACAAAAGACATAAGATTGACATGGACGAAAGGAGACATCACAGAAAATAAGCTTGAATTGATGAGAACTCAGATCATCTAAAGCCACTGGACATTCTGGCTTGCAGGAGGATGTCTTGCCTGAGGAACTAATGCAGTGTTGTATTTGTATACAGATATTTATGATAAGTAATCTTCTTGCCAGTTCTGCATTCGCATAGGTTTAAATTTCCATTCCTCAGGCATTGCACCTACCCCACTGATGAGATGAACTTCATGAAGCCATATTCATCATGAAAGTTCTAATTTCATACCGTCTGCTTTTAGTTGGTAACGTGGTTATTGAAAGTTGTTCACAAAATTAATTGATTCAAGCTATCAAACATCTCTATAGTGATTTGAAGCTCTGTTCTCCTATGATCACCAGCTACATAATCATGATGGTTTCCATAGGTTTTGATTACTCTCCATGCTTCCCGCATGTGATATCCATGTGTATAATGTGACACATGCTGGGTTTTAATGCCTGCAAATTTTGGGTAAAGGCAAGGCTTTTCTGTATGTCTGCTCATTTTTCACAGTTCCATTTCAATATTTGATTGGAATTTGGTGATCAACATGTGACTATCAATTGGTGTTGCACTTCATGAAAGGAGATTAAGAGTCGCTGCCACCACCGGCCATAATAATAATGGTGATGATGATGATGATGATGATGATCATCATAATCATTGTGGAGACCATTGTTATCTTCATTCCCCAATACATCACTACAGCTATCTCCATGCTTCTAGGATCTTCAGATTTTCCTTCCAACTTCTTTCATCATACATCCTTTTTGCTGCTATTTTTACCTTGCCTTCGAAGATTCTCTTACACACACCCACACACCCCCCCCCCCCCCCCCCCAAAAAAAAAAAGAAAAAGAAAAAAAAAACCCCAGGACTTTCCATATGCTGCTATTTCTCTTCCTACTTCCTCACTCACACCTACATTGCAGATACAAATGAGCAAATTTTCAAAGCAAAATCGAATGAGATATAAACTTTTCACTTGAAGACAACTTCAGTCGAGCCCCCCCCCCCCCCCCCCCCCTCTCCCTCCTTTTTTTCTCAGTTGTATAGAATAAAAACCTTTTAAACTGCTCACAATTTAAATCACTAGTGCAATTTTAACGCATAAATTTTTCTGAAGTTTTAATGTCGGTCTTTTGTATCCAATTAAAGTTTGAGCTCTTATCTTACAGAATTTCATGTTGCTGCTTCAATACCTTTTCTTGCTTGCAGCTCAAGGCCATCAGCCTTGCAACTTTACCCCCTTTGACTTGAGTGAAACACAAAAGCAACATAAAACCCTAAGATTTCTGTTGTACAACTTCATAATTAAAAACCCTAAAGCTTGGAAATATCAAATTGTATTCAAATTTTTAAATCTGATTTCAGTAATGTTGGATAATAATACCTCAACATTTTCTCTTAGAATATCATTATGAGTTCTCTTTGATGTTGAACATGTGTTTGATCAAATTTGTCCCTTGGGAATGCTTTCATAAAAAGTTTGCAACATAGTGACAATGAGCTTCAATATGCTTTCCTCTTGTTGTATGGTAAGGTCCCAAGGAAACTTTTGTATAGATAGAGTCTTGCAGCTGATAGCTGTCTCAGATAGCTTTCCAAAGATATTTGGTCATCGTATGAGGCCTCTGTAGGCACTCAACAGTAGTTTTTATATGTCCATATGTGTTCAAATTACATTTTAATAAAATTAAAGCTCCAGACCATATGCTCACTTTTGGGACATTACACAAAAATGGAACCTCTATTCACAAATTTTTCTTGGGCTTTGGGGCAACTTGAGCATAGCTTTAGAAAGCTCTCACCAAACCCTTTCAATTGGTATTAGAGCTTCTCGTAGAATCACTGCAGCAATGTTGTTGCGAGTGATTTTCAATCTCAGCCCAAGGGGTAGTTGAAGCGAGTTTCCTACAGAAAATCAAAGCTGAATATTTTTGTCAATTCTTGGGCTTTTAAAATCATATTTCACATAGACATGGAATTTCTGATTTTTGGTATAGCTTTGTTAAAAAATTCAATAAATTTTGAGTAAATATTCAAAAATTAGTTCTTTTTTGATAGACTTATTGTGCATACACGGACTTCCTTAGCTCCAGCATCTAAGATCTCTTTACAATTAAGAGGTTTGAAGGAAAACTTTGATTTGTGGAAGATAAGGATACAAGGCATCCTAAGAAAAGGATACAAGGCATCCTAAGAAAAGGATACAAGCATCCTATTTCTTAAGGATTGTGAAGGTGCCATTGAACAAACAAAGCGTAAGGATGTTTGATGCAACATTTTTAAATTTGAACAAGGAAGCCATTACATACACAAAAATGATTGAGTCTTTTGATATATTGGTGGACTTGAAGGGCTCCAATATTGCATATGAGATGTGAGAGAATTTGAAATTCACATATGAAAATAACATACATGTGAACCAAGTCCATTTGATATGAAGCTTATTATTCTACAAATTGATGGGTCTAAAATCTTTGTCTAGCACTTACCTTTGTTGATAGGTACCATTTGATATGTATTCACCTCCTCCATGAGATCTTAATGTATGAATATACTTCCCTATCTACTTTTCCACCATAGTTCTGAAATTTTGAAAGTGAGTGGACGTCTCATTCTTTTCCTTCATGAAGTATACCCATGCTTCTCGTGTATGTTCATCAATGAATGTGACGTAGAACTTACAACCTCTCGTGAATGTGGTCTTTGCAGAACCATAAACGTCTATATGCACTATCTCTATCACATTCTCACTAACATGCTTGCTGTGTGGAAATGACACTCTTGACTATTTACCAAATTAACATGCTTCACATACCTTTTGCATCACTTCAACCTTGAATTTTGGTAATCCATTGAGAAGCTCCTTTGATTGCATCAACTTCAACCTTTGCAAATTTGCATTTCCAATTTGTTTATGCCATATCTTGATGCTAACAATAGTACATGCACCTTTTGCAAACATGGTTGCATTCATTTTAGGATTTTTCACATTCGAGGTAAACATCCTACCCACTTTGTTCCCTTTGGCAACAAGCTTCCATTCTCCTTGTACTTTTCTATATATAAACCATTAGAATTGAACCTGACTTGTGATCCATGGTAAAAAATTTGTCCAACAGAAACTAGGTTCTTTTTTATGTTAGGAACATGCAATATATCAACAAGATGTTTTACCTTTCCATCATTCATCAACAATGGTATGTTTTCTGTACGCTCAATAGGGTGTGACGTATCATCACTTGATCTAGTAACTAATAATTTTGCAAACCACTAAACTATTGGTTGTTCATTTGATTTGAAGCACCTGAATCAACATTTGAGACATTACCTTCGATTTTGAAACATCAACAAACATTGTGTTCATCATATGATGCTGGAACATAACCAATTTCTTTAAATCCTGCACTTGTTGATGCATAATTGTTTTGTTGCTTTCTATTGTTTTGATTCTTCAGCCTCCAATCCTGTTCAAGGTGATCATGTTTACCACAATTTCAATATCACTTACTATAATTACCTGAATCATTTCTTTGGAATTTTTTGTGGCTTCTTTGGCTTCACCTACCTCAAAATTGTCCTCTAACCCCTACATTAGTTTCTTGTTGACTTTTGTCTTGGTTATTGTTTCCTCGTCCACTTCCAAAGCCATTGCCTCATCCTCTTTCTCTATTAGAGTAGAATAGCAAGTAAGAGCCAACTTTTCTTAGTCTTCACCAACGTTCTTTTCCTCAATTATCAATGTGGACACAATATCAACAAAATTAGGAATATTCTCCCTAGCTTGAATACAAGTTTTGAACTGCTTATATGCAACTTCTAAATGACGAAGGTACACTTCAACCTTATCATCATCATCTATGTTGATGCCAATAGATGCAAGTGACTCACATATACTTTTGATTTTTAAGTGTAGGCACTTACCAACATGCTCTTTTTCTCCGGTGTATGCAACTCATTCTTGAACTGCAATTTTTGTGCATTTGTATTGGTCTCATACATTGTGAACAAATTGTTCCAAGCCTCTTTTGGAGTTTTTACATCCTATATATTATGCCAAATCATTCTATCTTGTATGATAAAAGATAGCCAATGCATTGTCTTTTGTGCTATTTGATTTGTCACAAAATTACTTGAAACTCTGGATTCAAACTATTTTCAAGATGCCGAAAAAAATACGATTTATAATTGTGCAAATTGACCAATTTTTTTTTGTGCACCGCACCTTGTGGGCTCAAAACATGGGTCGGAATGGCTTTGAAATAGAAATCTAAGCAAAATAATTTTCCCTAAAGAGATAACTCACAAAAGTAATTTGGCACCTTCTACATGCACATCAAATTTTATAGCAATCCAAGACCAATTGTAAAACGTGTGTTCTCCACGTTTTCTAATAGACTCTTCACTATCATCCTTCTTCACGAGCTCTCTACAACCACAATGGATCAGATACCATGTCAAGAGAAAGGAGATAAGGAAGAGATCTCTCACACACAAGGAGAGGGGCACATATAGATTGAGACAAAGAACAATGATCTTCTTCTACTTTTTCTATTAAATAAAGAGAATGTACAAGAATGAGCTAATAGAAAAATACAGCAAGTACAATATATAAAGAGAAATACATAAAGAAAATCCCTAATGCTTGTGAACGAGTGAGTTGGTAAGAAACAAATGTTCCATCACTCTTGATAGATGAATCTGGTGAAGCTCACTAAAAATATCCCTAACATATGTCAACATAACCACTATACATGTTGGAGAAACAAAAAGTGGTACATTTCATCCTCGATCATCACATGTTGAGATTCATATCTCAAAAAAGTAAGCCAAAGGCAATTGATAGATCCAAGGAGAAGGGGAAGGTCAATGTTGCCTCCATTGTTATACTAGAGGAATTGTTAGATATCGAGGATATTCTTTGTGGCACTATTGCAATGCATGATGTTTGTGTTCACAATGAATACTCTGTGCTTCATGCAGAAGATATAAAAATCACTAAAAGAAATATAATTGTTTTCTTGTTGAATGTAAATGATACTTTATCATAGAATTAAAAAATTTCCTTTGGTGCATCTTTGTGTGAATTCTATTAAGGAATGTTTTGCTACATCTCATGCAGGGATCCATGGAAACATTTATCTCGGGAAGAATTATGCTTGATTCATTGAGGATATTTTAATGGTACATTTATCTTTAGACGTTGGAATGGGTTCATCTTCCATGCTGTACATTATATTCTAGGCATCAAAAAGTTCCTTTTGCACATTGGTGAGATGGATATGCATGGTTATAGACCATCATTGAGAAAGGCTCATGGAATTTCATAAAAAGCTCTAGATTGGTTATGGAAGGTATAAAGGAAGACACATTTTACTACTTGGAAGTTTATTGCTATTGGAGTTAGACGTCTGCGGAAGCACGCAAACAACACAAGGAAGAAGAAGAAGCTTGGAGCACAACACACAAGACTGAATGTATTACTAGAGAATGTACAAAGATAAGTAGCCCATTAGGGCAATAGGCGTATATACAAGCCGGGGGATAAAAACCTCCTAAAGAGGAAAAAAAGTGCCCCGGCGGTCCTAGAGTGTTCACACACATCACTACCTAAATATATCAACAAATCCCCCCTGGGAGTGATGCGGTGAACAAGGAGCTAACACTCATGTATAAGGAAGTGCCAAGCTATGTGGAAATCACTCCACAAAAGGAAGTAAGCCCAAAGCTTTGCGGAAAGCTTCAAACTTCTCCCTAGGCAGAGCCTTCGTGAAAAGGTCTGCAATGTTCTCCTGCGTGGGCACATATGCCAAGCTGATCTCCCCAGCAGAGAACCTCTCCCTGACATAGTGATAATGCACCTCAATGTGCTTAGTGCGAGCATGGAACACAAGGTTCCTTGCAACTGCCAATGCGCTCTGACTGTCAGTGAAGATGGTGGTGGCAGAAGACTGGCCAACACCCAAATCAGCCATAAGGCGTCTGAGCCACACACACTCAAGAATCGCTGTGAAAGCTGCCCTATACTCAGCCTCACAACTGGAAGTGGCCATAGTAGGCTGCTTCTTGCTCAACCAAGATATACATGAGCTACCAAGCATGAAGCAAAAGCCACTGGTGGACACACGAGTGTCATAGCAACCAGCCCAATCTGAGTCAGAAAAAGCATGCAAATCTGGCGGTAGTGATCCCACCTTGGGATAAAACAACCCAAGTAGCCGAGTACCACTCAAGTAGCGAAAGATGCGCTTAACCGCCTTCCAATGCGTGACTCCAGGGCAATGCATAAACCTGCTCATCTGTGAGACAGCAAACTGAATATCTGGCCGAGTAATGCATAAGTAAATCAAGCATCCAACAGCATGCTGATAGAGAACAGCATCAAATGCATCTCCAGCATCATGAAGACTCAATCGTAAACCTGTCTCCATAGGAGTGGCAATAGGCTTACAGTCTTCAAGGCCAAAACGCTGCAATAATGTGTCAATGTATTTCGTTTGACACAAAGCCATTCCACCATCAACTTGCATAAACTGAATGCCCAAATAGTGATGCAAATGCCCCAAATCAGACATCTCAAATGAGGCATGCAAATCAGCCTTAAAATCAGCAATATGCTTCTCAATAGGACCAGTGAGCAGCATGTCGTCTACATACACAACAATGATCAAAAGCACATCATTAACACGCTTAACATATAAGGTGCTTTCAGTTGGACTGTTCTCAAAACCATGTGCAATCAGATAGGCATGTATCTTCTCATACCAAGCACGTGGTGCTTGCTTTAAACCATATAACGCCTTCTTTAACCTGCACACCTGGTTTTCATGCCCTTTCTGCACAAAGCCACGGGGCTGAAAAACATACACTTCTTCATGCAAGTCACCATTCAGAAATGCTGTTTTAATGTCCAACTGATGTACATTCCAACCATGATGGGCTGCAAGTGCACAAATGCTCCGAAGACTAGTCATACGACATGTAGGTGCAAAGGTCTCATCAAAATAATTGCCTCTTTCCTGCGCATAACCCTTTGCAACAAGCCTAGCCTTATACCTGTCAACTGTACCATCAGGTTTACGCTTTAGCTTGTATACCCACTTAGTGCCAATGGCCTTCTTGCCAGGAGGCAAGTCACATAAAGACCATGTACCATTCTTCATTATAGCATCATATTCAGATTGCATAGCAGCCATCCAATTTTCTGAATTCTGTGCTTCATCAAAAGAAACAGACTCATTCTCATCACAGAGACTAGATGCAGCCATAGCATAGCAATCTGATGCAAAGGAGGCACTATGAGAGCCTGAACGAGTACGATATGACAAAGGTGCATCTAATTTGCTGTCACGCAAAGTCTGCACCAACCATTTTGGCATAGTTTTTGCCTGCTCAATATCAGCTCTCTCATCAGCAAGTGCATCATGTAAATCTGCATCAGAAATGGAATGATCTGCATCATCATATGAAACTTGCAAAGGCAGAGAAGTTGCCTCATTAGGACCAGCACTAGACTGTCCACCTATGAAAAGAGGCATCAAAGTATCATACATGTCTTTGGAGCTAACAAATGTCTCCTTAGTAGTTTTCCAGGTGCCTCAAGTTTGGGCAAAGAGGACACCATTTCAAATTTTTGCAGGCGTAGCAAACTAGCAAAATTTAGATGACCAAAGCGTGCATGCCAAAGCTTTGCATCTGACATAGCCTGAGAATCTTGAACTGCACATGCCGAATCATTCACAGATCTTTCATAGTCTATGAGCTTATACAGCCCACGACATAAAATGCCAGAAGCAATAATCACATCTCCATTTGAGAGATCATGAACTGTACACCTGTCATCAACAAATTTCACAACCAAGCCAATCTTGGCTAATGCAGAAACTGAAAACAGATTCTTTTTGATCCGTGGCACAAATAAAGCATCTGACAAAGTGAAAGAACTACCATCAGCAGTAGTCAAAATGATCTTACCAACTCCCATAACAGGATAAGAGGAGTTGTTGGCGCATGTAACAGTATTCCCTGTAGGGGCAGGCTCGAGTGAAGAGAAGAAACTACGTTGCGAGGTAATATGTTTGGTCGCCCCACTGTCAAAGTACCAAACATCTGAGTCTATTGCAGACATGCACTGATCATGAGAAGATGGGTCAAAACTGTAGACAGTAGTAAACGCCCATTCTTCTTCCTGCACAAGATTTGCAGACTCTGTTTTTGGTGTAGAGGCCTCTGCAACAACCATTCCAGCCTCTTTCTTCTTTGCCTCTTTAGCAGCCAGTTTTGGACAGTTCTTTATGATCTGATCATTGCCTTTACAGTACTTACAAAACAATTTCTGCTTTTCTGATTTTTTCTCATCTTTGTCTTGGTTCTTTGAATGTGCAGCATTTGCAGATTTCTGCTTACTAGTAGAAGAGCTCCATTTTCCTTTGCCCTTCTGACTAGCCAGGAAAGCTTGATCTGCAACTCGCATGATGGACCTGTTCTGCCTGGACTGATCTTCCTGCAACAGAATAGAGACTAACTCCTCAAATGATAAGGCATTCGGATTGCCTTTCATCATCAACCGAAGAGTAGAAGCAAAACTCTGATATGAGTCAGGAAGACCATTCAGAACGGTCTGCACAAGTGAGCTATCTGGTATAACCTCATTAGCAGAAATCAATTGTTCCTTCAAATCTTTGATCTTCGTTAGGAAACTGTCCATAGAATCACCTTCATTCATGTGCTCACTCTCCAACTGTTTTCGGAGATAAGCAACACGAGCCTCATTCCTAGCTTGGTACAATGTGGTAAGTGTATCCCAAGCATCCCTAGCTGTTCTGCAAGAGCGTATGTGAGGAATAATGGCACGTTTGACAGACAAAGCTATCAATGCATGTGCCTGGGCATCTCTGCCATCCCAACGAATCTGCTCTGCAATAGGTGCAAGAGAATCAGCAGCACGAACAGGAATCTGCACAATATCATCTTTGACACCATCTTCATCAACTCTAGCACCTCCAGCACCTGTATTTGTAGTACCTGTAGTCGCAGGTGTAACAGGACGTCTTTCAACACCCTGCACAATGTTCCATAGTCCTTTTGCAACCAATACATGTCGCATCATATAAGCCCATAATGGGTAGTTGGTACCATCCAACTTATCCTCAACAGCCAACATACGGAATACATCATTGCTTTCAGCCATGGCCGGTGACTAAAATACCTTGATGCAGAAAATTGACTGTATCTCAAAAAGTTGAACGGAACTGCCTAAACGAGTTCTGCTAGACCTGTAGCAGACTTTGAGACGCTTAAACTGGCGAATAGAAACTGGTATATACCTTTGGCACAAAAGGACGAAATAGCCTGCACAAGCACTACGATAGTGTGTTTGGAGGCCGAAACGAGCTCAGATCGCGATTTCGGCACCACAGAGCGAAGCCGTTTTGGTCTCGGAAACACCCTGAGAATGCTCACCAAATTTCGTGCGAATGTGAGACTGCAAACGAAGGAGTGTCGACGGTGCCCTAGATGAAGCGACGACCTGCTCTGATACCAATTGTTGGAGTTAGACGTCTGCGGAAGCACGCGAACAGCACAAGGAAGAAGAAGAAGCTTGGAGCACAACACACAAGACTGAATGTATTACTAGAGAATGTACAAAGATAAGTAGCCCATTAGGGCAATAGGCGTATATACAAGCCGGGGGAAAAAAACCTCCTAAAGAGGGAAAAAAGTGCCCCGGCGGTCCTAGAGTGTTCACACACATCACTACCTAAATATATCAACAATTGCTTTGGAGAAAGTGAACCCCCACATGGATTTTTTGCACAAACTGTTAGGGAATTATGAGACAAATAGGCTTTGATATGTTATCTTCTATGTTAAAACTGATGATAATGGCATGGAGCTTGATTTAATGATTGCCAATATGGAAAACAAGTGAAATGTTCTTTTTACTGTAATTTTCTTAATCTTTGCACTTTTACATGTGTAATATGCTCTCAAAATTCTTAAGCATGCAATTTATTTTATTTCTTTTGTTGATGATTATTCGAAGTAGCTCTAACTTTACTTGTTAAAGTCAAAAGATGAACCCTTTTTTCCATTTAAAACGTTACATGCATTTGTGACTACCCAAATCAGTAAGAAATGGAAATACTTTCATATAGACAATGAAGGTGATCCTGAAAGTGTTGTATTTGAGAAGTATGTGGCATAAAGAGGGATGAGATAATAATCCCATATAGCCCTTTTTCTAATGGAGTGGTTGAAAGATACACCACAAACTTTTTTATATGATTAGATGCATGTTGTCCATTGCTAATCTCCCTCATGTCCCTCATGGTCTTTAGGAAAAGATATAGGAAGCAACTATCCAGGTTTGCAATCCATCCCCTGACATATTCTTGAAAGGTGGCATCCTTGAAAAAGTTTAATGTGGCATACATGCTTCATATGATAACCTACACATCTTTGGCTATGATGCGTTTTGCACAAGGCTTGATTTGAGAAGCAAATGAGATGCAACACACATAATGAATTTTCATGGGATATGGAGATGAAGGGAAAATGGACTATCACATATGTATTCCTCAACTGAAGAATATGTAGGCAAGATGTGTTTAAATATGCCAAGCTATTGAAAAAATAATTGTTCCTCAAACCATAAGAAGGTCAAATTTTAGCATGTACAACCATCCATTAGGCTTGAAATTCACCTTTGAGATGCTCCAAAAATGGTTAAAAATGATCATGACCTAGTGATACTTGAGCCAAAGGATGTTGGACAAAAATATGAGGCTTTGAAATGGTATGAAAAAATATAATCATGCTAAAGACACGGTTAAAATGATACACAACATCTCCCCAACGATGATGTTCTATTGATGATCTACCAAGTAAACACCATGAATTATACATATAGAGGGTGGGAGTTACATGGCTTAAAGGATTCTCCTTTTCCCTATAAGTGGAAGGCTGAGGGAAATGCTCGAGGACTCTCTTGCTGTATATATATGCCATTCCAATGATAGATGTTTGGGAGAGCTCTTTAGAGATATTTTCCATATTTTTTGGCCATCATATGAGACCTTTTATGAAGATGCAACTCATAAAGTAAGTTTTATAATCAAAGAGCTTCAATATTAGCAATGTATTTTATTTTGTATTTAGGAGTTTTTATTTTTTTCTAATTTAACCATTAAGTCAAACCTTTTCCAATGAAAAATAGTAGTTTGTAGTTTATATTGACGTATCATAAACTTAAATCCATTTAAACCAATGAAATTTACAAGTTTCATATAGTCATGAATTTCTTTGAAGATTTCTCAAGGTATTTTATTGCTTTACAATACTGAACTATTAGACTTTTAGTAAACGTTCTCATTTGAGAAAAAATACATTTTGTATTCACTCTAGTTTGCGATATGTAAATTAAACATTCAAACATTTGACTATACAAAGTAAAATAATAAACAGATCATCATAACTTCATGGTTTAAGTTTTTGTTCCATAGGAGTGTAGACAAACCTAAAATCTTTCATATTACTTGTATTCAATAATTTACAAATATATTTTTCCCATGTCATAACAATGTAATCATCCATTGTTTGAATTATGTACCCAAATATGAATATAGAAGACACATATTTGGTATATAAAACCTAAATCTTGTTTAATTTGATTGATTTGGTTCATAGGATCATCTGAGAAGAATATAATATATATAGATAAGCACAATAAGAGCTTATCCTTAACCTTTGAAGTCATTCAAATGGCTTTGGCATAATATTTTTTCTTCATTATTTCTATCAATATGGATTTATTTCTTCTTCGCTGTTTTTTTTTAAATGAAAGAGGTCTATCAATCTTTGGTTGATGAAAAATTATTGAATACCAATGAGGAAATATAGATGTACGTGAAGGGTTCTCTTATAAAAAGATGCATATAATTGTTGATCATTGTAATTGTGACTTGGCAAGTGTATTGGAGATGGGTTTAGAGATGTATGGAGCTATTCCATGAGGTAGTCTTGGAGTAGAATTTCAAGTTGAACCATCTATGCAAATATACAATAACACTTATATATTTTTGCATTCAAGATTGATTTGAAGTAGATATAACATCTTTTTTAAAAGTAGTCTTTGAATTTCGCTCATGAAGCTTACCTCTTCTATTTTTAAAGCTATAACTAATGAAAATACATTGAATTTGTTTTTTTTTCTAGATTTTCTTTAGAATATTGTTGGGGGGATTCTTGTGCAGAAAGGGACTTGAGTATTTATAGGAGAAGGGAGAAAGATAAGAAGAAAGATACAGATGACGAAAGCTTCTGTAGATTGATTATAAGGAGAAAAGTACAATGGTGATGTACAATACAATCCAAATGCTCTTTGTGCAAAATCCCAAAGAGTGCGCAATCATCAAAGTTACAAAATAAACCCAAGGTACTTGCTACCGCCGACCTCTCTGCACTAGACCTCCACCTTCTCCAAGAGCTTGCACTTGTGCACACCTTGCACTCAAGCTTCAATAGGAGGAGGGATGCACACCTTCTGTCGATGCGCACATAGCTTCAATGGGACCTTGTGATCTTTGGTTGCATTGCTTAGCACTTCTCTGCACACTTCTAAGTCACTCTTCTTGCACACCTTGCACTTCACTTCCCTGCATCGCACACACCTGTATGTCTCTTACTCTTCCCTTCCTAGTCTAGACTATGCTCACCTTGCTTAGTCTACAAGAATAATGCCTTGCCTTGATTTGAGTGTCGGTTCACGTTCACGTATTCTAGAGTATCTTGGTGCTCACTTTGATGTCCCAAGATTGTCTCCAAATGTGGGCAGCCAACAAATCCTTGTTTTTTCTTGTAGTGACTTTAGACTAAAACAAAAATTTTAATTGGGGGCCATACTTTCACTTTTGCGTACGCTGCCGCTTCACATACCTTCACATTTTTCCTTTTAATTCTTCAAATTGTGCACCTAAGAGAGTGTTCACGTGAACCTTCCAAACACTTTGAACCTTAGAGAAATTACAGAAAGACAATTTCCAACCTGCAACCAACTTTTTGCAAATATACCCTTTATGAATAATTAATTGTGCACTACCTGTGCACCTTGACACCCAAACTTTGAACGCTTTGACTTCGCCCATGTTGACTTTGACATTGATCATGTTAACTTTGAACGTTTTGACTTTGACCTTTTGACTTTGATTGCACTTGACTTTGATCATATGACTTTTATGGGCTCAACAGTTGCACACCACCTAATGGGCTCTCTGTCCTGGAGAGCCACAACCAAAACTTGGAGTAGAGATGACACCATGTATCGTTTGCTACAAAATCTTAAAATGGACACTTGAGAAGCTACCAAGCATACCAGGAGCAGAAGAGAACAAACACCAGAGAAGAAACAAAAGAGGAAATTTTGCATGGAGAAGCAAAGGATGGCGAATGGAGGGTAGGAAGGAGAGGGAAGGGAGGGTTGATGGGCTGAGATTGATAGGGTATGGAGGGGTAAGGATGGGGCTGGTTAGAAGGCTAAATGGAGGAAGGGAGTAGGGTTATGGGCTCTAGAGAGGTTCAAAATGAGAAAACAATAAAGCTACTGAGGGTGCATATGGGAAAATGTGAAACATATGGTAAAATAAGGTAAGAATAGACCAGGTGGACCATGTGCGTAATGAAAAACATGAGAGAAATGTGCTCAAAACATGTGTGTTTGTAAGAAAAAAGTTAGAATTTTGGAAAAACTAAGTTAAAAAATGAGTTCAGAGGTGCCAAAAGACATGAAAATGACCCCAAGTTGGAAAAAAATGGTAATTCGAGATGCAATGTAGAGCCAAAAGCATTGGACCATGGAAAATTAAAAAAAGATATACTGTAAGTATTTATTATATATATATATATATATATATATATATATATATATATATATATATAAAGTAAAAACTAATATATATATATATATATATATATATATATATATATATATATATATATATATATATATATATATATATATATATATATATATATATATATATATATAGAGAGAGAGAGAGAGAGAGAGAGAGAGAGAGAGAGAGAGAGAGAGAGAGAGAGAGAGAGAGAGAGAGAGAGAGAGAGAGAGAGAGAGGGAGGGAGGGAGGGAGGGAGGGAGGGAGGGAGGGAGGGAGGGAGGGAGGGAGGGAGGGAGGGAGGGAGGGAGGGAGGGAGGGAGGGAGGGAGGGAGGGAGGGAGGGAGGGAGGGAGGGAGGGAGGGAGGGAGGGAGGGAGGGAGGGAGAGAGAGAGAGAGAGAGAGAGAGAGAGAGAGAGAGAGAGAGAGAGAGAGAGAGAGAGATTTTTCAATAAAAGAAAATTACCCATGGCGGGATTTTTTTTTCCTTTTTTTCCAATAAAAGAAAATTACCCATGGGGGGTCTTTTTTTTGCTTCATATTCAAAACTTAGATAAAAAATACAAATAAAATCCAAAAAGAACTAAAAAAAATCCAAAAAAAAAGTAAAAAAATTCCCTATAGTTCTAGGCCACTTTTCTCACTCAAAACCACATAGAACTTCCTTTATTCCTCCATTTTATCAAGAAAATGACATTTGAAAAAAAAAATGCTAGAAAGATTCTAAAAATGCTTTAAAAGTTCCCAAAAATTTCCAAAAATTGTGCTTATGCAAAGGGCTGTGAAATGGCTTCTAAGTTGCATAAAAACTCTTGTTTCGGAGCCATAGCTTTAGCAGATACCACACGTCCCAAGAGGGTTCCTTCCGTCATAAGGAAATGATATTTCTTTGGGTTCAGCTTTACCCTACATTTTTTAAAAATATTCTGCAACTGTCTCAAGTGATGGTCCAAGCAATCCAAAGGGGTCTCTTTGTGAGATCCTGAAAATGAAGAAAAGTCATCCATGAAAATTCTGAGTGTTCTAGCAATAAGGGTCCAAAAATGAGGTTGACAGTCCTATTAAAGGTGGCTGGAGCATTTCTGAGTCCAAATGGCATTTTTACATACACATACGTGCCCCAGGGTGTGATAAAAGCAGTCTTTTCAAGATCCTCTAGGTGGATGGATATTTGCTTATAGGCTAAAGCCATCCATAAAGCTATATAATGCGTGTCAAGCCACTTCTTCAATGACCTGATCTACAAAAGGCATGGGGAATCCATCTGGAATGGTTATCTTGTTGAGTGCTCTAAAGTCAATACAAATCCTAATTTTGTTGGTATTATTCTTTGGTACTATAACCATTGGTGAAAGCCATTCTAAGTGTTCCACAGGAATGATGATTCTTGCATCCTCCATCTTCTGTATTTCCAAATAAACAGCTTCAACATAGTTGGGTTAAGTCTATAACTGTTTCCTCTTATTGGTCTAGCTCCATCAACAAGAGGGATTCTGTGCTCTCCATAATTGGCATGCATTCCTTCTAAGTCTTTATAATGCCACGCAAAAACATTTGCATAGTGTGTCAAGAAAGATTTGACCTTTTCAAGAAGCTTAGGGTGGCTCCACAAACAAGTGGCCACCAAAACTGGACGATTATTCTCCTGAGTGCCTAATTGTACTTCTTTTACTGGGTTTCTATCTACCATGGTGTCTACATGCTCATCTCCAACTCAGTTTTCCTCCAATAGCTTTTCCCACACTGTTGCATAAGAAGGAGTGTTCTGGATCTCAATATATTCCTCTTTGTCCTGCATCGATCCTGCATGGATTTCTTGAATTGGAAAAGAACATTCCTCACTAATATGTTTTACCTTGTCTTTAACTTTAGTAACTTCCTTCCTGATGTTGTTGCATCCTCCTCCAAGTTGTGCTTGAGGGGTGTCTTCCTCCCCCTTCTGTGGTCTGTGATGGGTTCTCTCAATCCATCAACCTGAACTTTATCCTCCTTTTCATCATAAACATTCATATGTGCAAGAATTATTTATAAAAACTCCAAAACAAGAGGAAGAGTTTCCTATTGCTTGCAGCCAATTTAGAATGTCTTCTTCCTCCTCGAACTCTAATTGTGGTTGGTCCTCCATTTCTTGTTCCATGCAAATTCCAACTGATTGCATCATGTTGATGTTCCCTTGATGATCTAGACCCTCCTCTAAATGTATCTGTTTAAGTTCCGATCCCTTCTTTTGTACCCACATAGTGTCTTTACCCCAGTCATGGATGACACTTGCATGCCTCAGCCATGGTCTTCCAATCAAGGGGAAATCCCCGTCTACCTGGGATAGTCTTAATACCACAAAATCCAAAATGAAGAGATTACCTTGTACTTCTAGTGGAACTTTTGGGATCACCCCCATTGGCCTTACTTTGCTTTGATCTGCCAAAGTGATGATGAAGTGGGCTGGTCTGGATGGGTGTACGCCAAGCTTCTCCATAGTATGCTAAGGCATCAAATTTATGCTAGGCCCACCACCCACAATCCTTGTAGTTTTAATCCTCTAATTGTTACTGTCTATCTTCGACTCTTATAGTCGGTGAGAGGTGCTTCTTGTACACCCTTCCCTTGGCCTAAGGTGTTGAGATATCAAGCTCAACATGTGATGATCTAGGATGACACGTACCAGTTTTTTTTCGTTTCTCTGATATGTATAGTGGTCATGCCGATATATGTCATGGATAATTCATTGAGTTTTATTAGATTTATCTATCGATAGTGATGGCACATTTGTTCCTTGCCAACTCACTCATTCGCGGACATTAGATTTTTCCTTATGTACTGATCTTTATATATTGCACTTGTTGTATTCTTGTTTTTTAAGTCATTCTTGTACATTCCTTTCTATGTAATAGAAGAAGAAGAAGATCATTCTTCCTTGCCTCAATCTATGTATGTGCTTCTCCTTGAGAGTGAGTGTGTGTGTGAGCTCTCTTCCTTATCTCCTTCCTCATGACATGGTATCAGAGCCAGCATGGTTGTAGAGAGCTCGTGGAGAAGGCGATAGTGAAGAGTATGCGGCAAGGCGTGGAGAAAATGTGATTCACAAACGACCTACGTTTGCTAGGAAAATTGTTACTTTCATTGATGACCATACATGCAAAGTATGGGTATATTTCATAAAAGAGAAGAGCCAGGTGTTCACTCACTTCCAAAATTTTAAAGCTATGGTGGAAAAGCAGACAGGGAAGTACATTCAGACATTAAGATATGATGGAGGAGGTGAATACATGTCAAATGAGTTCAATAGTTTTCTAAAAAATCATGGAATTCAACGTCAGTTTTCATGTAGGTACACACCACAACAAAATGCATTGCTGAACGCAAAAATAGAACTATTGCAAAAATAGCAAGAGCCTTGATGGCTGAGAAGAATATGCCTCATTGTTATTGGGCAGAAGATGAGCATACTGCTGTATACGTCATGAAGAGAACTCCGACTACTGCTGTACATCAAGTTACACCTCAAGAGAAGTTTATATGTAAAAAGCCCAACTTATCATATCTGAAAGTTTTGGCTGTATTGCATATGTACATGTCCCAAATGAATTGAGGACGAAGCTTGATGGTAGAAAAGTGTGTCTTCATTGGATACTCCCTTGAGCAAAAGGGATATAAATGTTATAACCCACTCACACGATAGGTAAAGGTGAGGAGAGATGTGGTATTTGATGAAATATCAAGCTTCTATGCAGATGCTAAAGAAGGACTGAATCTTGAACCAAATGACAAAGAAAATGTTGAAAAATCAAGCACAGAATCTCAAGTTTTGAGTGGACCGGATGCATCACCAAGCAATAGTTCCAACTCAAATCCTTGGAGTGGAAGATTGCATGGAAATTTCAGTCCGGAAAATTCATCAAATACATCCAAGAAAGGTAAAGAAAAGCTTTTTGCAGGTCATAAAACATGTGCAGGCTTTGAAGACGTTCATGGAGATTCAAGGGGTTCAGAAAAGAGTCTTGATGAGGAACTTGGATTGCCCTCTGTGAAACTCCAGGAGTAAGAAGGGCACATGTAGATGATACAAGGAGAAGTGACCCATGACCAAGAAGATCTGGGAGGATGCGGAATTTAGTGCAACGATTGACATATGACAGTTATATGGCTCGTCATTGTGCCTACATGATAAAGATAATACAATATGTTGAACCTTCTTGCTTTGAAGATGCAATTGGAAATGCAGATTGGGAAAAAGCTATGGATGAGGAGATGGATGCACTTTATGGAAATGATACATGGAAGCTGGTTCCATTTCCGCAATGAAAGAAACTCATAGGCTACAAATGGGTTTACAAGGTAAAGCATAATGCTCATGGTACCATAAGCAGGTATAAAGCACGATTGGTAGCTAAAGGATATGCACAAGCATATGGCATTGATTATGAGGAAACATTCAGCCATGTAGCTAAAATGTCTACTGTCAGAACACTTGTCACATTAGCTACAACAAAAGGATGGACTTTGCATCAGATGGATGTGAAGAATGCTTTCCTACATGGTGAGTTACAGGAAGAAGTATATATGGACCAGCCACAAGGATATGAAGATTCAAAGCATCCAGAATATGTTTGTAGGTTGCAAAATGCTTTATATGGGTTGAAGCAAGCCCCTCATGCATGGCATGCAAGGATTGCTGATTACTTAACGAGCATTGGGTTTTCTATGTGTGATGCAGATCACTTACTATATGCAAGGAAGGTTGATGATGGCATCACTATTGTGGCTATTTATCTTGATGACCTGATTGTAGGTGGTGATAATGAAGGAAGCATCAAAGAGGTAAATGAACTTCTTATGAAGGAATTTGACATGAAAGATCTTGGTGTGTTGTGCTATTTCTTGGGCATTGATTTTATACATACAAAAATAGATATATGGATGTCGCAAAGGCAATATGCCTTGAATATGCTGCAAAAGTATGGTATGGTTGATTGTAAGCCAATTTCTAGGCCATTGGATCAGAATTTGAAGTTGGATACTACATCAGGTGAAGCATTGGAAAATGCTACTATGTACAGGAAAATTGTGGGAAGTCTTATATATTCACAATTACAAGGCCTGATCTAAGTTATATTGTTGGACTTGAAAGTCAGTTTATGCAGGTTCCTAAGAAGCCACATTTGGATGCTTTGAGGCGCACTCTACGTTATGTGAGTGCTACTTTGGATTATGCATTGTTTTATGAGGCTGGTATAGATTTGTAAGTTTATGGATACACCAATGTAGATTGGGCTGGTAGCATTCCAGATAGAAGATCTACTAGTGGCTTTCTATTCTCACTTGGAGGTGTAGCTATTGCATGGAGCAGCAAGAAGCAACCCACTGTTGCTTTGTCGAGTACAGAGGCTGAGTATAGAGGTGCTTCAATGGCAGCATGTGAGGCATCATGGCTAGAAATGCTACTTGCAAGTTTAGGTGTGGAAGTGGGAAAGCCTATCACTATTTATTGTGATAATCTTAGCAGCATATAGTTAGCACAGACTCCTGTTTTCCATGCTAGAACAAAGCATATCGAGGTCATTATCACTTCATCAGAGAGAAGGTATTAGTAGGTGATATTAATCTTGTTTATGTGAGAACAGATGAGTAGGTTGCTGATATTTTCACTAAAGCAATTGGAAGCTGAGAAGTTGAAAAAGTTTCAGGAGATGCTTGGATTAGAGGATATGGTGTTGAGCTTGAGGGGGAGTTTTGAGATATCAAGCTCAACATGTGATGATCCAGGATGACACGTACCAATTTTTCGTTTCTTTGACATGTATAGTGGTCACGCCGGTATATGTCAGGGATACTTCATTGAGTTTTGTTAGATTTATCTATCGAGAGTGATGGCACATTTGTTCCTTGCTAGCTCACTCATTCACCGACATTAGGTTTTTCCTTATGTACTGATCTTTATATATTGCACTTGTATTCTTGTTTTTTAGGTCATTCTTGTACATTCATTTTTATGTAATAGAAGAAGAAGAAGAAGATCATTCTTCCTTGCCTCAATCTATGTGTGTGCTTCTCCTTGAGAGTGAGTGTGTGTGTGTGAGCTCTCTTCCTTACCTCCTTCTTCGTGACATAAGGTAGTAGTCTTGGCCACTAAGGTGGATGAGGAAGCCTTATCAATAATCTGCAATACTTCAAACCTGAAGTTTGCATCCATGTTTATCAACTAAAGAATACTAACCTCTATTTTAATTGACTTGAATAATCTTGAAGCTCCAGATTCCCTAAGATCAATTTTGATGTTTGATTTCTTAAGTTCCTTGTGGGCCCAGTTGTATGCATTCCCAATGAAATCGTTAGTATGTGAAAAATCTTCTTTTTGTGTTACCTCTTCACATTTTGTTGAACTTCCTTTCTCTTGTTTTGCATCTTCATATATATCTGATTTGCTCTTATGTACCCTCTAGTCTTTGTGACTTCCAAAAGTATTAGATCTCTGGTTTGGTTCTTCTAGAATTTTCCCTTTATTTCTTGTCTGCATGACCATGGAGTTGATTTCTTCTAATCGTATCACTCTAGTGGATGGTGATTGTACAACATCGGCTCCTTTTGCTACTCCATGATTATCTACCGAGATCATTCGGAGATGGGGCCCAGATATAGATGCTTTGTTTTGTGGGAAACAATTTGTATAATGATCCCTGTAACTTGGGCAATTCCTGCAAGGGGGTGCATTTTCTGGAAGGGTGCATTTACTCTGATAATGTCCACACTCTCCACACCTAAAACAGATAATTGGCCTTCTAGGCCCATTTTCATAATTACCTCTAGGTTTTTGGTTATAGTTGCCTTGGCTGGGGGCTTCCGCCATTACATTGATTGAGACTTGAGCACCTCCTTGTGCCCAATAAGGTTGTGAAGGCATCCCTCTTGAATGACATTCATGGGTCTCATGAAGAGCTTTCCTATGTAGTTGGCAAGTTACACTTAGCAACAGACATTCACTTACCACATGGCCCTGTTTGCTGCACATGGTACACCATAGTCCACTTTTGATGCCACCTCCCTTGAGTTCCTGCAACTCTTGTTGAAGTTGAGCAAGCTCTTCTGCTTGTTCTTCCTCTTCCTTTTGTATCTTCAATGCTTCAATTTCGTGCCTTAACTAAGTTACAACACTCTCCTCCTCTTTGTGGGGCTTATTCCATTTTAAGCTCTCAAGCTCTTTCCTTAGCTGAATTACTGGGTCTTTAGGTTCTGCAAGATATGAAAAATTGGAAGAGCTTGCACCATATTGCTGTCTAATTTGCAAAAATCTTGTAGTTGTATTGATAAATTCTTCTATTATTGCTATCAGTAAAACTAAATCCTTTATTTTACATTCTGTTGATATGGGAAGTGGTTTAGCCAGCCACTTCTTGATAAAAAAATCATGGGGAGGATTTGGCAGTTTGGCCATTAATGCCTTAGCTATGGTAACATATTCTAGGAGGTCTCCCTAGGACCTAGTCTTAAATTTTCTAATTCTTCAATAATATTTTCAGTTGTGTTCCCTTGTTCGAATTGTGTTCTAAATGCTTCCTTAATCAAATCCCATGTGGTGAAATGGTTGTCAGTGAACTCACTAAACCATTTGTCCACTAGCCCTTCTAATGTTGCAGGGTACAAGAATAAAAAATGCATCTTCTCTTCCCATCAGACCCCTTATTTTACATAAGGCTAAGAATCTCCTAATGTGCTCATTTGGGTCTGCTTGTGCTAGCCCTCTAAAGGATGGAAATTTGATATTCAATCTAGAAAGTAAAGTTTCAAAAAATATTTTATAGCATACATGCTTGGAGACTTCGGATGAAGAATATGGGAAAAGACGATTGGAAGTACATTGAGGGGAACCATGAATGCCCCCATAGCTATGAAAAAGAAACCAAATAGTATAACAAAAAAACGTATATGAAGATTGTTAAGGAAACACTCACGAATTTGACGCAACAAACAAGAGAAAACCAGAATCTTCTGGAAAATCTATGCACAGGTGTACAGTATGAGAAGTTAGTGCGCGGTGTGCGCATAACAGAGCAATTAACCGCGGCGGGCGCGTAAGGCGCGTATAACGCGAATTGAAGAATGACAGGGCAGAGGAGCGCCAAAGAAAGTGTATATATATACAGCAAGATTTGAAGAACTAAGAGAGAGACGATGATACACAGAGAAGAACGAGAGACAGATATAGAGAATACGCCATAGATCGCGTATGAGTGAAGAGAGAGTTAGAAGTTCTCAGAAGACGCCATAGATCGCGTATGTACAGATGAATAACACAAGCCTGAAGTGTCGGGTTTTTTCATCTGAAGAGAGATGGTAATAAGAAACTACTCACTGTAGGAGAGTTTCTGTAACTTGAGCAAGAAGAGGCCAAGCTTACTTGTACACATCTTCTCTAATCGAAAACACATGTTCATGTGGATGTTTGCGCGTAACCTTTACTCGTGAAGAATCTGAAGCTATTTCGTGTTACGGTAGGAAGTTTCCGTTTATCGTTAACTGTTACGACTCATTCTAAACGTGCTTCAATACCTTCTCTGTAAACGCATGTTTCAGTGAATAACAGTTTACTCAGTAAACATATTTCAGTAATTTCCGGTCAGTTACAGTTTCTCAGAAAACAAGTTTTTTCGGTAGAACAACGAAGTATAACTCGTAGCAGAGTTCGAAGCTTTGTATGAGAGATAGCTCATCTTGTAGCTAGACGTCTCTACTTTAAGTTGATCACAGCTTCCGGTGGAATGAAGATGTACACACAGTACAAAAGTTAACCGGAAAGTAGCACTTCAGAACTGTGAAATTTTTTCTTAAACTTTCAGAAGAGTTCATTAAGTGGAGAAAGCTCACGAATCACCTTCTTACTTCTTGTATGTTCACTTGAAGTAATTATAACCAAAGTAGAAGTTCATTTCGGTGAAGTTCCGGTACGACTACGGTGTCAGTCCAGTAACAGTCTGGTGAAGTTCCGGTGGAACTTGTGTCGCAGGATAACACAGTTAAGGCGACGTTAATTAGGCTGAGCTACTGTTGATTACAGAGGTGTTCTGAATCACTCTAGTTTAGCATTCTACTACGGTGGCGCGACAATTTCCGCAGGCCTGACAGAGTTCAAGCTTTGTCGCGAAACCCACCTTCAGGGCGAAAGTATTTCCGCAACAGTGGCATAAGAGCCGAAGTTTTCACCAACAATTGGTATCAGAGCAGGTTAGTTTCCCAACAATTGGTATAAGAGCCTAGAGTATTCCCTATCATGGCAGATCACGTCCAAATTGATAAACTGGACAGAGATAATTATCCCGCATGGGTAATGCGCATGGAAGCCTTACTTATGAGTAAGGACTTAATGATGTATGTGACCGGAGAAGAAAAGAAGCCAACCTTTGAAGATGATAGCCAACCAGAAAAGGAAGAGATAGAAGCTTTGAAGCTGTGGCAAAAGAAAGATGCAACGGCAAGAGCCTACATCTACAACACTGTTTCAGATCATCTGCTACCGCACATTAGAGGTCTGGAGAAAGCGGAGGACATATGGAGTGCATTGGAAGATCATTTCCAAAATACTACGAAAGCCAGGAAGGCTAGCTTATGGTCCGAATTTACTACATTCAAAAAGAAGCCGAGTCAAAGCATAAGTGACTACGTCACTAAAATGAAGGATCTAGCAGATAGTCTTGGATCCATAAATGAAGAAGTCGAAGATCATAGATTGATAGCGCAAGTGCTCACAAGTTTGAGAGGAGATGAAAGGTGGAAACCTTTCGTACTATCAACTGAACTCTCCTTAAATCATTTTGTACCAGATTTAAATCAGCTGCTTGGTTTGATGCTCACATATGAGCAAGACCTGAAAGGAGATGCAGACAAAGGACATAGCTCTGCAATGTACATGAAGAACAAGAAGAAAGACAAAGGCAAGTCAAAAGATGAAGAAGAGTCGAGCTCTCAGGCCTATTACGCAAGAGGTAAAGGCACTGGCAGAGGAAGAGCAAGAGGAAGAAGCCGCCAGAATACCACCAAGAAAGCTTGCTGGATTTGTGGACTAAGTAACCATCTGGCGCATGACTGTTGGCACAATCAACAAGGATCAAATCAAAATCAAAACAACAATAGCAGAGGCAGTAGCGAAAGAAATCAGAGTAACTTCCAAAGAGGAAGACAAAGCCAAAGAGGAGGCTACGGTAGAGGTGGAGTAAGAAGTTGGGGACAGAGCCAATCCTACAACACCACCTACAACAACTACGCAAATGACACACAGAATGAAAGTCATACATCATTGATGATGAACTCAATCAGCACATCAGAAAACGAAGACCTAAAGGTATTTTACATTGATTCTGGATGCTCTAATCATTTGTCAGGAAATATAGAACTAATGTCAGAACTAGAGAAAGGTAGTTCTAGTCACTCTGTTCAAACAGGTGACAATACAAGACACAAAGTACGATCAATCGGAAAGGTGAAATGCAAGAGTGGAGCAGATTTGCTAACCAATGTTTTGTATGTTCCAACAATACCGAAAAATCTGATCAGTGTGGGACAGATAGTCGAAAAAGGTTTTCAGGTCAGATTTACAAACAAAGGAGTATTTGTAGAAGATCCCAAGAACGGATACTATCAGATCGTCTCTGGTAAGAAAGAAGGCAGACTCTTTACCTTAAGAGTACAAGGGAACATTGGCCAAGCACTGCTCACACATGATGAAAAGGTAATTACAGAACTTGATCTCTGGCACAAGAGATTAGGTCATTTTCACGAAAAAGGAATCAAAGCTATGATAGCGAATCAGTCTGTACTGGGATTACCGAACGTACAGAACCAACATATGATTCACAAATGCGAAGCCTGTCAAATGGGAAAAGCCCACAGGTTACCTTTCCAGAAGAAAGGATTCAAACATGACAGTGTGCTGGAACTCATACATATAGATGTATGGGGACCAACGAAAGAAGGATCAATCAGCGGATCAAGGTACTATGTTTTATTCATTGATGATGCCACAAGGTGGATAACTCTTTATGTTCTGAAAGAGAAATCAGAAGTATTTGGAGCTTTCAGGCATTTTCATGCATATGCCGAAAGACTCACCGGACGAAAGCTTAAAAGACTGAGGTCTGATGGAGGGGGAGAATACTTCTCCCGAGAATTCAATGACTATCTTTGGAATGCAGGTATTAAGAGAGAAATAACCTGCAGGTATACACCACAACAAAATGGTGTAGCAGAAAGGAGAAACCGAACTCTAGTCGAGTTTGCACGAGCTATGCTAAAAGAAAAAAATTGCCCAGATTATCTTTGGGCTGAAGCCGTAAATACAGCTACATACTTTGTAAACAGATTACCATGTACGGCGCTAGAAGGAATGACCCCTTATGAAGCTTGGTGGGGAAAGAAGCCAACACTTGATCACTGCAAAGTGTTTGGATCAATAGCGTATGCTTATGTACCGACTCAACTCAGACATAAGCTTGAACCAAAAGCAGAGAAATATGTATTTGTCGGATATGATGAAAAGCAGATGGGTTACAGATTATGGAGCCCTCTAACCAAACATTTTACTGTTTCCAGGGATGTAACATTTGATGAACAGAAAAGCTGGTATGCAGATCAGAGTCATACAGCTGAAGAATTTGAAGAAGAGATAAAAAGAAGAGAGAAAGGTAAAACAATCGTACAAGTAAATAAAGAAGACGAGGTAAGTACATCCAGGACCGGAACAGGTATAAGGAACGAAGATGAAGACATGTACTCAGATACACACGAAGAATATGAGCTAAGAAGGTCAAACAGAGTAAGAAGACAACCGGAAAGATACTCGTATGATACATCGTATATGACTCAACAAGATTATGCATATATGGTTAAAGAAGAGGAGGAGCCTCAGAGCTATGACGAAGCCAAAGGCAAGAAGCAATGGCAAGAAGCAATGGAAGAAGAATTCACCGCACTGGAAGAGAACAAGACATGGGAGCTTGTTCCTAAACCGAACGGTAAGAAAGTAATTGGAAATAAATGGGTGTTCAAAGTTAAGAAACTTGCAGATGGAAGGATAGCCAGACATAAAGCGAGACTGGTTATCAAGGGCTATGCTCAGACGCATGGCATAGACTATGACGAGACGTTCAGTCCGGATGGCAAAGATGTCAACCATAAGAACAGTGATTGCTATAGCAACATCAAAAGGATGGAAGCTAAGTCAGCTAGATATAAAGAATGCATTCCTAAATGGATATATATCAGATGAAGTCTATATGGAACAACCGGAAGGTTTTATATGCTCCAGATACCCAAATTTTGTTTGCAGGTTAAGAAAAGCACTTTATGGACTGAAGCAAGCTCCAAGAGCTTGGAACTACAGACTTGTGAAATATCTCAATGAACTTGGATACCAAAGTTCGAAGGCAGATGCAAGTCTACTCATCAAAAGGACAGAAGAGGGAATGATCTACATTTGTATCTATGTAGATGACATAATAATTACAGGAACCTCAGATGCAGGAATCACAGAGGTAAAGAAACTGCTAGAAAAGGAATTCAAAATCAGTGACCTAGGAAAGTTATCATACTTTCTAGGAATGGAAATCTCATATACAGATCATGGTGTATATGTCACACAAGAGAGGTATCTCCTGAACTTACTGAAGAAGTTCATCATGGAGAATTGCAGAGAAGCTTCAACACCGCTTGAAGTAAACCATAAACTCAGTAAATATAGTGGTACAGAGTTTAAAGATATGAAGAAGTATCAATCGTTAGTAGGAAGCTTAATATATGCTACGCTAACAAGACCGGATCTCAGTTTTCCGGTGGGAGTCCTCTCACAGTTTATGCATTGTTCGACAGAGCAACATTGGGTTGCAGGACAAAGAGTTCTCAGATATATCAAAAGAACTATAAAGGAAGGATTATATTATCCTTTTACGTCAGATATAAAGCTCAGAGCATACAGTGACTCAGATTGGGCAGGAAGTCAAGATGACCGAAGATCAACACACGGATATATGATATACCTAGGAGATAAGCTGGTAAGCTGGTGTTCGAAGAAGCAACACACAGTAGCTTTATCGTCAACAGAAGCAGAATACAAAGGATTCGTAGAAGCAGCAAAAGAAGAAATATGGATGCAGACGTTACTTAAAAGCATGGGTATAGATCAAAGTATACCGATCATACATGGAGATAATATGAGCTCGCTGTATCTTGCAGCGAATCCTGTGTTTCATGCAAGAACAAAACACATAGAGATTCAGTATCATTTCCTAAGAGAAAAAGTAATGGAGAAAGAGATAGAAATAGTCTACACTCCTACGAAAGATCAGATTGCAGATATTCTGACAAAGAGCTTGGATGGAACAAAGACAAACAGATTCAAAGAGATGGGAGGAATAAAAGAAAGGAAGATATATGAAAGACCGGAAGATGTCAAATTAGTGATTGAGGGGGAGCTGTTAAGGAAACACTCACGAATTTGACGCAACAAACAAGAGAAAACCAGAATCTTCTGGAAAATCTATGCACAGGTGTACAGTATGCGAAGTTAGTGCGCGGTGTGCGCATAACAGAGCAATTAACCGCGGCGGGCGCGTAAGGCGCGTATAACGCGAATTGAAGAATGACAGGGCAGAGGAGCGCCAAAGAAAGTGTATATATATACAACAAGATTTGAAGAACTAAGAGAGAGACGATGATACACAGAGAAGAACGAGAGACAGATATAGAGAATACGCCATAGATCGCGTATGAGTGAAGAGTTAGAAGTTCTCAGAAGACGCCATAGATCGCGTATGTACAGATGAATAACACAAGCCTGAAGTGTCGGGTTTTTTCATCTGAAGAGAGATGGTAATAAGAAACTACTCACTGTAGGAGAGTTTCTGTAACTTGAGCAAGAAGAGGCCAAGCTTACTTGTACACATCTTCTCTAATCGAAAACACATGTTCATGTGGATGTTTGCGCGTAACCTTTACTCGTGAAGAATCTGAAGCTATTTCGTGTTACGGTAGGAAGTTTCCGTTTATCGTTAACTGTTACGACTCATTCTAAACGTGCTTCAGTACCTTCTCTGTAAACGCATGTTTCAGTGAATAACAGTTTACTCAGTAAACATATTTCAGTAATTTCCGGTCAGTTACAGTTTCTCAGAAAACAAGTTTTTTTGGTAGAACAACGAAGTATAACTCGTAGCAGAGTTCGAAGCTTTGTATGAGAGATAGCTCATCTTGTAGCTAGACGTCTCTACTTTAAGTTGATCACAGCTTCCGGTGGAATGAAGATGTACACACAGTACAAAAGTTAACCGGAAAGTAGCACTTCAGAACTGTGAAGTTTTTTCTTAAACTTTCAGAAGAGTTCATTAAGTGGAGAAAGCTCACGAATCACCTTCTTACTTCTTGTATGTTCACTTGAAGTAATTATAACCAAAGTAGAAGTTCATTTCGGTGAAGTTCCGGTACGACTACGGTGTCAGTCCAGTAACAGTCTGGTGAAGTTCCGGTGGAACTTGTGTCGCAGGATAACACAGTTAAGGCAACGTTAATTAGGCTGAGCTACTGTTGATTACAGAGGTGTTCTGAATCACTCTAGTTTAGCATTCTACTACGGTGGCGCGACAATTTCCGCAGGCCTGACAGAGTTCAAGCTTTGTCGCGAAACCCACCTTCAGGGCGAAAGTATTTCCGCAACAGTGGCGTAAGAGCCGAAGTTTTCGCCAACAAAGATTGGAACATAGGATTGTGGACAAGATTGTATTAGTTATCTGTCAATATACAAGATATCATTATTGTCCATATAGATGTAAGAACTCCAAAGGACACATGGAACAATTTAGTCGCATTGTGCAAGACCAAAATGGAAGCACGAAAGTAGCAACTAAAGAATGAGTTGCAAACATTAGAGAAGAAGAGAGTATTGGTAAATGATGATACTCTAGAAAAATAAAGAATATTTGAGACATTCTCATCCATTGGTCTTAGTGCATATGATGATGAAAAGGGAAAAGTGTGCCTTTGTGTTTGCTTCTACATACAAGTAGCTCAAGAATTCCGTACATACTTGAAAGGACATCCAAAAATTCTTTTAGTTCATTTCCACATTGATAATTGAAGAAAATAACCTTGAAAAAGACTCTACATCACAAGAAAAAATCACTTCTTAGAAAGCATTTTGACGTAGGGATATACATCACAAGAAAAAATCACTTCTTAGAAAGCATTTTGACGTAGGGATATCCATAGTTGACAAAATAATAGTAATGAAAAACCAAGCATAACAACAACAAACAAACAATCATAGTAGGTAGCAAACAATTTTGAGTTAAGGGGAGCCAAAACGATCATAATATTTATAAAAAATGAATCTTATAATGATACTAGAGGCTGATAAAAATGTGGTAAACCATCTCACATTGAACATAATTGCAAATTGAAAAATCAAAGTAATAGAAGATAGAAAAGCCAATTATGCATCCACTAGTGCAGATGATTTAAAGAAAATCCTTATGATGCAGCAACATCTGATGAATACGTTATCTATTGATTTCCCAAATTCACCTAATGTGAACAATCATGAAAATTGGTTCGCAAACTTCAAAAAACTATCTATACTCGATTTTTTGTAAAATTAGAGATGATACAACACTTCTTATCACACATCCCTAATATAGCTTTATCCATGGAAGATGGAAAGGTAAAATATATTGTTGATGTTTTGCATGTTCCTAATATATACAAGAATCTAGTTTTTGTTGGATAAATGGTTGACCACAAATTGCAACTTAGGTTCAAATTAAATGGCATGTATCTCTAAGGGTATAAAAAAATGGAAGATCGATCACACAAGGAAAGAAAGTGGGTAGGATGTTCACTTTAATTATGAAATTTCCTTGATTGAATGCAACCATATTTCAATAAGGTGTAGGTATCTTTGCACTTTTTGCAAACATGTTGGACATGTAAATCTACAAAGGCCAAAGTTGATCTAGTTAAAGGAACTTATCGCTAGATTCCAACCTTTAAAGTTGTAGAAATTTAGAAGGTATGTGAAGCATGTCCATTCGATAATCAGTCAAGAACATCATTCCCAAATTATAAGAATTTTAATGAGAATGTGTTGTAGATATTACATTCAAGACCACATCTATGGTGGGATAAATACTTTCTATTTAATTCATTGATGAACAAACAATTAAAGTATGGGTCTAGTTCATGAAGAACAAAAGTGGTGTTCGTTCACTTTTAGCATTTCATGGCTATTGTGGAAAAGCAAGTAGAATAATATATTCAAACGTTGAGATCAAATGGACGATATGAATATTTTTCTAGTGAATTTAGCACTTTTATGAAAAACCATGGCTTTCATGCATGTATATACCAAAACGAAATGGTCTTGTTGAATGAAAGAACAAATATATTGTGTAAATACCTAGAAACACTGATGGAAAATATGAACATGCCTCATTTTTATTTGGCATAAGTTGTGTTTATCATGTATATATTATGAATATAACTCCAATTATTTTGTACTTCAATTTACACTATAAAAGAAGTTTACAAGTAAGACGCTTGACTTATCACACATGAAAGTATTTGGACATACTACATATGTACATGTTGTAATTTTATTGGATATTCCCTTGAGAAAAAGGGATATAAATGCTAGAAGCTAGTCATACATCAAGCGAGGATAAGTAGATGTGTGGTTTTTTATCAAATGGGAATTTGGCATACTAATGTCAAAGATGATGTTGATGTCAACCCAAGTGAAAAAGGAAATGTTGAAAATGGAAGTGCATAATCTCTAGTTTTGAGTGAACTACATGCATCACAAAGTAATATCTCTTGTTCCAATCCATGGAGTGGAAGATTGTTTGGCAAGTTTACCTCTGCAATTCATTCAATACATCAAGGAAAGGTAAAGAGAAAGGTGATGATATTCCTATGATATCGAATGTGACTCCAAGTTTTTGTTGATATATTTAGGTAGTGATGTGTGTGAACACTCTAGGACTGCCGGGGCACTTTTTTCCCTCTTTAGGAGGTTTTTTTCCCCCGGCTTGTATATATGCCTATTGCCCTAATGGGCTACTTATCTTTGTAGATTCTCTAGTAATACATTCAGTCGTGTGTGTTGTGCTCCAAGCTTCTTCTTCTTCCTTGTGCTGTTCGCGTGCTTCCGCAGACGTCTAACTCCAACAATTGGTATCAGAGCAGGTCGTCGCTTCTTCTAGGGCACCGTCGACACTCCTCCGTTTGCAGTCTCAGATTCGCATGAAATTTGGTGAGCATACTCAGGGTGTTTCCGAGATCAAAACGGCTTTGCTTTGTGGTGCCAAAATCGCAATCTGAGCTCGTTTCGGCCTCCGAACACACTATCGCAGCGCTTGTGCAGGCTATTTCGTCCTTTTGTGCCAAAGGTATATACCAGTTTCTGTTCGCCAGTTTAAGCGTCTCGAAGTCTGCTAGAGGTCTAGCAGAACTCGTTTGGGCAGTTCCGTTCAACTTTTTTAGATACAGTCAATTTTCTGCATCAAGGTATTTTAGTCACCGGCCATGGCTGAAAGCAGTGATGTATTCCGTATGTTGGCTGTTGAGGATAAGTTGGATGGTACCAACTACCCATTATGGGCTTATATGATGCGACATGTACTGGTTGCAAAAGGATTGTGGAACATTGTGCAGGGTGTTGAAAGACGTCCTGTTACACCTGTAACGACAGGTACTGCAAATACAGGTATTGGAGCTGATGAAGATGGTGTCGAAGATGATATTCTGCAGATTCCTGTTCCTGCTGCTGTTTCTGTTGCACCTACTGCAGAGCAGATTCGTTGGGATGGCAGAGATGCCCAGGCACATGCATTGATAGCTTTGTCTGTCAAACGTGCCATTATTCCTCACATTCGCTCTTGCAGAACAGCAAAGGATGCTTGGGATACACTTACCACTTTGTACCAGGCTAGGAATGAGGCTCGTGTTGCTTACCTCCGAAAACAGTTGGAGAGTGAGCACATGAATGAAGGTGATTCTATGGACAGTTTTCTTACAAAGATCAAAGACCTGAAGGAACAATTGATTTCTGCTGATGAGGTTATACCAGATAGCTCACTTGTGCAGACCGTTCTGAATGGTCTTCCTGATTCATATCAGAGTTTTGCCTCTACTCTTCGGTTGATGATGAAAGGCAATCCGAATGCCTTGTCATTTGAGGAATTAGTCTCTGTTCTATTGCAGGAAGATCAGTCCAGGCAGAACAGGTCCATTATGCGTGTTGCAGATCAAGCTTTCCTGGCTAGTCAGAAGGGCAAAGGAAAATGGAGCTCTTCTACTAGTAAGCAGAAATCTGCAAATGCTGCACATTCAAAGAACCAAGACAAAGATGAGAAAAAATCAGAAAAGCAGAAATTGTTTTGTAAGTACTGTAAAGGCAATGATCATATCATAAAGAACTGTCCAAAACTGGCTACTAAAGAGGCAAAGAAGAAAGAGGCTGGAATGGTTGTTGCAGAGGCCTCTACACCAAAAACAGAGTCTGCAAATCTTGTGCAGGAAGAAGATTGGGCGTTTACTACTGTCTGCAGTTTTGACCCATCTTCTCCTGATCAGTGCATGTCTGCAGTAGACTCAGATGTTTGGTACTTTGACAGTGGGGCGACCAAACATATTACCTCGCAGCGCAGTTTCTTCTCTTCACTTGAGCCTGCTCCTACAGGGAATACTGTCACATGCGCCAATAACTCCTCTTATCCTGTTATGGGAGTTGGTAAGATCATTCTGACTACTGCTGATGGTAGTTCTTTCACTTTGTCAGATGCTTTATTTGTGCCAGGGATCAAAAAGAATCTGTTATCAGTTTCTGCATTAGCCAAGATTGGCTTGGTTGTGAAATTTATTGATGACAGGTGTACAATCCATGATCTCTCAAATGGCGATGTGATTATTGCTTCTGGCATTTTATGTCGTGGGCTGTATAAGCTCATAGACTATGAAAGATCTGTGAATGATTCGGCATGTGCAGTTCATGATTCTCAAGCTATGTCAGATGCAAAGCTTTGGCATGCACGCTTTGGTCATCTGAATTTTGCTAGTTTGTTACGCCTGCAGAAATCTGAAATGGTGTCCTCTTTGCCCAAACTTGAGGCACCTGGAAAACATGTTTGTGAAGGCTGTATTTTGGGCAAAATGCAGTGTTCTTCCTTTCCAAAAGATGGTTCAGTTCGGGCTACGCAGAAATTGCAGCTTGTACATAGTGATGTCTGTGGTCCTATGCAGACACCCTCTTTTGGAAATTACCTTTACTTCGTGACTTTCATTGATGATTTTTCCAGGCATGCATGGGTATATCCACTCAAAGCAAAGTCCGAAGTGTTCATGTGCTTCAAACAGTTTTTGGTTTTAGCTGAAAATCTGTCAGCATGTAAAATGGGCACCCTCCGTTCTGATCGAGGGGGGGAATATATGTCTTCAGATTTTAATGCATTTCTGGCTGAACGTGGGATAAAACACCAGTGTACAGTGCCGTATACACCTCAACAGAATGGAGTTGCTGAACGAAAGAACAGGTCACTCATGGAGATGGCGAGGTGCATGGTCAAAAGTCAGGCTTTACCACATAGTTTCTGGCTTGAGGTTGTCATGTGTGCAGCATATGTACTGAACAGGTGTCCCACTAAAGCGTTGCAGTCTATCACTCCATATGAGGGTTGGCATGACCGCAAGCCATCTGTTGCTCATCTGCGTGTTTTTGGTTGTTTGGCATATGCATTAGTGCCTGAACAACATCGCAGAAAATTGGATGATAAGGCAGTAAAATGTATTTTTGTTGGGTACAGTTCTGAAAGTAAAGGCTATCGTTTGTATCATCCACAGACTAAACGCATTCTGGTTAGCCGTGATGTTGTCTTTGTGGAAGATGCTATTCAGCCATTGCTTTCATGTACTAAGGAGACATCTGTTAGCTCCAAAGACATGTATGATACTTTGATGCCTCTTTTTACAGGTGGACAGGCTAGTGCTGGTCCTAATGAGGCAACTTCTCAGCCTTTGCAGGTTTCATATGATGATGCAGATCATTCCATTTCTGATGCAGATTTACATGATGCACTTGTTGATGAGAGAGCTGATATTGAGCAGGCAAAAACTATGCCAAAATGGCTGGTGTAGACTTTGCGTGACAGCAAATTAGATGCACCTTTGTCATATCGTACTCGTTCAGGCTCTCATAGTGCCTCCTTTGCATCAGATTGCTATGCTATGGCTGCATCTAGTCTCTGTGATGAGAATGAGCCTGTTTCTTTTGATGAAGCACAAAATTCAGAAAATTGGATGGCTGCTATGCAATCTGAATATGATGCTATAATGAAGAATGGTACATGGTCTTTATGTGACTTGCCTCCTGGCAAGAAGGCCATTGGCACTAAGTGGGTATACAAGCTGAAGCGTAAACCTGATGGTACAGTTGACAGGTATAAGGCTAGGCTTGTTGCAAAGGGTTATGCGCAGGAAAGAGGCGTTGATTTTGATGAGACCTTTGCACCTACATGCCGTATGACTACTGTTCGGAGCATTTGTGCACTTGCAGCCCATCATGGTTGGAATGTACATCAGTTGGACATTAAAACAGCATTTCTGAATGGTGACTTGCATGAAGAAGTGTATGTTTTTCAGCCCCGTGGCTTTGTGCAGAAAGGGCATGAAAACCAGGTGTGCAGGTTAAAGAAGGCGTTATATGGTTTAAAGCAAGCACCACGTGCTTGGTATGAGAAGATACATGCCTATCTGATTGCACATGGTTTTGAGAACAGTCCAACTGAAAGCACCTTATATGTTAAGCGTGCTAATGATGTGCTTCTGATCATTGTTGTCTATGTTGATGACATGCTGCTCACTGGTCCTATTGAGACACATATTGCTGATTTTAAGGCTGATTTGCATGCCTCATTTGAGATGTCTGATTTGGGGCATTTGCATCACTATTTGGGCATTCAGTTTATACACGTTGATGGTGGAATGGCTTTGTGTCAAACGAAATATATTGACACATTATTGCAGCGTTTTGGCCTTGAAGACTGTAAGCCTATTGCCACTCCTATGGAGACAGGTTTACGATTGAGTCTTCATGATGCTGGAGATGCATTTGATGTTGTTCTCTATCAGCAGGCTGTTGGATGCTTGATTTACTTATGCATTACTCGGCCAGATATTCAGTTTGCTGTCTCACAGATGAGCAGGTTTATGCATTGCCCAGGAGTCACGCATTGGAAAGCGGTTAAGCGCATCTTTCGCTACTTGAGTGGTACTCGGCTACTTGGGTTGTTTTATCCCAAGGGGGGATCACTACCGCCAGATTTGCATGCTTTTTCTGACTCAGATTGGGCTGGTTGCTATGACACTCGTGTGTCCACCAGTGGTTTTTGCTTCATGCTTGGTAGCTCATGTATATCTTGGTTGAGCAAGAAGCAGCCTACTGTGGCCACTTCCAGTTGTGAGGCTGAGTATAGGGCAGCTTTCACAGCGACTGTTGAGTGTGTGTGGCTCAGACGCCTTATGGCTGATTTGGGTGTTGGCCAGTCTTCTGCCACCACCATCTTCACTGACAGTCAGAGCGCACTGGCAGTTGCGAGGAACCCTGTGTTCCATGCTCGCACTAAGCACATTGAGGTGCATTATCACTATGTCAGGGAGAGGTTCTCTGCTAGGGAGATGAGCTTGGCATATGTGCCCACGCAAGAGAACATTGCAGACCTTTTCACGAAGGCTCTGCCTAGGGAGAAGTTTGAAGCTTTCCGCAAAGCTTTGGGCTTACTTCCTTTTGTGGAGTGATTTCCACATAGCTTGGCACTTCCTTATACATGAGTGCCAGCTCCTTGTTCACCGCATCACTCCCAGGGGGGATTTGTTGATATATTTAGGTAGTGATGTGTGTGAACACTCTAGGACTGCCGGGGCACTTTTTTCCCTCTTTAGGAGGTTTTTTTCCCCCGGCTTGTATATATGCCTATTGCCCTAATGGGCTACTTATCTTTGTACATTCTCTAGTAATACATTCAGTCGTGTGTGTTGTGCTCCAAGCTTCTTCTTCTTCCTTGTGTTGTTCGCGTGCTTCCGCAGACGTCTAACTCCAACAGTTTTGAAGCGATGAACATGTTGATTCAAGTGGTTTAAAATGAAATCTTAATAGGGAGGATTTTAGGAATATCGTTTGCAAAAGAAAAACAAAAGTAAGCAATACATATGCATGCACCACAATACAAGGAAATGATCTAGGGCCACAAGGATCTCAAAGCATGAGAAATCTAGTATAAATATTGACATATCATAATTACATAGCTTGAAATTGTGCTTATATGACAAAGGTATTGCAAGATATACAATCCAATTTTTTTTTAAGATGATATTGCAAGTACAAAATGGAAGAAAGCTACAAATAATGAAATCATTACCCTTTACAAAAGTGATAGGTGGGAGTAAGATAAAAATGAAGATGGTAGCATACACTACAGTAGATCGAGGGTATACCGAGGGAAATGAACGCGCTTATTTTTGCCACAACGTCCGTGTATATGTCGGTATGCGCGTCGGTACTGCAGCGCCGATATGTGCATCGTTATGGGCGCCAGTATAGACATCGGTATATGCGTTGGTAATATCGATGCTCATATCGACGCCCATACTGGGTGTACCGACGTTCATACCGATGCCCATACTGGGTGTACTGACGCTCATACTGACGACCGTATCTGCACAAATTTTTTTGGATAGAGTGTGTTGTCTTTTGCTTCAACATGATGTTGTTTAACAAAAGACAATACACTCTGCCCAATTGTAAACCGAGTACATGTGTTATGTACTCTAATGGCAACCAAAACATGATCTTATATGAGCAAAAATGAACCATGAATCATGTACAAAAAGTTGTATATTCCATAAATGAAGGATGTACAAAAGTGTGGCAAAGCACTTCCATATAGGAATCGAATACAAAGTTATGGTACATCATTGCCGCATAGGAGTGTAATACAAAATTGTGGCAATGTGACAAAGCACTTCCATATAGGAATCGAATACAAAATTATGGTACATCATTGCCACATAGGAGTGTAATACAAAATTGTGGCAATGATAAAAATATTTACACCTACAATCCTGCAACAAAGCATATGTGTAAAATGAGACAAATTGACATGACATTTATAAACAACAACTAAACTTACAAAACCAAGCTATAACTTTACCTAATCATTGAATATACTCCCATGAAATGATTGCACTGCGTCCTTCTAAGTCTTGCAACAATGCAGCCAATCCATGATGATATCCATATGATTCTTCGGTTCGCGTCGGAGGACAACCCACTGCCAACTCCTATAATAAATATGCAAAATGTTAGATGAACATGTTGACGACATCATCGCTCCTACTTCATCTACATTTGTATCCGCATGAGTGCATCTCCATTTTGTATCCAGGAGGCACTCCATTTCCAGTCTATTTCCATTTTATATTGTACTTCCTTTGTATTTGGGTACCTTGCCATGTGCTTCTACCAGTTGTATTCATTCTCCTTTCAGGAGACTTATCCCACATATGATGTACTTTTGAGAGCCCCTCCCAAATCTATATAAAGAGGGCCTCTCTCCTCATTTGTACCTGGTTAGAAGCTTGAGGAGCCTACTCCATGCTCTTGGCAAGCTCATTTCTAATCCACATGAGTTTACCCATTTCATGGTCTACTCATTTTGTGTCTCACACATTCTTTGTTTTGTGAGAGTACTTTACGTTTCATTTTGCTTCTGCATGCGTACTCTCTACATGGTATCAGAGCGCTAGGTGGAGGTCTTGGTGGTGCGTTTGGCGGTTGTTTTGGAGGTGGTGGTGCTTGAGCGTTGGTGGTCTTGGTTTCTCCTTATTGCGAGAAGTTTTTGCCATCAATTTTGTGCTCTTTGGGTCTCATTTTGCCCATTTGCCCACCCTCCCACCCATTCTTATTTATCACCTTTTACCCCATTTTCCCTCCCACCAATTTTTTTTTGTGCCAAGAGCTTATGGTTTATTCCATCTATGTGTCCACGCCCATATGATTAGTGATGCATCTTTATTAAAGTATGTATCAACATCTTTTTAGCATTTAGAGAAGGCCGTTCATGGTGATGCCATTTTGATTGATGAAGTGATTCATCTCTGCTGTTCAAGTGTTTATCAAAACTGTTTTGATCACTCATTCTGTCGTAGTTCAGTTTAACTCTATTGGTTAAAACAATACTATACCTCATTCTGTCATAGTTCAGTTTAACTCTACGGGTTCTCATTTGCATACGCTCGTAGACTGTGAATGGAAGATGTACGCTTGTAGACTGTGAATGGCAGATGTGCATATCGCTTGAAGCTTCATGCTCAATTTGTTTCTTTGATGAAGCGCAAATGGACCTAGGAATCCATTCACACTTTGTGTCAATGAGCCAATCAACTGTGTCACACTCTAAGTAAACCGACTGCTCCACTGCGACTGGTCATTTTCTTCACGATAAGTTTCTTCAGGTCATGGACCACCATATTACAGTGTCCTAGAGAATTATTATCAGTGAGGTAGAGAAACAGGTTCCAGCCGGCATGGGCTGATATTGTTATGTTGCTGTAGGGTGCTCTGTGACGAGCCTCGAAGGCTCACTTTCTCTTCTGTCATTGTAATGCAGTTGAGATTGGCTATGAAGTAGAACCTTCCTGCACTGTGTTGATGTATGAAACACCACAAGAAATGAATTAATGTGACACTAGAACACCTCTATGGTCACCATTAACTCATTGCCACTTCAAACTTTGAGAAATGATAGCTTAAAGTGAGAACTTTGCTTCTACAGAAATTCCTAGTCACCGAAATGACATACCTTCAGTATTTTGCTAATTTCTCCTAGCTCAAGTATGCTTTCTTCATGAAACTTTATAGGCTGAAACTAGAAAAGTAGAGCTTTCCAACAAGCTATCATATGCATCAAACGGAGCTCTAGAACTCAAGTTATGGCCTTCACAAGATGACCCTGTATGACCTTCCAAAACTGGAAATTTTTGCCTGTTTTAGTATTCCTGATGTCCAAAAATAAAAAATTCGATGCCTGGCATCGAATTTCAGTCCAAGTCGATGCCGGGCATCGACTTTGAGCTTTTTTAGGCCCTTTTTCTGCACCAGAAATACTCTCTTTTACACACACATGAAGAAGACCACTTGTATGCTAGAAGTCGATGCCAGGCATCGACTTTATGCTCAAACTCGATGCCAGGCATCGAGTTGCTCCACAAACTTCATATTTTTAAAAGATTCAACAACAGTTAACACACAGAGAATGAAAAAATGACTTTTGAGCCAAGATTCGATGCCAGGCATCGAATTGCTCAGAAAACTTGAACTTTTGAATTCATCACACAGTAGGTAATCATGGAGATGATGGAGAGAGGCTCATACACAGAACTTTACTCAGTTCTTCTCATAACTATAAAAAACTCAGAAGTTTTTACAGTTGCTTTCTCACTCAGAGAAGCCCGACTATACTCAGTCATACAAAAATGAGTTCTTCTCACTTTCTCTTGTCTTCCTCCTTCTTCTTCTCTTCGCGTCAGTTAATACTAACTAACTTATATAGACTTTCTCATTCCCGTGATTTTTAAAAGAAACTTCTAGAACTAAAGTGAACTAACTTTACAAGTATGATACACTTGTGAATTTGTCCCTTCACATAGGCATGGGGTTTTCTTTCTAAGATTTGACCTTCAAATATATGTCTAATTAGTGAGTGTTTTTCCAACAGCTCCCCCTCAATCACTAATTGACATTCCCTGTTTCTTCATATCATCTTCTTTTCTTTTACTCCTGCCATGCTTTTGAATCTGCTGGTCTTCACACCATCCAAGCTCTTTGTCATTATGTCTGCTAATTGATCTTTAGTAGAAATGTATTCCACTTCAATCTCCTTCTCCATTACCTTTTCTCTGAGAAAATGATACTGTATCTCTATGTGCTTTGTTCTTGCATGAAATACTGGATTTGCTGCAAGATAAAGTGAACTCATATTATCTCCATGTATTGTAGGTGTACCTTGATCAATGCCTAGGCTCTTGAACAATGTCTGCATCCATATGACTTCCTTAGCTGCTTCCACAAGTCCTTTGTACTCTGCTTCAGTTGATGATAATGCTACTGTATGTTGTTTCTTTGAACACCAACTTACAAGCTTATCACCAATGTATATCATGTAACCATGAGTTGATCTCCTGTCATCTTGATTACCTGCCCAGTCTGAGTCATTGTAGGCTCTCAACTTCAAATCTGATGTAAAAGGATAATATAATCCTTCCTTTATAGTTCCTTTGATATATCTGAGAACTCTTTGACCTGCAATCCAATGTGGGTCCTTTGGACAATGCATGAATTGTGACAAAACTCCCACTGCATAACTAAGATCAGGTCTTGTTAGTGTAGCATAAATCAAACTACCCACAAGAGATTGATACTTCCTCATATCTTTGTAGTCTGCACCATCATATTTACTGAGCTTGTGATTAACTTCAAGTGGAGTTGAAGCTTCTCTGCAATTTTCCATATCAAACTTCTTCAATAGATTTAGAAGATACCTTTCTTGTGATACATATATGCCATGATCTGTATAAGTGACTTCCATTCCAAGAAAGTATGATAACTTTCCTAGGTCACTGATCTTGAATTCTTTCTCAAGCAATCTCTTTACCTCCTTGATTCCTTCATCTGAAGTACCTGTGATTATAATGTCATCTACATAAATACAAATGTAGATTGTACCTTCCTCTGTTCTTCTGATAAGTAGACTTGGGTCTGCTTTTGAACTTTGATATCCAAGATCATTGAGATACTTTACCAGTCTATAGTTCCAAGCTCTTGGAGCTTGCTTCAATCCATACAATGCTCTTCTCAACCTGCAAACAAAATTTGGATACCTGGAATCTATAAACCCTTGAGGTTGTTCCATGTATACCTCATCTGATATGTATCCATTCAAGAACGCATTCTTTATATCCAATTGACTTAGGGTCCATCCTTTTGAAGCTGCAATAGCAATGATTGTCCTTATAGTTGACATCTTAGCTACAGGACTGAATGTCTCATCATAATCTATGCCATAGGTCTGGGCATAGCCTTTCACCACTAATCTAGCTTTGTATCTGGCTATACTTCCATCTGCAAGCTTCTTCACTTTATAAACCCATTTATTTCCAATTACTTTCTTACCATTTGGTTTAGGAACAAGTTCCCATGTCTTGTTCTCCTCCAGTGCATTAAACTCTTCCTTCATTGCTTCTTCCCATTGCTTCTTACCTTTAGCTTCATCATAGTTCTGAGGTTCTTCATCATCTTTCACCATATATGCATAGTTCTTCTGAGTTATATAAGAAGTATCATAAGAATACCTTTCTGGTTGTCTTCTAGTCCTGCTTGACCTTCTTGGTTCACATTCTTCATATGTGTCTGGATACACTTCTTCATCAAATATAGGAGCTTCTTCATTCCTTCTTGTTAATCCACTTGTGGATGTACTTGCTTGCATATAGTCTTCATCTCTATTTACCTGCACAATTGATTTTCCTTTCTCACATCTTCTTACCTCTTCTTCAAATTCTTCAGCTGTATGACTTTGATCTGCATACCAACTTTTCTGTTCATCAAATGTAACATCTCTAGAAACAATAAATTGTTTGGTTAGAGGATTCCACAATCTGTAACCCATCTGCTTTTCATCATAACCAATGAACACATATTTTTCTGCCTTTGGTTCAAGTTTATGCCTAAGTTGTGATGGCACATAAGCATATGCAATTGATCCAAACACTCTACAATGATCTAGTGTTGGTTTCTTACCCCACCAAGCTTCATATGGAGTCATTCCATTCAGAGCTGCACATGGTAATCTATTCACAAGATATGTAGCTGTATTTACAGCCTCAGCCCAAAGATAATTTGGACAGTTCTTCTCCTTCAGCATAGCTCTAGCAAACTCAACCAAAGTCCTGTTCCTTCTTTCTGCTACACCATTTTGTTGTGGTGTATACCTGCAAGTTATTTCTCTCTTAATACCTGCATTCCAAAGATAATCATTGAACTCTTGGGAGAAATATTCTCCCCCTCCATCAGACCTCAGTCTTTTAAGCTTTTGACCTGTGACTCTCTCTGCATATGCATGAAAATGCTTGAAAGCTCCAAACACTTCTAATCTTTCCTTCAAAACATATAATGTTATCCATCTTGTAGCATCATCAATAAAAAGAACATAATACCTTGAGCCACTGATAGATCCTTCTTTTGTTGGTCCCCATACATCTATATGAATGAGCTCAAGTACTCCATCATGTTTGAATCCTTTCTTTTGAAATGGTAACCTGTGTGCTTTACCCATTTGACATGCTTCACATTTATAAACCATATGTTGACTTTGCACATTTGGTAATCCTAGTACAGACTGATTAGCAACCATAGCTTTAATTCCTCTTTCATTAAAGTGACCTAATCTCTTATGCCAGAGATCAAGTTCTGTAATCACTCCTTCACCATGTGTGAGCAAAGCTTGACCAATGTTCCCTTGCACTCTTAAAGTAAAGAGTCTACCTTCTTTCTTACCAGAGACAATCTGATTATATCCATTCTCTGGATCTTCCACAAATACTCCTTCATTTGTAAACCTAACTTGAAAACCTTTTTCAACTATCTGTCCCACACTAATCAAGTTTTTAGGTATTGTAGGAACATACAAAACATTGGTTAGCAAATCTGCTCCACTCTTGCATTTCACTTTTCCAATTGAATGTACACTATGTCTTGTATTATCACCAGTTTGAACTGTGTGACTAGAAATGCCTTTTTCCAAATCTGACATCAATTCTATGTTTCCTGACAAATGATTAGAACATCCAGAGTCAATGTAAAATACCTTTAGATCTTCTTTGTCTGATGTGCTGATTGAATTCATCATCAATGATGTATGACTTTCATTCTGTGTGTCATTTGCATAGTTGTAGTAGGTGGTGTTGTAGGATTGATTCTGTCCCCAACTTCTTCCTCCACCTCTACCATAGCCTCCTCTTTGACTTTGTCTACCTCTTTGAAAATTACTTTGATATCTTCCACCTCGACCTCTGCTATTGTTGTTTTGATTCTGGTTTGATCCTTGTTGGTTGTGCCAACAGTCATGAGCCAAATGATTACTCAATCCACAGATCCAGCAAGCCTTTTTGTTGTTATTTTGATTACCTCTTCCTCTTCCAAAACCTCTTGCTCTTCCTTTGCCAGTGCCTTTACCTCTTGCATAATAAGCTTGAGAATTAGACTCCTCTTCATCCTTTGCTTTACCTTTATCTCCTTTCTTCTTATTCTTCATGTACATTGCAGAACTTTGACCTTTATCTCCATCTCCCTTCAAGTCTTGCTCATATGTGAGCATCAAACCAAGCAACTGGTTCAAATCTGGAACATAATGATTTAATGAAAGTTCTGTTGATAAGACAAAAGGTTTCCACCTTTCATCCCCTCTCAAGCCTGCAAGTAGTTGAGCAATCAATCTGTGATCTTCAACATCTTCATCTATGGATCCAAGACTATCTGCTAGATCCTTCATCTTAGTGACATAATCACTAATGGTTTGACTTGGCTTCTTCTTGAATGTTGTAAACTCTGACCATAGACTTGCTTTCCGTGCTTTAGTAGTACTTTGGAAATGATACTCCAATGCATTCCATATATCTTCTGATGATTCCAATCCTCTGATGTGTGGTAGCAAATGATCTGAGATTGTATTGTAGATGTAGGCTTTTGCACTTGCATCCTTCTTCTGCCAATGCTTTAAAGCATCAAGTTCTTCTTTCTTTGGTCGGCTTTCATCTTCAAATACTGGCTTCTCTTCTTCACCTGTTACATATACCATGAGATCCTTACTCATAAGTAAGGCTTCCATTCTCATTACCCATGCGGGGTAATTATCTCTGTCCAGTTTGTCAATGGACATATGATCTACCATAGTTCTTTCCTTCTGCTGCAACCTGTGAGCTTAAAGGATAAAGGATAATACCTTTTGAAGTTCTTTGTGTATGAGGATACTTCGAAAGTGATCTTTTGATGCCTTGTGTCTTCAAATGCTTCACCTTTAAAAACTTTAATGGAAAACTTTACAAAACTTCTCGTACCTTTGTCGTCTTCTGCTCTCGAGAATCTTTCTGCTCTGATACCACTTGTTGATGTATGAAACACCACAAGAAATGAATTAATGTGACACTAGAACACCTCTATGGTCACCATTAACTCATTGCCACTTCAAACTTTGAGAAATGATAGCTTAAAGTGAGAACTTTGCTTCTACAGAAATTCCTAGTCACCGAAATGACATACCTTCAGTATTTTGCTAATTTCTCCTAGCTCAAGTATGCTTTCTTCATGAAACTTTATAGGCTGAAACTAGAAAAGTAGAGCTTTCCAACAAGCTATCATATGCATCAAACGGAGCTCTAGAACTCAAGTTATGGCCTTCACAAGATGACCCTGTATGACCTTCCAAAACTGGAAATTTTTGCCTGTTTTAGTATTCCTGATGTCCAAAAATAAAAAATTCGATGCCTGGCATCGAATTTCAGTCCAAGTCGATGCCGGGCATCGACTTTGAGCTTTTTTAGGCCCTTTTTCTGCACCAGAAATACTCTCTTTTACACACACATGAAGAAGACCACTTGTATGCTAGAAGTCGATGCCAGGCATCGACTTTATGCTCAAACTCGATGCCAGGCATCGAGTTGCTCCACAAACTTCATATTTTTAAAAGATTCAACAACAGTTAACACACAGAGAATGAAAAAATGACTTTTGAGCCAAGATTCGATGCCAGGCATCGAATTGCTCAGAAAACTTGAACTTTTGAATTCATCACACAGTAGGTAATCATGGAGATGATGGAGAGAGGCTCATACACAGAACTTTACTCAGTTCTTCTCATAACTATAAAAAACTCAGAAGTTTTTACAGTTGCTTTCTCACTCAGAGAAGCCCGACTATACTCAGTCATACAAAAATGAGTTCTTCTCACTTTCTCTTGTCTTCCTCCTTCTTCTTCTCTTCGCGTCAGTTAATACTAACTAACTTATATAGACTTTCTCATTCCCGTGATTTTTAAAAGAAACTTCTAGAACTAAAGTGAACTAACTTTACAAGTATGATACACTTGTGAATTTGTCCCTTCACATAGGCATGGGGTTTTCTTTCTAAGATTTGACCTTCAAATATATGTCTAATTAGTGAGTGTTTTTCAACACACTGTACTTACAACGCATGCTAAGCATGCACTAGGCTTGCCTTCTACGTGGATTACAAAGCATACAAACAGTCATCTGCATAGTGATGCCAAGTCCCAAGCTGAGAACATTTCTCTCGGTGATTAATCTCCTCTGTCCTCGAGCGGGAGACAAGAGCTCATATGCACCATGCCTCTCTACTACCAGAGAAGAGAGAGAGCTTGTTCTCTACTCTCTAGCACAAGGAAGGAAGCAAGTTTACACCTGTGTCAACCCATTTCTATAGGAGCAAGCAGTCACCGTCGTCAGAAAACATCTAGTCCCACCCGACGGAGCAAGCAATTAGCATCGTCACATTTCTATCGTCTGCCACAGAGAGAGAGAGAGAGGGAAAGAGAGAGTGTTTTGCATCTGGGTGAGTGCTATAAAAAAAGAAACAACCTCTGCTTGTGCCTCTGGGAACATTAGAACTGCAGCGCCTCTCCGTCCAAACCTTTGCACTTCTAGATCAACGACAAATCATCTTTGCTTGCACTTGAGCACAATCGAAGAAGAAGCATTGGGAACGATATCTACCCAACAGAGGAGGTCGACTCAGCACGCATGAACAATTGGCTATTCTCTGTAGTTAGCTACTAATTCATCTCTCTCTTGTAGCTAAGGCGCCTAGAAAATCGGACACTGAGTGTACCAATTATTTTTAGTATGTCTTTGACGTGATAGTTTGCGTGATAATAGCATATCATCCCAATGGAGGCTCATTCCTATCACGCTGGCAAAGGTTCGACCATTGAATAACTGGCAAGTGGTCAACAGTGCACTTTAGTGCAACACTGGGTGGAAATTGGTGCATAGCTAAAACAATATCACACATTAGGTCATCGACATTAGAATAAAGATGGGTCACGGTCCCCACCTCTATTTTGAATCACACAGGTTCAATCCCTCTCTTTCTAAGGAGCTCGAGGTTCATTGCATTTTGATTGCGTACGTACTAAATTTCATCTTTTTCTCAAACGACATTTTGGCACAAAGTCCAAACCCTCCGCATTCCTATTGAGAGATATATGCACTAACACCATTCAAAGGACTACCTTTGTAATTATCCAAAGGTTCTTTTGCAAACTTCTACAGGAGACCTTAACACTCTCCCGAAAAACATATATTTTGGCACTAAGTGCCCTCTCTTGTATCTCAAAATATACAAAGGAAAAGTATTGTATGTGTATGATTGTGGGACTGGAGGCTAGTCTAAGCCCACCCACAAGTTCTCTTTGCGCATCGACTCTCCCCACTCCACGGTGTCTCTCTTTGCAAAAGTGAAGGGCTATTCTAAGCCCCCCCAAAGTGTCTCTTCTAATTCTTGGTGCAAGTGAAGGGCTACTCTAAGCCCCCCTCCCTCCCCAAGGAGTTTTTTATTCTAGAATTGAGTCATTCATTTCAAACTTTGCAATTATTTTGAAGCAGCATTTTTGGCAAGAGATTTTGGTAGTGTTTCTCAACACTTTATCTTCAAAGCGTGAGCATTTGGCGAAGATTTTGGTAGTGTTTCTAAACACTTTAGCTTCAAAGCTTTGTAATGACCAAAAGGGAAGGTAGCTCATCATCTATGGCTAACTTCTTACCCTCTTTCACCCTTATTTTTATGCCTAAGGATGAACGCCTCAATGACCAAAATTACAATTTATGGAAAGATGTCATGCACGCCTATCTCTATACGAATCTCCTTCATGAAGTAGTAGATGGGTCAGACCCCGAACCTAATAGGGATACCAACTTAGACAATTGGCATGTGTGGAATGTCAAGGACAAAAGAGCTTTAGGTCAGTTGTTACTTGCCTGCGACGAACTGACGAAAGGACATATTACTGCCTGCAAGACGTCTAAGGATGTTTGGGATACATTAGCCGCTGTATATGAAGACAAGACCCCTTTAAGATCTATGCATTAGAGGCCGAGTTTCATAATTTGACCATTAGGCCACACGACACAATTATGAAGGTCATAGCCCAATTTGAGGATTACCAACGTAAATTAGCACTATGTGGTAGGCAGATCTCTAGTGAAGACATGGCCATTCGGCTTCTCAACAAGTTACCTAAGTCGTACGAAACATTTGTCACAACTTTGTATAATCATGGCCAAGTCTTATCTTGGGAAGAGGTTCGTCGACTTTTGCTCCTCCACGACTCGCGAGCCAAATCGACTTCCTCCCAGGAAACTGCTATGAAGGCCAAAGGCCCATTCAATAAGGGCAAAAACACAAGTCATCCGGCTAGCAATGGAGCTAAGCAAGGATCGCACAATTCATTGAAGAAGTTAACTTGTAATTTTTGCAGCAAACCTGGCCACATTGAAAAATATTGCTTCAAGAAAAAGAACCAGGACAAGTCTAAGTCTAATTCCAAGAGTCAACATCATTCTCACTGCACAAGTGAAGACCTATTTTTCACAAGTGAACACAAAGCACTTGTGGCAACCACTCCCAAGAAAGAATGGATTTTTGACAGTGGTGCTTCATCCCACATGTGCCATGACAAAGATGATTTCCAAGAGTTTGAAGAGCATCACAGACAAGTTTACCTTGGTGACAACAAGTGCATTGAAATCCAAGGCAGAGGAAAAGTTCAAGTCATTAACTCTGAAGGCGAGACCAAGTCATTAAAAGATGTTCTTTATGTACCCAGCCTCTGTAAGAATCTTCTCTCAGTCAAAGCCATCACAAAGTGCAACATGACGGTTCAGTTCGCTCACAACCAGGTTCAAGTCATTGATTGCAAATATAATGAAGTGATAGCTCAAGGATATGAAGATAAGGGTCTCTACAAGCTCTTCAGTTTTATGGCCAAGGATTCAAGTCTCAACTTGTGGCATTGTAGATTTGGACATAGCTCTTGCTTAGCTAAGATCTCTTCCAATCATCTTGTGAAAGGTCTACTTAAGATGGCACAAGTGGAATTGAAGTGCAAAGCATGTGACAAGCAAACAGCTTTCTCTTTGCCTAAAGAAACATCCATTTCTGCAAATAAACCCTTAGCATTAGTCCATATTGGCATTTGTGGACCAATGAGTACACCTTCTCTAAGTGGGTCAATTTACTTCTTCCTGATTGTAGATGACTTCACTAGATACACATGGGTTTATTCACTCAAGCATAAAGAAGATGCCATTTCCAACTTTAAGGAGTGGACAACAACAGTTGAAGAAGACTTTCCAAGTTCTTTGAAGATCATCCGATTTGATGGAGATAGTCACTTTGTCAACCAAGACTTCTCCAAGTACTTGAAGCAACATGGAATCAAGTATCAAGCCAAGCAAGATACTCAACCAGGTATTGCCTCACAAAAGAGTCGAAGTGTGATCCAAATGGCCAAAGTTATGCTTAGACAAAAGCAACTTCCATTGAAGTTTTGGGGTGAAGCAGTACAGACAACAGTACACATTCAGAATAGAGGTTTTTCAGATGTTTTGAAGAACCAAACACCATTTGAAGCTTACTTTCAAAAGAAGCCAAGTGTAAGCTATTTCCGCGTCTTTGGTAGTGATGCCTACGTCCAAGGCCATGATGATGATCGGCCTAAGCAGTTTATTTTCATCGGGTACAGTGAGCGACAAAAGGCATACAAACTCTACGACCCACAGAGTCACTCAGTTACAGTAACCAAAGACTGCACCTTTGATGAATACTCTAAGTATTCATCCCTTTTGGATCCTCCCATTTCCGCTTCAGAGGGGGATCATTCCAGTATCGAACAATCACACTATGTGGAGCATGCTCTCTTTGTACATGACTTTCCCGATCATGATAAAGTTTTAGCGCAGGAGGAATCAGAGATATCATCTCAGCTTGTACCTCAGATGGATATACCTATCGTACCATCGAAGGCTTATATTTCCCCTCAACTTCAGTTGGGCATTACTCCAAGATCAGTGACTCATCATTTTCCATTACTATCTTCGAGAGTCCACTTACCTCGTCTACAGCAACATTCTGAGCAGGTACCTTTCCATTCATGGAGTCCAGCATCTTTTCAGTTACCACAGGACACTCCTGCATCTACTTGGATTCATCACTCAGTTGGATCCTATTTTGAGCCAGTTTCTCGGTTCAGAGGGGGCTTCCATGGTCCTACCGATACACAGTAGGACTTTGTACACTCCATGGCGGCTTACAGAATACAGATATACTACCATGTGACTACGATGTTATACTTCATGCTTTATGTTTCACTCTTGCAGGACCTACTTCTTGGCACTACATATAGTGTGGTGGACATGGTGAAAGCTTTGGAGGTTCCGACATACCACATGGAGTCATCCTACCTATCTCGCATGGAGGTGATCTCGTCGAGTGAGATCTTGTTCCGCTCGTCTACCTCATTGGTGGCGTATCTCTGGAGCATCTGCTTGATCCATCTGGTGGACATATTATGGAGTACCTGGCGATCCCGCATGGTCGATACCACTTGGAGGCTATAGATTCCTATACAATGACTTCCTATTTTGTGCTCGTGCTACTGCTGCTAATACATTCTTGGTGGACCTTTCTCACATACCCTAGCAGCCTCCATACACTCCAAAATGGAGCTGCAAAGGGGGTGTTGACGACATCATCGCTCCTACTTCATCTACATTTGTATCCGCATGAGTGCATCTCCATTTTGTATCCAGGAGGCACTCCATTTCCAGTCTATTTCCATTTTATATTGTACTTCCTTTGTATTTGGGTACTTTGCCATGTGCTTCTACCATTTGTATTCATTCTCCTTTCAGGAGACTTATCCCACATATGATGTACTTTTGAGAGCCCCTCCCAAATCTATATAAGGAGGGCCTCTCTCCTCATTTGTACCTGGTTAGAAGCTTGAGGAGCCTACTCCATGTGCTTCTACCATTTGTATTCATTCTCCTTTCAGGGGACTTATCCCACATATGATGTACTTTTGAGAGCCCCTCCCAAATCTATATAAGGAGGGCCTCTCTCCTCATTTGTACCTGGTTAGAAGCTTGAGGAGCCTACTCCATGCTCTTGGCAAGCTCATTTCTAATCCACATGAGTTTACCCATTTCATGGTCTACTCATTTTGTGTCTCACACATTCTTTGTTTTGTGAGAGTACTTTACGTTTCATTTTGCTTTTGCATGCGTACTCTCTACAGAACATACATGATGTGCTTAACACAAACAAATTCAACAATTAACATGATACTTACAAATTGGTAGCGCATACTGTCGTATCCGCCGCTACCTAAATACAACGTTCCAATCGTATCTAAACATGTGGCCGCCGCATCTCTCTGTTGACGATATCGATCAGGAGTATGTTGCTGCTCATCCTGAATCAATTCCCACTCTTCAACATCTAACCATAAAGGCTTCAATAAGCTTGCTCTAAAAGCATCGCGAGCTTCCGACCGTCGATGAGACATCACCTCGCGTGTCGTATGCTGAATCCATTCCGAACTCACAATAGGATTCCCAGGTGTTGGCCGGTACTCTTCATATATGGATTGTGTGATATGATTCTTAGAATCCCTATCCTGTTCGCTCCATTTTAACATTATCGAGTGTCCAAATTCTATGGAGCAAAGTTGTCGAATGCACTAACGCATTGACTTTCCGGTTGCATCCATGACTGGAGCTCCGTTACGGATATGATATATCTTGGAGTCTTCATGATCATGTGCTCCCCAAGGTGTACGTGAAGATCCCATCTGATGCAATGTGAAGATCTCATCTCATCCAATGTGTGTATGCATATGCATGTGTGTAAGCATATGCATGTGTGTATGCATATGCATGTGTATGTGTATGCATATGCATTGTGTATGTGTGCATGTGTGCATGTGTGTATGCATATGCATTGTGTATGTGTATGCATATGCATTGTGTATGTGTGTATGCATATGCATGTGTGTATGCATATGCATGTGTGTATGCATATGCATGTGTGTATGCATATGCATTGTGTATGTGTGCATGTGTGTATGCATATGCACTATGTGCATGTGTGTATGCATATGCATGCTTGTATGCATATGCATGTTTGTATGCATATGCGTGCATGTTTGTATGCATATGCATGTATGTTTGCATGCATATGCATTGTGTATGTGTGCATGTGTGTATGCATATGCATGTGTATGTGTATGCATATGCATGTGTATGTGTATGCATATGCATGTGTGTATGCATATGCATGTGTATGTGTATGCATATGCATGTGTGTATGCATATGCATGTTTGTATGCATATGCATGTGTATGTGTATGCATATGCATGTGTGTATGCATATGCATTGTGTATGTGTGCATGTGTGTATGCATATGCATTGTGTATGTGTGCATGTGTATGCATGTGTGTATGCATATGCATGTGTATGTGTATGCATATGCATTGTGTATGTGTGCATGTGTGTATGCATATGCATTGTGTGCATGTGTGTATGCATATGCATGTTTGTATGCATATGCATGCTTGTATGCATATGCATGCTTGTATGCATATGCATGCTTGTATGCATATGCATGCTTGTATGCATATGCATGCATGTTTGTATGCATATGCATGCATGTGTATGTGTATGCATATGCATGTGTGTATGCATATGCATGTGTGTATGCATATGCATTGTGTGTGTGTGTGTATGCATATGCATGTGTATTAGTATGTGTATGTATATGCATGTTTGTATGCATATGCATGTTTGTATGCATATGCATGTGTGTATGCATATGCATGTGTGTATGCATATGCATTGTGTATGTGTGCATGTGTGTATGCATATGCATTGTGTATGTGTGCATGTGTACGTGTATGCATATGCATGTGTGTATGCATATGCATTGTGTATGTGTGTATGCATATGCATGTGTGTATGCATATGCATTTGTGTATGCATATGCATTTGTGTATGCATATGCATGTGTATGTGTATGTGTATGTATATGCATGTGTGTATGCATATGCATGTGTATGTGTATGCATATGCATGTGTGTATGCATATGCATTGTGTATGTGTGTATGCATATGCATTTGTGTATGCATATGCATGTGTATGTGTATGTGTATGTGTATGTGTATGCATATGCATATGTGTATGCATATGTGTATGCATATGCATTTGTGTATGATATGCATGTGTGTATGCATATGCATGTATATGTGTATGTGTATGCATATGCATGTGTATGTGTGTATGCATATGCATGTGTGTATGCATATGCATGTGTACGCGTATTTGTATGCATATGCATGTGTTTATGTGTATGCATATGCATGTGTTTATGTGTATGCATATGCATGTTTGTATGCATATGCATGCATGTTTGTATGCATATGCATGTGTGTATGCATATGCATGTGTATGTGTATGCATATGCATGTGTGTATGCATATGCATGTATATGTGTATGTGTATGCATATGCATGTGTATGTGTGTATGCATATGCATGTGTATATGCATATGCATGTTTGTATGCATATGCATGTGTGTATGCATATGTATGTGTGTGTTTATACATATGTGAGTGTGTATGTATATGTATCTCTCCCTCTCTCTCTTTCACTCTCTCTCTCTATATATCAATCGAAAACAAAACAATCACTTACATCGATGTAATTGTTTGAATCAAGGTCGTCAAAATCCACTTGAAGTTCTCCTTCGTCGAATTTCCAAAGATTCTATCCCGAAATCTCTTGCAAAACTAAAGAGAGAAGATATTAGAAAAGCAAAAACATAAAAAAAGAAAAAAGAGTGCTACAATATGTGCGGTCTACTTACCAACACTTCAGATCTAGAAAGATAGAGGTATGCTTAGAGAGAGAGAGAGAATTGTTTGAATCAATGTCGTCAAAATCCACTTGAAGTTCTCCTTCGTCGAATTTCCAAAGATTTGATCCCAAAATCTCTTGCAAAACTAAAGAGAGAAGATATTAGAAAAGCAAAAACATAAAGAAAGAAAAAAGAGTGCTACAATATGTGCGATCTACTTACCAAAACTTCATATCTAGAAAGATAGAGGTGTGCTTAGAGAGAGAGAGGGGGAGGGAGAGAGAGAGAGAGGGAGGGAGGGAGAGAGAGAGAGAGAGAGAGGGAGGGAGGGAGAGAGAGAGAGGGAGGGAGGGAGAGAGAGAGAGAGAGGGAGAGAGAGAGAGAGAGAGAGAAAGAGTGAAAAACAGAGATCTGTTGTTCACGTATGCAAAGCCGACAGTAGAAGATGTAGATTCAAAATGCTCGAATGACAAATTTTGGTCTCGGGCCCGGTTAAAAACAGATCATCGGTATAAGCATCGGCATAAGCGCCAGTAATTCCATTGAATTACCAGCGCACATACCGACGCTTATACCGACGTAGTTTTTTCAAGGCTACGTGGCTTTCCCAAATTTCTCGAGGGTCATACCGACGCCGACGCATGACCGTCGGTATGATGACCATCGGTACATTTAAGCCATAAACTAAAATGGATAGAACTAGAGCACTTATGCCATTAGTAGAAAGGATAGACATTGCATTAGATGGATGTAAAGAATGTCTTCCTGCATGATGGGTTGTATAAAGTAGAATACATGAACCAAACACTTGGTTATGAAGATTAAAAGCACCCAAGGTATTTCTAAAAAGCTAAAGAAAATCTCATATGGGCTTAACAACACCTCATGCATGGCATGCAAGAATTGTATACTTGACATCTATGAGACTTTGCATCTATGATGTAGATCATTCCTTAAATGTAAGGAAGATTAATGATGGGATTTCTATTGTTGCCATTTATATTAATGAGTTATTTTTCTTTGGTGATAATGGATGTGCCATGGCATATAGTCTATGAAGAATCTTCTCATGCAAGAGTTTGATATGAGAGCTTTAGGGATTTTGCATTACTTTAAGCATTAAAGACGTACATAGAGAAGAAGTTAAATGGTTGTCACAAAAGCAATATGAGTTGAATATGCTCAAAAAGTATGATAGGGATGATTGCAAGCCTATGCCAATGCGGTTGTATCCTAATTTTAAATTTAATTCTATTTAGAAGTGAACTTTTGGAAATTCTACCATTTACAAGAAAACTGTGAGAAGTCTAACTCATCTCACAATCACACAACTATATTTGAGTTGTGTTGGGGGGAGTCAGGAGTGAATTTATTTAGATTCCAAGAGAGCCACATTTGGATGTATTAAAGCATAGGTTGTGATATGTGAGGGCTTTTTCTACGCATTGGTTTTGAGATTGATGTTGATATACAACTATACATATATATTGATGTAGATTGGGCTAGTAGTGTTCCAAATAATTGATCTAGCACTTGTTTTATATTCTTGTTAGGGAGTATTCTAGTTTCATGGAGAAATAAGAAACAAACTAATATTAATCCATATAGTATGGAGGTTGCATACAAAGGTGTACAATGACAACATGTGAAGATGAATGACTTGAGATATTACGTGTAGGTTTGGGGATAGAGTTTTGAACCCATCGGCTATCTATTTAACAATCTTCATAGGGTACAATTTGCATGGAATGTTTTCCTTCATGTTATGACAAAACATATAGAGCTTCCTAGCATTTTATCAATTTTGATAGGTGATATTAATCTTGTTTATGTGAGGATAGATTATGTTGCAAATATTTTTACTAAAGCACTTGGGGGAGAGAAGTTCAAGAGATTTTAGTTGAGTCTAGGAGTATGAGAGATGATGTTGATCTTCAAAGGGAGTGTCGAAATATCAAGCTCAACACATGATGATCAAAGGTGATGTTCCATTGATTTTGTTAAATCGCAGGCATGTGTTGTGGTTTCAAAAATATGTGCCTAAGGTATTTATATGAATATGTTCCATGAATAATTTCATTGGATGTTAATGATATATCTTACCTATTGAGAGTGATGACATGCTTATCTTGCCAATTTAGTCACCTAGTATCTATTGTGGGGCTTCGCTCACTAATTAAGCATGAAGATATGGAGACATAAGTGGAAAGAAGAAGAACAAAGAGCTATGGAACTTGGATACTCAGAAAATCATGCCTATGTGAAGGGATAAATTCACAAATGTAATATAGTGATAAAAATTAGGATCAAATATAGTCTAGAACTTCTATAATTATGAGTTTGAGCCTTAGAAGCATATATATATATATATATATATATATATATATATATATATATATATATATATATATATATATATATATATATATATATATATATATATATATATATATATATATATATATATATATATATATATATATATATATATATATATATATATATATATATATATATATATATATATATATATATATATATATATATATATATATATGTAAGTCCTAGGAAAGTAGAGAGGTAGTCGGGTAATTTTTGAGAGAGATTGTGGTGAGAGGTCACTCCGAGTAGAAGATCTTTCTATGGTTCTGAGCAACATGAGGCCAAGCCATTTCGTACACATCTTCTCTAATAGTGAACACATGTTTTTGTCAAAGGATTTGAGTCAGTTCTCTTTGTGTGAAGAAATCTAAGTGTTTCATAATTGTATGAATGTTACTTAGAAGTTACGAGTTTTCTAGCACATATTTCCATGATCTTCTAAGAGTTGATCTCTGAGTACAGTGTAAAGTTTTTTATGATTGAAAGCTCATTTTGAAGCTATCATGCTTGGCTACAATTGACCAAAAGATCTTTGCAAAACGGGACGTGTGCTCAGAGAAATAAGCTTAATAGTGAAGGTATGTCAAATCAATGAAGGTAATTTTCAGATTTCAGACATAGTGTGACTTTTGAAGACATTTCAAGTTATTTGCAAATTATTACTTGAAAGTTTTGCTTGGACTATGTTACTTACTATATGTAAGAACTTCTATTAGTCATTGACCACAAGAATATTTAAGATTCAAGTCAAATCAGAGAAGAATTGAAGCTAGAAGAAAAGGTGCATTTTCAAAAAGAGTAAATGTTCACATTTACTAAGGAAAGTGTCAAAGTTTTTGAAGTTTGAAGTCTTGCTGAGTTAATGGTGATTATAGAGGCTTTCTAAGACAAAGTTAGCTTGGTTCTTGTGGTGTTTCATACACCAACAAGTGGCATCAGAGCAGAAAGGTCCTAAAGAGTAGAAGAAGGTATAGATACAAGAGATCTTGAAGAACTTTCATTGGAAAGTTGGAAGCTGAAGCATTTAACAACAAAAGGAATCAGAGAACCACTTCGAAGCCATTCTCGAGGGTAAATATCTACAAAAGGTATTAATCTTTAAACCTTAAACTCACAGGTTGCAGTAGAAGCAAGACGACCATGGAAGATCATATCTCTATTGACAAATTGGACAAAGATAATTATCCTACTTGGGTAATGAGAATGGAAGCCTTACTTATGAGTAAGGATCTCTGATATATGTAACAAGTAAAGAAGAAAAGCCTACATTTGAAGATGATAGTCGACCAAGGAAAGAAGAGCTAGAAGCGTTGAAGCTATGGCAAAAGGGAGATGCAAGTGCAAGAACCTACATATACAACACTATCACATATCATTTGTTACCACACATCAAAGGTTTGGAAACAGCTAAAGATATATGGAATGCAATGAAAGATCAATTTCAAAACACTAATAAAGCTAGGAAGGCTAGCTTATGGTCAGAGTTCACAACATTAAAAAAGAAGCAAAGCTAAAGCATTAGTGATTATGCCACTAAGATGAAGGACTTGGCAGATAGCCTTTGATCTATAGATGAAGATATTGAAGATCATAGGTTGATTGCACAATTACTTGCAGGGGTTGAGAGGAGATGAAAGGTGGAAATCTTTTGTACAAAGGTTTTCAAATCAGATTTACAAATGAAGGAGTATTTGTGGAAGATCTAGAGAATGAATATAATCAGATTGTTTATGGTAAGAAGGAAGGTAGACTCTTTACTTTGAAAGTGAAAGGATTACTTTGAAAGTGCAAGGAATATTGGTCAAGCCTTGCTCACACATGATGATGAAGTGATTACAGAATTTGACCTCTAGCATAAGAGGTTAGGACATTTTAATGAAAGAGGAATCAAAGCTATGGTGGCAAATCAATTTGTACTAGGACTACCAAATGTGGAGAATCAACACATGGTTTATAAATGTGAAGCATGCCAAATGGGGCAAGCACATAGATTACCATTTCACAAGAAAGGATGTTGATATATTTAGGTAGTGATGTGTGTGAACACTCTAGGACTGTCAGGGCACTTTTTTCCCTCTTTAGGAGGTTTTTTTCCCCTGGCTTGTTTATACGCCTATTGCCCTAATGGGCTACTTATCTTTGTACATTCTCTAGTAATACATTCAGTATTGTGTGTTTGTGCTCCAAGCTTCTTCTTCTTCCTTGTGGTATTCGCGTGCTTCCGCAGACGTCTATCTCCAACAATTGGTATCAGAGCAGGTCGTCGCTTCTTCTAGGGCGCCGTCGACACTCCTCCGTTTGCAGTCTCAGATTCGCACGAAATTTGGTGAGCATACTCAGGGTGTTTTCGAGATCAAAACATCTTCGCTCTGTGGTGCCAAAATCGCGATCTGAGCTCGTTTCGACCTCCAAACGCACTATCGCAGTGCTTGTGCAGGCTATTTCGTCCTTTTGTGCCAAAGGTATATCCCAGTTTCTGTTCACCAGTTTAAGCGTCTCAAAGTCTCCTACAGGTCTAGCAGAACTCGTTTGGGTTGTTCCGTTCAACTTTTTGAGATACAGTCAATTTTCTACATCAAGGTATTTTAGTCACCGGCCATGGCTGAAAGCAGTGATGTATTCCGTATGTTGGCTGTTGAGGATAAGTTGGATGGTACCAACTACCCATTATGGGCTTATATGATGCGACATGTACTGGTTGCAAAAGGATTGTGGAACATTGTGCAGGGTGTTGAAAGACGTCCTGTTACACCTGTAACGACAAGTACTGCAAATACAGGTGTTGGAGCTGATGAAGATGGTGTCGAAGATGATATTCCGCACATTCCTGTTCGTGCTGTTGTTTTTGTTGCACCTACTGCAGAGCAGATTTGTTGGGATGGCAGAGATGCCCAGGCACATGCATTGATAGCTTTGTCTGTCAAACGTGCCATTATTCCTCACATTCGCTCTTGCAGAACAGCAAAGGATGCTTGGGATACACTTACCACTTTGTACCAAGCTAGGAATGAGGCTCGTGTTGCTTACCTCCGAAAACAGTTGATCACATGAATGAACGTGATTCTATGGACAGTTTTCTTACAAAGATCAAAGACCTGAAGGAACAATTGATTTCTGCTCATGAGGTTATACCAGATAGCTCACTTGTGCAGACCGTTCTGAATGGTCTTCCTGATTCATATCAGAGTTTTGCCTCTACTCTTCGGTTGATGATGAAAGGCAATCCGAATGCCTTGTCATTTGAGGAATTAGTCTCTGTTCTGTTGCAGGAAGATCAGTCCAGGCAGAACAGGTCCATTATGCGTGTTGCAGATCAAGCTTTCCTAGCTAGTCAGAAGGGCAAAGGAAAATGGAGCTCTTCTACTAGTAAGCAGAAATCTGCAAATGCTGCATAATCGAAGAACCAGGATAAAGATGAGAAGAAATAAAAAAAGCAGAAATTGTTCTGCAAGTACTGTAAAGGAAATGATCATATTATAAAGAACTGTCCAAAACTGGCTGCTAAAGAGGCAAAGAAGAAAGAGGCTGGAATGGTTGTTGCAGAGGCCTCTACACCAAAAACAGAGTCTGCAAATCTTGTGCAGGAAGAAGAATGGGCATTTACTACTGTCTGCAGTTTTGACCCATCTTCTCATGATCAGTGCATGTCTGCAATAGACTCAGATGTTTGGTACTTTGACAGTGGGGCGACCAAACATATTACCTCGCAACGCAGTTTCTTCTCTTCACTCGAGCCTGCCCCTACAGGGAATACTGTCACATGCGCCAATAACTCCTCTTATCCTGTTATGGGAGTTGGTAAGATCATTCTGACTACTGCTGATGGTAGTTCTTTCACTTTGTCAGATGCTTTATTTGTGCCAGGGATAAAAAAGAACCTGTTATCAGTTTCTACATTAGCCAAGATTGGCTTGGTTGTGAAATTCGTTGATGACAGGTGTGCAGTCCATGATCTCTCAAATGGTAATGTGATTATTGCTTCTGGCATTTTATGTCGTGGGCTGTATAAGCTCATAGTCTATGAAAGATCTGTGAATGATTCGGCATGTGCAGTTCATGATTCTCAGGCTATGTCAGATGCAAAGCTTTGGCATGCACGCTTTGGTCATCTGAATTTTGCTAGTTTGTTACGCCTGTAGAAATATGAAATGGTGTCCTCTTTGCCCAAACTTGAGGCACCTGGAAAACATGTTTGTGAAGGCTGTATTTTGGGCAAAATGCAATGTTCTTCCTTTCCAAAAGATGGTTCAGTTCAGGCTACGCAGAAATTGCAGCTTGTACATAGTGATGTCTGTGGTCCTATGCAGACACCCTCTTTTGGAAATTACCTTTACTTCGTGACTTTCATTGATGATTTTTCCAGGCATGCATGGGTATATCCACTCAAAGCAAAGTCCGAAGTGTTCATGTGCTTCAAACAGTTTTTGGTTTTGGCTGAAAATCTGTCAGCATGTAAAATGGGCACCCTCCGTTCTGATCGAGAGGGAGAATATATGTCTTCAGATTTTAATGCATTTCTGGTTGAACGTGGGATAAAATACCAGTGTACAGTGCCGTATACACCTCAACAGAATGGAGTTGCTGAACGAAAGAACAGGTCACTCATGGAGATGGTGAGGTGCATGGTCAAAAGTCAGGCTTTACCACATAGTTTCTGGCTTGAGGCTGTCATGTGTGCAGCATATGTACTGAACAGGTGTCCCACTAACGCATTGCAGTCTATCACTCCATATGAGGCTTGGCATGACCACAAGCCATCTGTTGCTCATCAGCGTGTTTTTGGTTGTTTGGCATATGCATTAGTGCCTGAACAACATCGCAGAAAATTGGATGATAAGGCAGTAAAATGTATTTTTGTTGGGTACAGTTCTGAAAGTAAAGGCTATCGTCTGTATCATCCACAGACTAAACGCATTCTGGTTAGCCGTGATGTTGTCTTTGTGGAAGATGCTATTCAGCCATTGCTTTCATGTACTAAGGAGACATCTGTTAGCTCCAAAGACATGTATGATACTTTGATGCCTCTTTTTACAGGTGGACAGGCTAGTGCTGGTCCTAATGAGGCAACTTCTCAGCCTTTGCAAGTTTCATATGATGATGCAGATCATTCCATTTCTGATGCAGATTTACATGATGCACTTGTTGATGAAAGAGCTGATATTGAGCAGGCAAAAACTATGCCAAAATGGCTGGTGCAAACTTTGCGTGATAGCAAATTAGATGCACCTTTGTCATATCGTACTCGTTCAGGCTCTCATAGTGCCTCCTTTGCATCAGATTGCTATGCTATGGCTGCATCTAGTCTCTGTGATGAGAATGAGCTTGTTTCTTTTGATGAAGCACAAAATTCAGAAAATTGGATGCCTGCTATGCAATCTGAATATGATGCTATAATGAAGAATGGTACATGGTCTTTATGTGACTTGCCTCCTGGCAAGAAGGCCATTGGCACTAAGTGGGTATACAAGCTGAAGCGTAAACCTGATGGTACAGTTGACAGGTATAAGGCTAGGCTTGTTGCAAAGGGTTATGCACAGGAAAGAGGCATTGATTTTGATGAGACCTTTGCACCTCCATGCCGTATGACTACTGTTCGGAGCATTTGTGCACTTGCAGCCCATCATGGTTGGAATGTACATCAGTTGGACATTAAAACAACATTTCTGAATGGTGACTTGCATGAAGAAGTGTATGTTTTTCAGCCTCGTGGCTTTGTGCAGAAAGGGCATGAAAACCAGGTTTGCAGGTTAAAGAAGGCATTATATGGTTTAAAGCAAGCACCACGTGCTTTGCATGAGAAGATACATGCTATCTGATTGCACATGGTTTTGAGAACAGTCCAACTGAAAGCACTTTATATGTTAAACGTGCTAATGATGTGCTTCTGATCATTGTTGTCTATGTTGATGACATGCTGCTCACTGGTCCTATTGAGACACATATTGCTGATTTTAAGGCTGATTTGCATGCCTCATTTGAGATGTCTGATTTGGGGCATTTGCATCACTATTTGGGCATTCAGTTTATGCACGTTGATGGTGGAATGGCTTTGTGTCAAACGAAATATATTGACACATTATTGCAACGTTTTGGCCTTGAAGACTGTAAGCCTATTGCCACTCCTATGGAGACAGGTTTACGATTGAGTCTTCATGATGCTGGAGATGCATTTGATGTTGTTCTCTATCAGCAGGCTGTTGGATGCTTGATTTACTTATGCATTACTCGGCCGGATATTCAGTTTGCTGTCTCACAGATGAGCAGGTTTATGCATTGCCCAAGTGTCACGCATTGGAAAGCGGTTAAGCGCATCTTTCTCTACTTGAGTGGTACTCGGCTACTTGGGTTGTTTTATCCCAAGGGGGGATCACTACCGCCAGATTTGCATGCTTTTTCTGACTCAAATTGGGCTGGTTGCTATGACACTCGTGTGTCCACCAGTGGTTTTTGCTTCATGCTTGGTAGCTCATGTATATCTTGGTTGAGCAAGAAGCAGCCTACTGTGGCCACTTCCAGTTGTGAGCCTGAGTATAGGGAAGCTTTCACAGCGACTGTTGAGTGTGTGTGGCTCAGACGCCTTATGGCTGATTTGGTGTTGGCCAGTCTTCTGCCACCACCATCTTCACTAACAGTCAGAGCGCATTGGCAGTTGCGAGGAACCCTGTGTTCCATGCTCGCACTAAGCACATTGAGGTGCATTATCACTATGTCAGAGAGAGGTTCTCTGCTGGGGAGATCAGCTTGGCATATGTGCCCACGCAGGAGAACATTGCAGACCTTTTCACGAAGGCTCTGCCTAGGGAGAAGTTTGAAGCTTTCCGCAAAGCTTTGGGCTTACTTCCTTTTGTGGAGTGATTTCCACATAGCTTGGCACTTCCTTATACATGAGTGCCAGCTCCTTGTTCACCGCATCACTCCCAGGGGGGATTTGTTGATATATTTAGGTAGTGATGTGTGTGAACACTCTAGGACTGCCGGGGCACTTTTTTCCCTCTTTAGGAGGTTTTTTTCCCCCGGCTTGTATATACGCCTATTGCCCTAATGGGCTACTTATCTTTGTACATTCTCTAGTAATACATTCAGTATTGTGTGTTTGTGCTCCAAGCTTCTTCTTCTTCCTTGTGGTGTTCGCGTGCTTCCGCAGACGTCTATCTCCAACAAAGGATTCAAGCATGATGGACCACTAGAGCTTATCCATACAAATATATGGGGACCAACAAAAGAAGGATCAATCAATGGCTCTAGGTATTATGTTCTCTTTATTGATGATGCTATAAGATGGATAACTCTGTATGTCTTGAAGGAAAGATCAGAAGTATTTGGAGCCTTCAAACATTTTCATGCATATGCAGAAAGAGTTATAAGTCAAGAGCTCAGGAGACTAAGGTCTGATGGAGGGGGAGAATACTTCTCCCAAGAATTCAATGATTATCTTTGGAATGCAGGTATTAAGAGGGAAATAACTTGCAGGAATACACCTCAATAGAATGGGGTAGCAAAAAGAACAAATAGAACTTTGGTTGAGTCTGGTAGGGCTATGATAAAGGAGAAAAATTCTCCAAATTATTTATAGGTTGAGGTTGTGAATATAGCCATATATCTTGTGAATAGATTTCCATGTACAACTCTCAATGGAATGACCCCTTATGAAGCTTGGTGGGGTAAGAAACCAACACTAGATCATTGTAAAGTGTTTGGATCAATTGCCTATGCTTATGTACCATTACAACTCAAACATAAGCTTGAACCAAAGACTGAAAAATATGTGTTCATTGGATATGATGAAAAGCAAATGGGTTATAGGTTATGGAATCCTCTAACTTAACAATTTTTTGTTTCTAGAGATGTGACATTTGATGAACTGAAGAGTTGGTATGCGGAACAAAGTCAAAATGTTGAAACATTTGAAGAAGGAGTTCATTGCTTCCTTTCACAAATGCATCCCCATCTCTCCACTGTACCCCATCGACTTTTCTCTCCCCTCACATTTCATGTAAGTTGAATCTCCCCAAAATTTATGTTTAACATTTGCACCTCATCTCTTCCTTCAGGCATTTAGCTTGATGTATCCTCATATAGTCAATCCATCATATGACATGGGCATTTAGCTAGAAGCACTTAGCTAAGGTGTATCCCCGTCAAAGCATGATTTGAGAATTATTGTTGCGCTTTGTACAAAGCTATGGTGCATGCACCTAACATCGACCTCTTAGATCTTGAGACTGCACATGAGGATGCTCGGGTGCCTTCCATGGATCACTCATCCGTGTATGATAGTCTTTACAGCATGGGGAGCCAACCATTGTACATGTTTTTCCCACCCTCTCTATCTGCTTCCACTGGGAGAGAAGGGTCGAGAGAGTCTCACAGTGTCCATTACATGCCCATCAAGCTCCAACGGTTGGACTCCCAATATCCTCTACCTCTGGCATGCAACCGATCCTGTTGGATTATGCGAACACCCGTGCCTTTTCTTTTGCCATCTCTCACTTTATCCGGCATCCTGATTCCTCATCCAAGCTCACCCACTCTGCATATATGCATCAGCATTCCTTCACCGTCTCTGTTAGAGCTCTTTTTAGAGGAGGTCCTTCGTCGTGTAGGCATTGCCTATCTGGGACACGTTGCTTGATTTGAGGTTCTTGGAGATTCCCTTCAAGAAACATTGGTCTCTTTTCCAGACTTCTGAGCGGCACCCTAGAGATTTTCATGAACTCAGGCGATGGGATCTCCTGTGGATTTGCGGCTTCAGCCTTCCATCCTCTCACACGTACTCAGGCCTCTCACCCTAAGAGCTAATATGTCAGCATTAACACCTCTTTGGTCCCTCCATCTCGGTCCACTGTCACCACCTCCTATAGCTATTCACCTTCTTGTTCCTCTTCCAACCCTTGGATTACCTCACAAGAAAGGTTGCAACTTGCATGTATCATGCCTTTCGTGAGAAGTCCTATCCTTACTGAGATCAGCTCTGTCGCCGGTCGGCACACTTCCAGTTGTGCACTTGCACCAATAACTATGTGGTTGCAACATCTTTCAGAGTCGGTCCTCAACAGCAACCTCGATCTCAACCATTCCCTTTTCTTTTTGTTTGTTGCCCCATAGCATGGTTCCTCATCCTTCTGTACTACAGCTCGTGTAGAGGATGTCTCCTTCCCCCTAGCGCTTCCTCCTCTGTGATGCATGCATCTTCTCACCCCTTTGCATCCCAACATCTTCGCACACATGATGATCCCACTGCCCTCACCGTTCTACCCTCTGAGGAGCAAGGTATTGGAAATGATGTATAGAATCTCATTAACAATGAGAAATTGATATACCTCCTGATGTAGATCCAGTGCCAGAGAATGTGGATAATTGGGTAAGAAGATATACACATCCTAGGAGGTATGTGAACAAATATGACCTCTCTGTACATTAAATTATGTTATCAGAATAGGGTGAGCCTCTCACCTATAAAGGGGCAAAGCTATGTGAGGACAAGTAGAAGTGGGAGTTAGCCGTGCAAGAAGCAATAAAGGCCTTGCATGCAAATGATACTTGGGACTTGGTTGAGTTTCTCGAAGGTAGGAAGGCCATTCCCAACAAGTGGATATACAAAACCAAGACTGTTGATGGCAAACCCAAGTATAGGGCAAGGCTGGTTGCTAAGAGATATGCCCAAAAAGACGGCATTGATTTCCAAGAAGTGTTCTCTTTCGTGGTTAAAATGACCACATTATATGTGCTATTCGCTCTCACAGTTGCTTGGGTTTGGAGTTATTGCAAATGGATATTAAAACAGCCTTTTTGTATGGTGACTTTGATGAAGAACTGTACATGAAAAAGCCAGAAGTATATGCTCTTCCTGAAAAGGAGCATCTAATGCTGAAACAAGCCACCCGACAATGATATAAAAGGTTTGATGCATTTATGCTCAAGCATGGGTTCAAAGCCACTGTTTGTACACTAAAAAAGATGAAAATAGAAGCCCAATCATTCTTGTGGTATATGTAGATGATATGTTTCTGTTGGGAAGAAAAAGAGAACTCTAAATTCTCTAAAACAGCAGTTGAACTTTGCATTCTCAGTAAAAGACCTTGGGGAAGCTGAGCATATACTTGATATGCGAATAAAAAGGGATAAGCAGCAGCATACTTAGCATTTATCCCAAGAAAATTAATTGAAAAACTGTTGGACAGATTTAATGTGGCTCATGCTAAGCCTCTTTGAGTGCCATTGCAGCCACATGTTAAGCTTTCCAAGGATAACTGTTTGAAAGATGACGATGTAATCAACTATATGAAGAGTGTTCTATGTTCTATATGCTTCAGCTTGAAGTTCCCTTATGTATGCCATGGTTGCCACTCGGCTAGACATTGCTCATGCAATGGGAGTTGTTAGCAGCTTCTAATCTTGGCAAAGCTCATTGGGGGGCAGTCTAATCTATCTTGAGATATTTGAAAGGGAAGAAAGGTAAATGCTTATGTTATGGAAAGGGTCCATTGGAATTGAAAAGATTTTGTGATTCATACATGGAAGGTGATATGGACACTCGCAAGTCCACAAGTGGCTATGTATACACCTTTGCAGGAATTGCTATTTCATGGTGCTCTAGACTTTAGAGAATAGTTGCACTATCTACTACAGAGGTGGAATATATATCAGTCAAAGAGGCTTCCAAGGAAGCCATTTGATTAGCCCTCTTGTGCATTGAGTTTGGGATGCCTGAAAAGGCACCTGATCTTGGATGCGATAGCCAAAGGGCCATATGTTTGGCAAAGAATGGCATGTTCCATGCTCACACAAAGCATATTGATCTAGATACCACTTCATCATAGAGGTGTTAGAGGATGGCCTGATGACTTTGATCAATATTTACTTAGCTTAAAGGAGCCTCCTTGGTTGATGAGTAGAGAAATCCATAGATTGCTTAGGCAGAAGGATTCAAAATTGTAAAAGCTCTCCCCCTTCAAGCATCGTAGGGTGTTTGTTGTGAAAAACAATAATGAAAAGCAAGAAGATTCCTCATGAAGGGGACGAAAAGGTCATCGGCCTGCTTTGTTCCTCTCTCTAGTCTTCTTGTATCATTTTCCTTTTTACTAATTGAAAGCACTTTTGTCAAAAAAAGGGACATCTAGTCATGGATAACAATGTAAAGTCTTGACAACCAATAACTTCAAGATACATAGTTTCGCTCCACACTTAGTTGTTAGTACGCATAATTGGATAACTCTTAAAAAATTACCAGTCCTCTTAAGGCCATTGCTTTTTAGGTACAGGTTACAGCACAATGAGATCATGCATGAGTTCCTTGCAAGTTCACAGCTCATACACATGGCCAATCCAGCTATGAACTGTCATTTGGCTCTATTATTAGAGGTACCCCATCTACATAGCATCACACAAAACTTTCACAGATCATCACATTTCCTTGATGTTCACCTCATACTGTATGCAAGACTTTCAAAGTGCCTTCAAAGATGTATTCACTGTTCAAGACTAGAAATTATACCAAACCATGCGAATAAATTATAAAATGAACATTATAATCTTTCTAAAGAATTCAACTTTCTTCCCTTGTGTCAAAAAGGATGGAAGAGAGATGATCTCTGCATAACCATCCATGATTAGGGGAGTGAAGATCCAGTAGTATACAAATTGGAATCTAGCAAAATGATAGCCAAGGCAAGCCCCAGATTAGACTTTAGTGACTTTCAAACTGGCAGTCGCAGCAACCTTTAGTAGTAGGTTGAGAAATGATCTCTGTATAATTGTCCACGAATAGGGGTGTCATGGTCCATTAGTATACAATTTGGAATCTAACAAAATGATAGCCAAAGTTCAAGCCCAAGGCAGGCCCCAAATTTGATTCTAGTGACCTTCAGACTGGCAGTCTCACAATGGCGATGCAGAACGGTGCCAAAATCCAACATCTAGGCTTGACCTTTGTTCAAAGGGAAGTCTCCAAAGAAAGCCTGAGATTTAAGCTATACATAGTTTTTTCACATCTGAATGCTAACAGGAAAGAAAGAGGACCTCACAAGCTGATCATAAGAGATTCATCTTTTACATGTCTTCTATTCATCATGAAGCTTTTCTCCAATTCTTGACAACGTTAGCAGAAATCGTCTGAACAATGATTCCAACACCATTGTGGACCTGGATGAGAACCTTTTACGCAAAATAAATGTGTCTCTCCTTCACCTCTCGATAAGATAATCTCATCCGATGACAACTGAACCTCATATCCAGCACCATGTTTCTCATATGTGCCATCACTTCCTCTATTCATCCTCTTGACAATGTTGCCTATAAAAGGTTCATCTACAAGATGTTCAAAAGCATTGTAGCTTTAAACTCAAACAACCAGGGAAAAAAATAGTCTACTTATTATGAACAAGAATACCCCAAACACGAAACTGAATCATACAATTGAACTAGCCCAAACACGAAATAACCAGGAAAATAAATGACCTACTTATTATGAATAAGAACTAGCCCCAAAGTCCTTCCATTAAGAGAAGAACAATAAGTTGATTTATTTCAACAAAATTCCGCTTTGAAACTGACCTGATGTTGAGTTGAAATGCTGGATGAGCCGATATGCACAGTCCTTCCACCATTGTAGCTCGTTCTCTTTGGAATGCAATTCATGTAGAGCTAGCTGTAATCTTGACTCCAATTCTAATATCCTCTCCTCTTGTCTCAGCTGGAAAACATCCCAAAGCTTCCTTTCTAAATCTATCAAAGATGTAACATCATCAACATTGTCTTCCTCAAAGTCATTATCATCTTCAGAGTCCCATTCATCCGCATCCTGTTGTTCGCCATTGTCTGTGCTCCTTACAGTGTTCTTGAATCTGCTTGTTGCTGTGTTCCTTTGCACACATTGCAATACAGCTCCATCCTTCTTTCCACAGTTGTGTGCATAAAGCTGCCTCTCCATCACTCCTGTTAATGAGCCATGCTTTCTCGTCTGCACTTCACAAGGGTGACTTCTAGGTGAGGTATCTGTGTGTCTTTCAAACTTTGAAGCAGCAGATTCTTGTTTAACTTTATCATTGCTTATGATCCTAAAACATTCATCATCATCAGTAATACTATTATCCATGCAAGAACGAAGTTTCCTTTCTTCTAGTTCTTTCCTCATATCACAGATCAAATGCTTTGTTTCCTGTAGAATGTTTTCCATTTTGTTGATCTCTTTCTTGCCAGAAGAGACCATAAAGCAGACAGCCATTGCAAGTCCAAAACTGATGAATCCTTCACCTATAAAATCAAATTGAAATAATCAGTGATTCAATATGAAAGTTTTTCCTTTTACCCTAATGATTTGGCAGAAAAGCTGAGAGTACAGCTGAACAGGGAATCACACCAGTATCCCTATTGGAATGTACCCCTAGATAAAGAGCCTTAATAATCTACAACATCAATCAAGCTAAGTTTCCAAAGCCAACCAGTGATTTAATTTAATTCAAATATTTTGTAAACTGAGACTAAGACCATTTCTAAATATAAGATAATAACTAAACAGGGTATTACAACAGTGTCCCTCTTGCAACTTAGAACTGGATAGAGAGCCTTAATAATCAACACAATCAATCAAACTAAGTTCCCAAAACCAACCAGTGATTCAATTTCATTCATATCTTTTTCAACTGAAACTAGGACCGTTTTAAAATACAAGATAATAACTAAACAGTGTATTACAATACAACAGTGTCCCTCATGTGATTTGACCTGGATGGAGCACTTTGACAGTCGACAAATCCATTTCAAGGACTCTAAAGAAAGTTCAGAGAGCTAAACATAAAACCTCACCATAACATGTTTCAGATTATCTCGTTTAGTAGCAAATCGGTTCAAAGAACTAAACATAAAACCTCACCATAACATGTTTCAGATTATTGTTTGGATGGCTTTTGCAATCTCTGTCATGTAATGCTAGATTTTTTCTGTTCTTTGTGAGATCCCCTCACATATTTTGTACATTTTTCCATTATCCACCTATGTGGGCATACATGTCATTATAATCAAACCTCAGTCTCACTACATTTATTATTTTAAGACAATGTGATGGTTCATAATATGTACATTAACTTGAATCTTTATTGAACCTCACGACCTAAGTTTTTGACCATTTAATTGACTAGTCTTTGTAAGTCACGGCTGACTGACTTATATTACAACAAAGTTATTTTATCCCAGAAAACATCAAACCATCCTGAAAAATCAATGTGCCCACTTTTTCTAGAAAGAAAACATTTTCTTGGCTTTTAAGACTTTTGAGAGAAAGGAAACAGAGAATGAGAGAGAGAGAGAGAGAGAGTAAATGAATCAAAACTTGATCGATGAAAGCTGAGTGCTTATATCTGATTAAACAATAAATGGGCAAAGTTTAACATAGCTGAAATTATTGCGAAGAAAAAGGATGATGAATGAATTCTATAGCTGTCAATGGGTCATTGACAAGAACTCCAACAAAAAGGCTAAAGCCAGACTCTTCTTGTGTTGGATTTTCAACAAGCAAGCTATGAAAAATAAAAAGAAAAAGAGAAACAGTAGACTATAAACTGAATGAAAATTCATAAGAAAGAAACTGAGCTTATCTAAAAGAAGCCACACAATGGTATGACTAGATATAAAATTTGTAAAGATTACAACTAAGGGAAAGGGCTCCTAATGAGGGACAAAAGTTCCCTGGCATACCTAAGTGTGTTCACACATCACTATCATAATATAATAGTAAATCCACTCTAGGAGTGATAAAATTAAAAAAGAGCTCGCACTTGTGTTTAATACTAGGCTATATGAATTGTGAACAATCCACAAAAAGGAGTAAGCCCAAAGCTTTGTAAAAAGCTTCAAACTTCTCACGTGATAGAGACTTTATGAAAAGGTCTGCACGATTTATGTAGGTGCACAAGCAAGATGATAACTTCAACAAAGATTCTCACTTTGACATAATGATTCTCACTTTGCACCTCAATGTGTTCTATGTGAGCATGGAACATAGGGTCCTTTGCACTTGCCAATGTGCTCTAACTCTCGGGAAAGATGATGGTGGACAATGATTGACCGACAACCAAGTTTGAAAGCTTTCCTATACTTCATCTCACACTAGAAACAATTGAACGGTGTTAATTTAATGTCCAATAATGTACATTCCAAAACATCGTAAGCCACAAGTGAAAAGATGATGGAGCTGGTTGTCATATGATACGTAAGAGCAAAGATCACATCAAAATCAATGTCTTTCTCTTGATCATATGTTTTTGCAATGAGTCTAGCATTATAGCAATAAATTATCCTATTGAGTTACATTTCAGCTCTTAGACCTATGTAGCGCCAATGGCCTTCTTGCCAAGAGCCAAATCACATAATCACCAAGTTCATAATAACATTGAATTCCCAATGCTTTGCAACCATCCAATTTTCTAACCTTTGTGCTTTGTCAAAAGAGAGACTCATTCATCACAAAGAGTAGAGACAACTACTGCATAACAATGCAATGCAAAAGAGGCGCTTGTAGAGTTGTAATAAGGTAAAGGTGCATCTAAATTAGTCTTCACCAAAATCCACATATACCATTTTGGCATAGATTTTACCTCTTCAGCACCTCCTCTCCCATGAATATGTGCATCATATACATTTGCATAAGAAATGGAATGATGTATGTACTCATTCAAAACCTATGAAACCTCAAAAATTGCCTCAATGAGAGCTACATTCAAATAGCCACCATTAAAAAAATGCATCAAAGTGTCATAAACATCATTTGAGCTTGTTGACATCTCTAAATTACATGAGTAGAGGCTGCATTGCATCCTTCATAAAGACTTCATCTTGGCTAACAAAAATGCATTTAATTTGTGGATGATATAGACCATGCCTTTGCTTATAAAATTCTACCTGATAAAAACACATTTAAAAACTTTTATCTTCCTATTTTTAGCATTGTTGTCATGACACTAATGCATATGAAAAAATGCCAAGAAATGCAAGTGAGCAATAAATGGTTTATGTATGTGCCAAGTTTGAGAAGAAGGATAGATTCCAATGCTTTAGTGGGACACTTGCGATACACATAACAACTTGAGCTAGAAAGTATGAGGTAAGGCTTGACTCTTGACTAGGCATCTTACCATTTCCATAAGAGGCTTTCCACTCAACATTCTATTGATGTTGAAAATCAATGTACAGTGAAGTTCTAACCCATACTCAATCCAAAATGCAGTAAATTCCAAACACATGAACTCCCCCCTCTGTATGAGAACAAAGGATGCCCAATTTATTATTTTGTGTGTTGTTCAATAGTTTTGATGGTTGCGGCCCATGGTAGTGCACATTAAAGCCACAATGATGATGCACAATAATCTAGCATTTGTGTTGTGTTTACCCAAGAAGAAAGATAGGCATAAGTATACACACCAACGGAGCACACATGCCCAAGAGACATATGTGAAAAATATTGATATGACTCCAAAAAGAAAATAAAACCTAAAACACACTCAACTCATACTCGACAAAGAGAGCCTTCCAATGGTGTTGAGGAATAGGCTAAAGATGAAGAAAGTTATGTGAGGCTTACTCACAAACTCCAAGACTCCTCCAAATGTGCACAAGAGAGCATAAACGGACACACTCCAAGGCTTATGTAGAGGTCCTTAAAAAAATAGTTAAACCATTGTCAAGACTAAGGAGCAAGAAGTTACTATTCTCTTGGAGCGCCGAAGCACAAATTGCATTCAACAACCTAAAGTAAAGGTTATGTACTGCATCACTCTTAAAGGTTCCTAATTGATCACTTGAGTTCTGTGTGCATACAGATGCAAGTCTTCACGAAGTTGGAGCGACTTTGGTGCACACGTCAATGCATAAAAAAGTAGACCAGCCCATTGCTTATGCAAGTAGGCTACTCATAAAGGCAAAAAGAAACTATAGCACAACCAAAAGAGAAGTTTTGGCCATCATATTTGCACTCCAAAAGTTCTGGCACTACTTCTTAGGTGTACATTTTATTGTCATTTTTGAACATCAGCCATTAAGGTATTTAATCAATAGGCCACAAGTAGAAAGCCGAGTATGGTGTTGGTTATTACTTTTTCAAAAGTATGATTTTGAAATTCACATAAAACCAGATAAGGAACATTACATGGAAGAACAAGTGTCAAGGATAGCCAAGGGCGAAAAGCCAACAAGTATTGATGATGAGCCTATAAATAGCAACCTCTTTCTTGTTGCTTCTCAATTTGATTTGTATGAAGAGATAGAGCGATTCCTCACTTTAAGAGAATTTCCCCCCAGCAAGACTCCATTGGAAAACTTCCTTTTATAAGTATTACCCATATAGTATTCTACATAGATGTGTTTATTCACACGAAGTAAGCCTTTGCTTGAAGTTGTGTGCAATGAAGGACATCTCAAGGAGAGAACTTGGCACACAAAATTTTTCGTAAAGGTTTATGATGGCCTCATCTCTACACAAATGCCACCAAGTATGCCAAAGAATGCAACATTTTTCGAAGGTATGCTTCTCGTCCAACAAGGTTAAATTTTCAACCATTGGTGATCTCAACTAGATGGCAAGGCCTATCAACCTAACAGGTAAACCCGACAATAAGAGATACATTTTGATGGCCACCTATTACTCAACCAAGTGGGTAGAGGTTAAGACCACTTCGGATTGCACCTCATCAATAGTGGCTAAGTTCATGTGTAAACGGGTTTTTTCATGATTTGAATGCCCACTTCAAGTCACTAGTGATAGGGGCACTCATTTTGTGAATGAGTTGTTACGGCACATTTTTGACGAGTACAAGGTCTATCACAAGAAGTCATGTGCCTACTACCCTAGAGCTAAAGGGCAGGTTGAAAGCTCCAATAAAATCTTGATTGGGTTACTACAAAAGCTCTCTCTAGATAACCAAAGCTCTTACCCACGAGCTTAGCAATCTGGGCATTCTCAACTACAAGAAGGGGTACTACTAGTGAAAGTCCCTTTTTAATGGTGTATGGTAAGGAAGCACTTTCTCCTTTTGGGTTCATCGTCGGGAATGGATTCGAAGAAAGATCTTCTTACATTGACCCTCGCATAAGAAGGCTAGAATCATTGGAAGAGTGTAGAGAGACAACAATAAGAAGGTTGCAGACTAAGCAAAAAGAGTGCAAAAGAGTCCACGACAAGCATTTGACGACAAAAGAGGTAAAAGAAGGATCTTTGGTTTTCGTATGCCGAAAAGCATTTGAGTTAAAAAGAGGCAAAAGAAGGACCTCTGGTTTCCGTCTGCCAAATCCCGTGAGCATCCACTAAACTAGCACCTAAGTGGGTTTTACAAAGTGGTAAAGTTACTTCCTTCATGCGCAGTACAAGTGGGTTTTACAGAGTGGTAAAGTTACTTCCTCAAGGCATAGTACAACTTGAAAACTTGCAGGGTAAAAAGCTTCCCTTCATTAGCATTTCCAAGGTAAAGACCTACTTCGGTGGAAGTATGTGATATGAATAATCACTCCATTGTATATACCATCAATTCAATATGTATCCAACCAGATGGCATTTCTTCTATTAGAAAAATAGAATCATTGTTAGGGTGTGTTACCTGGCCTTCTTCTTTACTCGAAACTATCATTAATCTCTATTGCTTTCTTTTTTACTTCTTTTTTTGAAGGATCTAGGAAACAATAACATCATACCAAGATAACTACAGCTACTCAATTGATGAGTGCTACTCAATCTTCTCTACGAGGGCAACCACCCAAAGGAGAACCTCCAATCACTAATTTTTACACTAATCAAGGACAAAAGAGGCAAGAGGGAAGGCCTCGTCAAAACTGCCCACCCAGACCCCTAATGTGTTTTCGTTGCAGGGAATATGATCATTGTAGAATCAAAATTTTTCTAAAGAACATGAAAGACTAACTCTCTCGGCACCAAGGAGCCCAACTTCTAGAAAGAGGGAGCCAAGGAGCCCAACTTCTGGAAAGACGGTGCCAAAGGAGCCAAGGAGCCAACGAGGGCACCAAGGAGCCCAGTTTTTGGAAAGAGTGCGCCAAGGAGCCCAACTTCTCGAAAGAGGGCACTAGGGAGCCAAACTTCACTTTTTGGGCACGAGGACACCCAATGGGACATCATGGGCACCAAGGCACCCAATTTCACTTATGATCAAAAGACAAAGTGGACCAAGCCATGACAAGGCGAGGAGGCTACAGAGGATGACAAGGTGGGCAAAGTGAATCTCAACCATTCAGCACTACAAGACAAAGTCTAGTACTAACGACTAGCAAATGTAATTGTCCTAGTACATTCACTCCCCACTACTCCTATATGTAACAGAACCTCCTCTTGTATCTCATCCCTTGTCTATAAGAGGAAGGCTTTTCTAGAGAAGAGGAGATATAGATATAGAGGATAGAGGATACCAAGAGAGAGAGAGGTGTATGAAGTGATAGGTATGGCTCCTACATCTTGTTTAGGAGAAGAGCTAGCTCATAAGCCCATCAACCAACTCAGACTCACTGTCTTACTCGTACCTTGGAGCCAAGAAGTCCCTGCTAGTTGGTGCTAGCACGAGGGCACCTTGGACTTTGGGAGCTCAGTAGACAGTGTAGTTCACCGTTGTCATGGCTCTCGTGTTTGACTAAATACATTCTACTTGTTGTGCCGTCATTGTTCAAGTATTTCTTAAGAGTTTTTGTCTTCATTGTTCAGGTACTTTCTTAAGCATTCTTCTTCATGTCTTATGAAGTGTGATATCTGTTTGGTGATTGGTGGTATGCTCGAGGAGTAGTGCATTTTGCATTCTCTACACCCACACACAACTTCACCATCTTCATTTGACTAGATACATTCTACTTGTTGTGCCTTCTTTCGTCACTGTTCAAGTATTTTCTTAAGCATTCTTCTTCATGTCTTATGAAGTGTGATATCTGTTTGTTGTTAGGTGGCATGCTCTAGGAGTAGTGCATTTTGCATTCCCTACACCCACATACAACTTCACCATCTACACGTGAAAATTTGGCACTCTCGATGGGAGAGGGCTTCTCGAGATTCCCTCAGTGGTCACTTTGAGAGAATACTCAAAAGGGGTAGCCATTTCAGGCAACTTCAATATTTTGGGTGTATTGTAGTCCTACTTTGCATTCAAGAATATTTTGGGCTCAAGTGTAGCCCTACCTTGCCCTTAAGAATTTTGGGCAAGCGAAGCCCTCCTTCATTCGGAATCTTTGGGAGACTTCATTCCAAAATTTTGGGCACAATGCAGCCCAATTTTGTTGATTTCCCAAAATAGGGAGCCTGAAGTGGGCGATTGTAGCCTCCTTCATGTGTAGCTCAATTTTGTTGATTTCAGAAATAGGTCGACTAAGGTGGGCAATTTCAATCTCTTGCATTCCAAGATCTGAGCACGGTGTAGCCCAATTCTGTTGATTTCCAAAAATAGGGAGACTAAATTGAAGCAATTCTCTAAGAGGTGTTTATCCTTTTCAACTCATTGGAAGCCTCTAATCCTTTGGAATATATAAGCTTCACAACCCTCTCGAGTAAGACTTCCCCAAGATGATCCATGAAACACACTAGAGCTCGTAAAGAGAACGATTTGAGTCCTAAGAAGATACCTACTAAGCCTTACGACCATTTTCAAACATAGGAAACATTAATGGCCAAATTAACAATCGCATTCCGGCTAGGTAATTTGACAAAAAGAACATTAGACGAACTAAAACAAAAAAAATCTAATATTGCATGTAGGAGAGTCTTTTTCAAAATTAATGAAGCATGCAAGGTCACTTGCAAGACTACCAAATGCACCGGGGGACTTCATGATCAAGAAATGGGTGGAGAAAGCTTTGCTCATGTCCACCCAACAAAAATTGCAAGAGCTTTTGTGACCTCACTCAACCTTACAAGAATTCGAGATGGAAGCTACAAGGATAGAAGAAGCACGAGTTCATTTTGGGACCGAACAAGGTAAGAATCCTTCCCAAAATGAAGATATTGTGTCAGAATTAAGGAAGGAGATGGAAGCTTTAAAACCTCAAAAGAACAGGGGGGGAAGACAAGAGTATCTCTGATGGCCTCTCTCAGATATGCAAAAAGTTGGAAGATTTGAGAACTCTAAAGGAGGTACGAGGTGGATTATGGTGTTCTCTTTGTGCTACGCAAGGACACACCTCCAAAGAATGTCCAAGGCGACTGACATGTCATTTCTGCAAAAAATGAGGCCATGAGGCTAAAGACTGTTATTTTTTGAAGGGTCTTGGAAACTAGAATATGGTACGAGGACAACCACAAGCTACTCAATGCCAAATGGGTAAGTGCCACTCGATCTTCTCTATTAGGGCAACCACCCACAAGAGAACCTATAGTCACGTTTCTGTTATGGGGAATATGGCCATTTTCAAAGTAAGTGTTCCCTAACTAAAGATGCCTCACCATGTAAGAATTGTCTGAAAACTAGGGATAATTACACAAAGGAATGTCTAAAATTAGTCCCATCCACGAGTACAAAAGGGAACTTCTATCCCGTGCACATGATTAAGGTAACAGAGAGCAAGGACAATACAGAATCTCTAAGTACGCGAGTTGTCCAACTTGAGGAACTTTCGAGAGTCATGACTTGAGCACAAAGACAAAAAGAAGCCTTGAAAGACAAAGGAAAAGAAACCTAGGACTGAGTTGGTCAAAATAGAGAGAAAGGGAAAAAGGTAATGAGAGAAAAAGAAAATGAAGATAATGAGAGATCAAAACCCACCAAAGGAAGGGACCAAGCATCACGAGAAGAAATCAGGGGGAATGGAAGCTCTCTGGAGCATCCCACTGACAAGGCATATGGAGTGTCCAAGGAGGACTTAAGGCGATTTCATGATGGAACTACTTTCAAAAACAACCAAGAGGGTCATCTCACTACATTTCAGGTCGTGAAGAACACATACCAGCAGGTATCTCTCTACAACTTGCTGGCCATGAGTCCTAGATTTCTAGGAGAGGTAGTTGCTTCTATAAATAGTCTAGGCTCAGGCACCATATTAAGTGGTGGGCAAGGTACTACACTCATATCTCCACATATGCCCATGCCCTCAACTTCCACCTTGTTGGGGGGACCAATGGGCATCTGATGAGCTCCACGAGGAGTTGTTGAAGACGTCAAAAGATTAAAGGTTACATGACATTAAGGTGGAGGACGAAGCACACAATGACATAACATAGGAATTATAGCATAGGAGTTATCTACATATGATCTAAATGAAATAATGGACTTGATACAAGAAACTAATCATGTTTCATGTTTTACAACAGAAAAAAGGAGTCCATAGTTCTAAGAGAACTTGCCAGGGACCATAGAAGAGGTAAATCTACAACAAATATAGAATTGAACCAGGCAGAAGGAAAGAAAGGCGGAAAAACAACAGAGACTATATTTCCAATGGAAGAGGTCCCATTGGGATGGATGCCAGAGAAAAAGCAAGTAATAGCAATTGATGATAGTCCTTCCTTCACTAAAGAAATGTTGTTCAAAGCAGGTTCATGCAGCAAAAAGAAAACCTCGGAACCGGCCAAAGACGTCAACATAAGAGAAGAAGATAACCCACAAAATGTCCTCCTAGCAAGTTGGTTATGAGACTATCCGTTACTTCTCACAGAGATAACCGCATTTATGAATAACTTTAAAGATGTCTTTGCATGGAGTTACAAAGACTTGACAGGCATACCAAAGAAGTTAGAGAAGTTAAAAAGGAGATCTAGAAAATGGAAGAAGCAAGCATCATCGTTCCTATAGAGCGTTCAAAATGGCTATCCTCCATGGTCATTGCTCCTAAGAAGCAATCCAATAAAATCCGAGTTTATGTTGACTTTCATGCACTAAATAAGGTAACTATCCTTGATGGATTCCCCACCCCCTTTTCCGAACAAGTGATCAAAGATGTGGTTGGACACGCACGATATAACTTCATGGATGGTTTTCTAGGGAAGCATGTACTACTACAATTGAGAAGGTACTAGAATACTTACAGCAATTAGAAGAAGTATTTCAGCATTGCAGAGAAATTGGTTTGAAACTTAACCCTAACAAATGTCACTTTTTGGTGACTCGTGGCAATCTGTTAGGGCATGTGGTTTCAGCTCAAGGAATGACTCTTTCCCAGACAAGGTACTCTCAATTCCAATTCTCAAACTCTCCATATCAATAAATGCTAAAGAAGTACAAAGCTTCTTAGGACATACCGGGTATCATTGAAAATTCATACCCATGTATGCAGAAATTGCACGACCACTCTCACATCTCACTAGCAAGAGCTTCCCTTTCCAATGGTTTCAGGAAGAAGCTTCATTCATGTATCTCAAATAGAGGGTTGGCATCTTCCCTTATACTCATTGCACCTGATTGATCTAAGACATTTCATGTACATGTAGATGCAAGTTTATGTGTTGTAGGCACCGAGCGAAACGCACAAACTAGACCAACCAATTCATTATGCAAGTAGGCTTCTCCCCAAAGCAGAAAAAAATTATAGCACCACAAAGAGAGAGGCTCTAGCTATTGTCTTCGCCCTCAAAAAAATCAGACACTATCTACTAGGCATGACATTCACAGTGATTATTGATCATCAAGCTTTAAAGTAGTTGTTAAACAAACCACAAGTTGCAGGAAGAGTATGGAGATAGTTGCTTCTCTTCCAAGAATTGTGCTTCATCTCGTTCATGCACTCTCATGGATGAAGACCTTACAAGATCTTGATTTTTTGTTGTTATCTTAAGTGATACCCTCTTGATAGAAGAACCTCTCTCATACAATAAGGTGAGGTGATCCCGAAACCCTTTCAAGTCCATCATCATGTTCACAGAATTGAGTAAGTGCATGTGAAGCACAATTCAACATTATATAGGACCAAACAAAATCTTTATCCTTTGGCTTGGGAAATCTCCATCATAGTACTTGCACTTTTGGGGTGACTACATTAAGATTTTGTGCACAACAATGAGGGAAACACAAAACAACAAAGTAGGGTACATTAAGATCATCAAAAGTAGAATCGAGTTAGTACAAGTGATACAACTTGTCCATACATGATTATCATGTGAGGGTCAAGAGACGGCACAAGAAGAATTACTAAACTAATTGCAAATATATGTTTGTAAATCAACTCCTAGTGCCACTCCTCCCATGAGTCACTACCTTTGGATTCCACAACCAGAAAATGGCACATTCCTCTCACTAGAGCACACTACAAAAGTCCTCTGCTTGGAGATGTAAACTTCTTGGTTTGTGAAACATGCTTGCAATGCAACTACATAGGTATATTAGAAAAGGAAGGCTCCACCCCCGAGATGGATGGGAAGACACTATGTAAGAAGCTCGGTTACAAGGAAGAGGAGGCTCTCCCATTCACCAAATGTTGGAGGGTAGGAAAAGATCCTTCAAAAAAAAGAGCTCTCATTTTGCAATTCCCCTTCGAAGCAATAAGATCCATTTTCATTCGCAAGAGAGTGGTCTTGAGGGGGCTTGAAGGTCCCCCTATTTACCTAGATGACGATCTCACACCCATGCAAGTAGCACATCGTCGCGCATGCATGCCAAGAGTACATGAGGCTCGTAGAGAAGGGAAGAAGGCTTCGTACAGAGATGGTCGGATCGTCATTGGGGGCAAAGCCATACTATAGGGATTCACGGCCTATGAGTCAGTTGAGGAGATACATCTCGCAGTGTGGAACTGCAATGGCGATTTATGGACACATTCAGAGAGGCTCGAGGAGGTGAGCAAAGATAGAGATATTATTTTGTCGACAGAGACAATGAGAGCCCCGATAGGAGTCTACCTCAGGTGCATGGCTTCCAATGGGAGTCTACGTACAGAAATTGTACATGCCACCACAATACGAGAGGATCCGGGGGAGTAGCGATACTCTTCAGAGATAGATTTCAGAGCAGGATACAGATCATCGCATGGGACTCACATGCCAGATACCTTTGGATCCGATTACAGCTATCACATGAGAGGACCATCTACATTGCATCATGCTATTTTGCACCCTCTAGCTCTCGATTCTCTGTCATGGATCAGAAGGAGGGCTCACCTTATACTTGTCTATCAGAGGAGATCACTGAGTACTCTACTCTAGGGGAAGTCTTCCTCATGGGCGACTTCAACGCCAGGACCGAAAGCGATCACTGCGAGGATTTTGACCCAGGGGATCCAGTCATATTACCCACTCTACAGGAGGAATCTATGGCACGAGTTTCAGCTGATACTACACACACACTCTACGGTACTCACCTACTCAGACTCGGGTCCAGACACCGCCTCGTTATTTATAACGGGATGAGACACTGGCCTATGTCAAGGAGATTGACATGCGTACTGCACTCAATTACAGATGGAGGGAGTATCGTGGATTATATCATGGGACCGAGGGAGGCCACCCACATACTCAGTTCTTTCACCACCCCGCCTATACCCATTGGAGCAGATCACGCATATCTTGCACTATCCCTCAAGGGAGACATTCCCACACACACACCCATGACACGCCCCCCACACACTACCATCCACTTCACAAACGAGCTTGCTCACATACTCAGCCCGAGTTGAAGAAAGCCTTCTTTCGCTTCATCCTAACACCCCACTACCTATACTTACCTCACATATAGCATCCATCCTTCATGCATCCGCCATCGGTTCATTCCCACACACCACCCATTCTAGTCACACACCTCCCCTAGGGACCATGCCACAAAATCCCTTGTATGATGATGAGTGCAAGAGTCTCTATCGTCGACTACGAGCTCAGAGAGCATTGGGAGAGATCACAGAGATGGAGGCTAGAAGACATATGAAGACCCCCACACGCCGAAAGAGACGGGCCTTCGAGGAGGCACAGGAGCTTGAGCTATACCATTTACTTATGAGCAAGGATTGCATTGCTGCATGGCTCACACTACGAGAGTCACAACCGACCACACCTATTGGAGATCCACAGATTTGGCACGAGTATGCTGAGAGACTATATGAGATTCCTGGACAGCCTCCCATCCCCCAACCACCTGGACCACGCCCTACTCGTTCCTCTTTCTTCACAGCAAAGATTATCCAGAGGGCCATTGAGCGACTACAGCATGGGCGTTCGACTGACCACACAGGACTGCAGAGCGAGCACCTCATATATACTGCCTCCACTATAGCTCCATTGATTGCACATGTCTTCGATCTGGCTATAGGGGAGGGCTTCCCACAGGAGTGGACGAGGAACACCATTGTACCCATTCACAAATCTGGGGATACCTTGGACCTAGGGAACTACAGGACTATCATGATTGGTCACACCATGGCCAAGCTTTATGGGACGGTTCTCGAGACAGAGCTCAGCTCATATGCTGAGATGGAAGGGCTACGAGCACGTGGTCAGGAAGGGTTCCGACAGGCTTTCTCCACTATTGATCACATCTTCATTCTGCGTTGCCTCATTGACGGGGCAAAGATGCGAAAGAAGAGATTATACTCCTGCAGTGGATTTCTGCAAAGCCTTCGATATTGTGCCACGGGAGAAGCTTTTTCGGAGACTTCATAGCTTGGGGATACCATCAGAGATGATTTGGGCCATCTACACACTCTATGAGCGGGTGATTGGGAGGGTTCGATGCCCGGGGGACTATCAGAGGCCATTGCTAGCACAGTGGGTGTTAAGCAAGGCTGCCCACTCTCTCCCACTCTATTCGGGCTATACATCGATGAGATTTGAGGACTACATTCTCCGAGCTGGAGGGGAGGGTGCAAACCTCGCAGGTACACAGGTCCACATTTTATTATATGAAGATGGCATTGTATTGATTTCAGAGTCACCCGAGGGATAACAGCGCCACCTAGATGCCCTCCATGAGTTTTGTACACAGAGAGGCTTGACAGTAAACCTTGGCAAGACCAAGGTCATGATCTTCCACACCTCCCCCATGGTCAGGAATGGAGCAGGGTTCACAGTTGGCAGTGGACAGATTGAGGTGGTCACTTCCTATGTCTACCTCGGAGTCATATTCACGAGCTTGCCTAGCCCCTTCAGCATGAGACAGGCAGCCACCGATAGACTCACACGAGGATATGCAGCCTTAGCCATGTTAGAGCGGAGATGTCACCAGGCACACTTCCAGGAGCCCCGCACAAAGGGGTGGCTATTTGACACACTAATCAGACCAGCTATGATGTATGCTGCGACAGTTTGGGCACCAGGCCTCACAGGCACCCAGTGGAGTGCGGTCGAGCGGCCACAAGTACGTATGATCTCACGACTATTTCGCGGGAAACAGTCAGTGCCACATGACATCATCAGGGAAGAGCTAGCTGCACCACCCATGGTGGTAGATGCACTATTCCAGACTATCTCCTTTATTCAGAGGGTGAGGGAGCTCCCTACAGAAAGACTCACACACAGAGCTTTTGAGGCATCTATACAGATATCAGAGTCAGGATATGAGAGAGCTTGGTACACTCAGGTTAGAGCGTGGTTTGATAGTCATGGACTTGATATGGATAGATTGCCGCCTTTTCAATATGACCCAGACTCACCTCACATCCACCTCTCGCATCATGAGAGGAATCTTGTGCTGAGACAGAACCTTTGGAAGCTCTACATTAGTCAGACATGGCACACACCACACATGGGATCGAGACTATCCCACTATCGAGACAAGTTCTTGAACATACTAGAGGATGGTTTGATCCAGCGACCATGCTACATGGATACCTACATGCCTCATAGCTCAAGGGTAGCGATTGGCCAGTTCAGGGTCTCATCACACCAACTAGAGATTGAGATAGGCAGAGACACAGACATTCCCAGAGAGGAGCGGCTATGTAGGATATGCAGAGTAGAGATGGAGGATGAGGAGCACTTTGTTTGTAGATGTAGCGCATATGATGACATTAGAGACAGATACGAGACTCTGTTTACAGGGCAGCCCACCCTCCGAGAGATCATGGGCTATAGAGATCAGCGACAGCTCGGGCGATTCTTGCTAGAGATTCAGAGTCACAGAGATTCTCTCCTCCAGCCTATTGCGGCTGCCCAGACACAAGGGAGACAGATTCGGCTCACTGACTTCTTCATTCCACGATGTGGAGCATCCCTCTCCCCCTTAGCTCACACATCGAGAGGGGTGACTCTTAAGCACGCTCAGACCTCTCGAGCTAGGAGAGGGCCCCGTGCTATAGGATATCGGGCCCCGAGACTTCACAGACACCAGATTGGAGAGATCCAGGCTCGTGACCATCGTGCCATGGAGGAGAGACAATCCCGGATGATGGCCGATCCCGCTGCAGCCATCAGGGCGGCCTTGACTCCACCTCCACCCATGTACCACATCTTACACCCGCCCACTAGTACAGGATGGAGGTAGTTAGTCTTTCAGATGCATTATCATGCTTGTACTACCCTTTTGCATATAGGCTACAGATATAGCACTCCATTCACCATCCCCCCCTCCCACTTTCATGGGTATCTCTACATGCATACTACAGAGATCTATATCAGCCTTACCAGCTTTTTTTTTTTCAGCACTTTTATCTTTTTCGATTGACAGAAGATACACCCATGTACATTGATTTGTCTCATAGGCCGAGTTCGGCCTCCTAATAGACATAAAAACACTTTCTTTCTTCTCTCTCTCTCTCTCTCTCTCTCTCTCTCTCTCTCTCTCTCTCTCTCTCTCTCTCTCTCTCTCTCTCTCTCTCTCTCTCTCTCTCTCTCTCTCTCTCTCTCTCTCTCTCTCTCTCTCTCTCTCTCTCTCTCTCTCTCTCTCTCTCTCTCTCTCTCTCTCTCTCTCTCTCTCTCTACGAGCACAGTTCCAGCTAGAGGAGTCACTCGAGTTGTGCATGACTATGGGAGACCAGCGACGCTTGGGGCACTTCCTCACAGCAGCATACGAGAGGCGAGAGAGGTCTCTACAGCCCACACATCAGCCACGGGTGAGTACCCAGCAGACCATTACCCAGTTCTTTTAGCGAGCAGAGCTACATCAGAGAGGTCCTTCTATAGGGCTCACGCTCCACCAGGCAGAAACACAGAGAGCACGACACCGACCCGACACCGACCACGCATGGTAGGATATCGTCGACCGCGACTATTTCAGGAGGATATCTCACGCATGAGGACAGCCTACGACCATATGATGGAGCATAGGCGTACCACCACCCCCTGGGTTTTCTTCCTTCAGGAGGCACTAAGACCACCACCGATGTACCACATACTACACCCACCTCCCCCCATCACCAGTAGCTAGGGTGTTTTGCTCACTCATAGTATGGATCCCCCTGTATTAGGTGGCCATTATCTTCTGAGTCAGAGCCACGTCTCCCCAGCATTTTACCAGGCAACAAAATTTTACGAAAGTTTTTAGCAGATGATATTGGCGATCGTAGCTTTTAGTAAATCGCATACGTATTATGTAGTGCTTTTTGAGGTTGCTCATAATACTATATAAGAAGGGTATTGCTCATAATGTTATCACTCAAGCTTCCACAAGCTCTAGCGTTGGAGATCTTTGGTGATCTTGGAGGTGCTCTCTTGGAGGAAGAGTTACTACACTCTTGGAGGGGTTGTCATAAGCCTAAAACTTTGCAAAAAGCTTCTAAATTTTCCCGTGGAAGAGCTTTGATGAATATGTCTACCACATTATCTTGTGTAGGCACATGTACCAAATCAATATCTCTTGCATGAAAGCGCTCTCTCACATAGTGATAATGCACTTCAATATGTTTGGTGCGTGCATGAAACACTTGGTTTCATGCAACATCCAATGCACTCTGACTATCAGTCAGAATATGCAGAGGCATCAATCTCCATGCAAAAATCCATCAATAGACGTCTCAGCCATATACACTCCACTATAGCTCTAAAAACTGCCCTCTACTAAGCTTCACAACTCGATGTCGCCATTGTAGGTTGCTTCTTACTCAACCAAGATATTAATGAGTCTCCAAGGAAAAAGCAATTACCACCAGTGGACACGCAAGTATCATAACAGCAAGCATAATCACTATCTGTAAAAGCACGCAAGCATGGTTTAATATCTCTTCCATAAAGGAGACTTAAGTTCAAAGTGCCTTTGAGATATCTAAACACACGTTTCACCACTTGCCAATGCTAAGTGCCAGATCTATGCATGAATCGACTGAACTCGAAAACTGCATAGTGTATATCCTGCCTTGTGTTGCATGCATATATAAGACATTCCACAGCTTCCTCATAAAGAGAAGTGTCAAATGCATCACTGGAATCCGCAACTAAAAACCTAAATCTTGTATGAACTGGTGTGGAACTGGCTTGTAATCCTTGAAGTCAAAACGCTGAAGTAGCTTTTCAAAATACTTTGCAACGGATACAAATTGGATGCCAAGATAGTAGCTCAAAAGACCAAGATAGATGACATCAAAAGTATGATGCAAATCAGCATAAGAATGTCAAGTTTTGCATCAAATGACCAGTTTAAAGAGTATGTCATCGACATAAAGAACAAGTACTGTAAGGTAAGCCCCATCTTTGCGTACATACAGTGTGCTTTCAATTGGACTAGATGTGGAGCCAAGAGTAATCAAGTGCTTATGGATTTTGTCATACCATGTACATGGAGCTTTCTTGAGACCATACAAGGCTTTAAAGAGTATGTCATCGACATAAAGAACAAGTACTGTAAGGTAAGCCCCATCTTTGCGTACATATAGTGTACTTTCAATTGGACTAGATGTGAAGCCGAGAGCAATCAAGTGCTTATGGATTTTGTCATACCATGTACATTGAGCTTGCTTGAGACCCTTTCATGGCAAATCCAAGAGGTTCTATCACATAGACTTCTTCTTGCAAATCACCATTCAAGAAAGTTGTTTTTATGTCGAACTAATGTACTTTCAAACTTCGATGGGAAGCCAATGCAACCACAGTATGAATGGTAATCATGCTTGAAGTAGGTGAAAAAGTTTTCTTCATAGTCAATGCCATATTGTTGCACATATCCTTTAGCAACCAATCTAGCTTTGTAGCGATCAATGCTACCATCGGACTTTTTCTTAATCTTAAAATCAACTTTGTACCAGTGATATTTTTTTCTTTTGGCAATTCACATAACTCCCAAGTACCATTTCTATGTATGAAATCTATTTCTGATTCCATAGCACTCATCCATTATGGATCATCACATGCATCTTCAAAAGTAAGTGGCTTCTATTGCAATAAGAGAATAATCCACAAAATTACTTGATGCATGGGGAGAGATTGATCTTGTTCTACCGAGTAAAGGTGCACTCAATTTGTTTTCCTGCAAATTTTGTTTCAGCCACTTTGGCATAGTTTGTGCACTCTTGATAGACATGAGTTCATTATGTAATACATCGTCAACATGTATATCATGCATGAGCCGAATCTTATGCTCATTTTCAGCCATATTTTGACGCAAATGTTCAACCATATATGGTTAGAAATCCTGAGCAGTTTCGATAATTTTTGGCTTAAAAAATTAAGCCATGTTTGCCTGGAAATTCTTTGCATTTTCAGCTCTATCTTGCTAGAAATTTTTAGCCCTTTGAACCTCAGTCGGCTAGTCTACATGGCCATAGTCAAACGAACCATTTTGGAACAAAGGCATGAGTGTATCGAACACATCTTGTGAACTAACTATTGGCTGTTTTTGCATTCAAGTAGAGGAAAAACTAAATTTTCAGCAAATACCACATCTCGAATCTCAATAATTGTGTTCGTCAATGGATGGTGCAAACAAGATCCCTTACTTTCAGCACTATAACCAACAAATATACATTTCTTTGCCTTTTCATCAAGTTTGTGACGTTGTTTTGATTGCACAAGAACATATGCAAAACAACCAAACACGTGCATATGGCCAACCATAGGCTTATGTCCATTCCAAGCTTCATAACGAGTGATGACTTTCACTCCTTTTTTAGGGAAGCCATTCAACACATAGTTTGCACACATGACTCCTATCCAAAACTTGTCAGGAAGGTGCTTTTCTTTAACCATACATCATGCTATTTCAAGGAGAGTTAGGGATACTCAGAATTCGGGTTTGTTGTAAAAGAGTTTTAAACTGTTCATATTCTCCATATTCTCAGAGACACACACACTCCTCATACCTCTTAAGCACACAATCTCTTGTATTTAGTTCCTATTTCTGCCTAGATTCAAATATTGTCACTTTGTATCATATTCACACATTGTAATTTGACATTGGAATATTATTTAGTGTAGGTTATTTAGTGTAAGTGAACCTTCCAGCTTACCATTTCCCCAAAAATTAGCCAATCTATCAGGCATACGAGCTTCACAGACTGTAACGTAGTCTAGTCTACATAAAGAAATTATCTTCGCAAAGTCGGGAAGAACCGTCATCCTCTTGCGATTTAACCATAAAAATACTGGGCTTGTTCAGAATTGCATATAATCCAACAGCCATTGGCACCATAGGGAGAGAACTTTCTCTGTTGAATGAGATAAAGATATAGAAATATTGTGGAACATCTCTTCCAAATCACACATCCTCAGCATTGTCTCAGCAAGCTTGCAAAAGTCTCCTACGAACTTGAGGCATGTTAGATATGCTCAATACCCCACCCTCATGTGACCACAAATGATCCATGGTGCTCTAAGTTGTAAGCCCCCATTATGAAGAGAAGCCATTATGAGAGCTCGGACATTTGTGGAACCCTAATTTCCAAGTTAGATGAGGTCTATGTGTGACCGTTGATGGTTGTAGATGATCTTTGTGAGCGTAGCCATTAGGTTAGGTAAGGCATAAACTTCCAGGCCATTGGGTTTCCATTTAAGGTGAAAATAAAGGCCCTGTGGCATCGTGCGGTTTCCCCATAGAACCTTAATGGGGGGTGTGCACAGGGGGGATTGCCCCCTTTTGCGGAGTCCCGAGGGCCTATCCCCCCGGCCCATAAGGCCGAGACCGTAGGACTTCTGGTCGTGGAGATATTGTCGGATCCTATATTTTACTGACTATTTTGTATCTCCCGACTACGTTTATCTATACCGAACCACCTTGTAAAAGCATATAGGCACGGCCCAGGTTGACCTTTACATAGCATTGCGCACTAGTAAGCCCTTCATATAGAGTGTGTCTAGATCGCCATCTAAGCTCCACATCGGGAGCGCACGGGTGGACAGCACCATCATTGTAACTGCATTACGCTCGGCAACATGAGAATTTGAGTTCTCTATCTCTCAGTCTGCATCTATCTTTGTCTGCATTTTTCTGTCAACTCTGTCTACAGGTCTATCCCGCTGTGCTGCTATTTTCTTACAAGGCACACAGCATAAACAGTCTATTGATAAATTCTTAAACACAGTCAATGATCTCAGAAAATCCTGGTTCATACAGATGGTTGAGGTACTGTTGAATATCAAGTTCTGCTATACTTGAAGGGAAGTCCTGAAAATAGTATCCTTCTAGAGACAGCAAAGATACTGATCAGCAATCACTACATTCAAATTAACTGGACAAATAAATTAGTCTACAACCTCTGTGCACAGAGCTGACTTGTCCATAAGAAAATCAAGAAATTAGCATATTGCATTTTAACAAAGTTCCAGCATTCATCATCCATTTTTCTTAAAAGATTCGTGTACCTACCATCAGCATTGATCAAGCTCTCTGATTCCCTTTTTGGTTCTACACCATGCCTGGGTGATGATAATGATTCGCTTTTCCTGGTCACCTCCTTATGAGTGTCTTGTTTCCTGTCAGATCTTGAAGCTGAACTGTCCTTGAGGCGATCAAAAGGAGAATCTGTTTCTAGAATGCTCCTCTTTCTCTTCACAGAAAATGATAGTGGTGTGAATGTAGACGAACCAGACCCCACAGTATCGTTTTTACAAGCTGTAGAATTGGCAGAAAGCACAGCAGATATGTTATTGCTTCTTGTCATTCGGGAACAATCCCAGTGGTATTTTTCATGACTGTTGAAATCATTATGCTTTGAATCTCCCATACACTGCTCTTCCACTGGAATAAAAACATCTCCCCGATTTTCGTCAAATTTGCTATGAAGTACTCGATACACATCTTGATTCTGCAATTCGGCAGTCCTCTCTTTTCCTTTTCCCTGAAACTGAAAATGCCCACCTTGTTGAATGGTTTGGCAACACTGTCCTTTTCCATGAAACTGGAAGGGCACATGATATCCCTGGCTAGATGAATGCCAGTCTATTGGGCTATTAATAACAGTACTGCTGGAGCTACAAGAAGAAGAGGATGGAGATAGAGGTTCTTCTACAGACTGCTGATCCTTAATATTTGTATTAGAATGGATGATGAAGTCGCACTTGGAATTAAGCGAATAATGTTCCTTCTCTAGGGAAATTGAGTTGAACCGTAAACCATCCCAAGAATTTATTTTCGTAGAATTTACATTCTGAGAAGGTGAAAAAGTATTTTCAACAGGAGGAACTACCAGACCACTATTATTCGAGTCGTGACCTACAGAAGTAATTCCTGACCCTGAATCAGCAGATTTTTGGTTGATTACTTGATAATGATGAGCTGGCTTCATTTTCAGATGCAGAAACTGGTGAAATTGGATGTTTTTCCCTTTCTTTTAGGGCATCTATTGAAGCTCGTGTCTTTTGAGCATGCTGCCATCTTTGTACAAAATAGCTAGCTCCTGCTGCAACTAGCAGATACCACATCCTCTTTTCTGATATATGGAATACAAATCTGCAAGTGCAAAATCGACAGTGCCATCATTGAAATTTGAAAAAGTCTGGATGTCTCGACAGAAAGAATGATACTAGAATAAATGACAGCACAAACAGCATGCGAGTTCTCTCCAGGTCCATCATCAGGATGTTTTTAGTGATGCACGTGCATGAGTTGCAATATACTTTCAAGGGAAGAAGGAAGCGGGGATAAGGTTGATTGTGAAGAAGCTCAGTGATAATTGCATGATTAGCCATTATTTATTCCGTAACATAAGTTCAACAGTGAAGCTTTCCTGATCATTCCATTCAATCAGCGAATAAAAAATATCAAAATGGTAGCAAATAGTTCATGCTAGACGATGCCAAAGGAAAACTGAGCGAAAGGAAGACGAACGTAAGTGTGAATTGAACTTTCATTCGACGTTATGCTCTAAAAACAAGGTTCAAAATCAAAAGCAAAATAAAGTTGAGAATCAAGTGACAGAAAACCCAACGGCCATACAACCTAAAGCACTCAATCAAAGTTCTTTTTGTAGCGCCATGGCATATACAAACGGCCTTCCTTAAGGTAGCATGCAACATGACCTACAAAGTGCTTCATAGCACCATCGGGCAAGAGCCAATGTCCCTCGATTGAACTAGGATTAATTATGAAACGGCAAGCCGCAATCATCCATTAATATAACTGGGAAAATTTGTTCATCCTTGGGAAACGGGGACTATGAAGAACCATATTACTGAGGCGGCCCGTTCAAAATGAAGACTTTCGCTTGATAACAGGTAACGCCCTTAGCAAAATTTAACATTCAATGATCAAGAGCCGAAATCCTTTACCATTTGACTAATTCTTTAGAAATGATAAAGTGTTGGCATGTATTAATCTTCTTAGTCGTTTCATAAAGACTGTCCAAGCACCTATGAACGAGCATAATAAAAAGGATGAACTAAATGGAAAATGTGAATGTGCTTGATATTTCTCCCCGAAAATGAAAGAAACGAGTTCACATAGAGAGAGAGAGACAGAGACAGAGAGAGAGACAGAGACAGAGAGAGAGACAGAGAGAGAGAGATTGAGCTATACATGTTTTTTGAGGATGCTGGTCCTCTTGCCCCCCGGGCTCCATACAAGGCAAAGCTGCCGTGGATCGCAAGCTCAAGTTCTCGGTTTACCTTTCATAAGCGTGATTAGCATTACCTAATTGTGGCGTTTTCTGGAAAAAATCAAATAAAATGTCAAAAAGAGTATACGGAAATCGTATGCTGGTCAAAGGAGAGCACTTTTGCAGTACCAAGAAGGTAATAAACGAAAGGTAAACAAAGACTAGATTGCATACAAAAGAAGACAGATGAACAGAATGCAAAGCTCTAACGATTCTGCATTGGGATATACGTAGCAAAAATTTGCATACCAATTACTGTTTTGGATTTGAAAGCGTTGAGGAAACTCGATGCCGAACATGAGATTAACAAACAAAGACTGCATCGAATGAAACAGGAAGACGAACGAACAGGATACTGGACGCTACATTGAATAAGAAATTAGACGGAATAGACTAGAACAGAGGATGTGAAAGATCGTCAAACTCGCTGCAGAATAGGACAGAGATTGCCAGATGCATGCAACAATAATCAATGAGGATTTGTGTTTCGATGGTGATGATGAGGAGTGGGGGAGAGAGGGATGTCTGTGAAAGCATTGAAGCAGTTAGGAATTGAGGGCAAAACGTGTTGTCTCCCGTGTTCAAGAGGTGGCATTATTTCAGAGTCTCTGAGATAACATTTGATTGAATGAAGAAATGAAGATGCCATAGGACGCCTCCCTGCATTATCCCGAAAGATTATGCACGTTGATTCTCTCACACGCCTTGTTGCACAGGTAGAGTTGTTTAATAAACAGCTCATATATGCAGTGCTTGGATGAACAGCTATTTCAATGTATTCCTGCAACCAGATTCCATGACAAAGGATTGGATTAAGATTCGGGATTCTTCATTATTGGAGTCGCTGCGGAACCTGATGCAGGTACACTGAGGCACGAAAGCTTCAATGGCAGGGAATTATTTGAACCATACGAGTAGACTCAAGGAACAAGGCGTTGTCGTCAGTGTTAAAGAGGGAGGCTCTTGCAAATCGACGGCATTTGGGATTTACATTGTTTGAATGCTGAAGCAAGATTTGAAACGATTTTGTGACAGACTCTTCAATCCCATAGGGGCATTACCTGCTAGTACCATTGACAGAGTTTACACTCATCGGGAAGCAGATAGAAAGCGAACAAGTGTGTTGCCACTGGCCAGATTTTTCTTCTTAGTAGTTCTGGGTTCGCAAAAAACGGCACAGGTGATGATCAGAAAAGGGTAAAAGCGGTCTGGGGCTTGTAAGAAGACATGAAGACGAGTCAGGGAACGCTCTGGAGTCAGGAGTCAACGGCTCTCGTTTTACAGTTGAAGCCCACTGTTTCTTTCTTACCTCCACGATTCCCTGGAGGTGAATACATAGTAGTGGAAATCCACAAAAGAGATACATCATGTAGAACGGCGTAGATAAAAAAAAAGCCGCTAATCCAATTATAAATCACCCTATGGCCTTTCGCATTTGCATATGGTGATGTATTTTTCCTGTTTTTTTTTTCTTACAATAATTGAAAAGCACTAACTTTGAAACACTCGACCACGGCCCTTTCAAAATTTATTTATTTTTTTTATTCTGGCTCAAAGTAAGTTCAACACTTGAGGCGGGAGCCAGGGTTCAACCTCCATCAGCAACATGTAAGGGACATGTTATCATGGAAAGTTGTATCTTGTGGTTCATGTGTCACCTTTTGCCCTGCCCCGCGGTAGTTGTGACCGCAATTTAACCCAGCTATGTAAACCCCTGTTCTTGTGGGATAAGGGGGGTCTCATGGGTACTATGCCCTTCCTTGTACATTTGCAATTTCAAAGTTAAAGTCTGGAGGAATAGGCCTCAGCCGAACCTCCATTTAAAAAAAAAAGGTAAGTTCAGTGAGGGCGGGATGGAACTCACAGCCAATTTTTATGTCAGCATTGAAGCATTCAGATAGAGCGGCGGGATTATTAAAAGAAGGGAAATTGGTTGAGCTTTGGCCTCTTGAGGAGGAGGTCTAGGATTAAAGCCCCAAGCTAGACATGTATGGTTTTGGCCAATTAAATCAGTTGTAATGCTGTAACCTTGTCTAACCATTTGTGGGATATAGGGGGTCCCCAGGTACTA